>CM036324.1:2759004-3340988 GCA_020567845.1 Rhododendron henanense subsp. lingbaoense
AGGGGTTTTTTTTTTTCCCAGCTTTACTTGGGCTCCCCGCTACTGGACGGTGGGATTGTCCCCCAAGATTAGTCAAGGTGCGCTCAAGCTAGCCCAGACACCTTAAGTTATCAAAAATAAAGGGAGCCCATTTTCCCCATACACAGTGGACACCTGCTCCAAACCAGTCATAGAAGGTGGGTTTCAGATCGACTTTTCGCCCAATAGGAGTGGTAATGTGGAACTCAGAGAATCCCCATTCGGATATCGGGCAGGTATGGTCCATACTATCCCCATCCTCGAACACCTGCCCCATACCCCGTTCTAAGTTTACATAGCCTTGCAGTTTCATGTATCTCTAAATTTTACACCAAAATATGTTATAAGATTAATTCCAAATTTGTTTTTGCTACTTTTTGAACTATGTTGCTTGTAGCAAACCTATGTGAACTGTTTAATTCGAATGGGATTTTTTCAGTGGACTTCCATAATCCATATTTTGTTTTATCAAGCTCATGAATTACTTGGTTAAGTGGTTTGAATATAGGTACATTCATGGAAACCAGATTCCCATTGGGAGACTGCTTTGGTGGTTATAATGCCAATGTGGGAATGGGGCGGAGATAGAAAGGATCAGGGATGGAGTAGGGTCCCCAGACCCATACTATCGAACTAAACTATCGCTTCATAGTCATGTTTAGAAAACAGTCTTACACTACTAAATTTCAGGTATTCTAGTTTTTTTGTTCTCTCTCAAATCCCTTGGAACACATCAAAAAGAAGAGAGCTGGTAGATATTGCACCAACATGTTCTTGCCAATGCCAAGACAGATTTATTAAATGAACTTAAAGGAGGCAAGCTTGACATGGTAGGCAATCGTGGCTGGGAATCCAAATGCAGAGACCAATAATCGAAACAAGATGATAAGTCCATAGATCAGAGGACCCATTTCCCAAACGTCATCTTTCATTACTATCTCTGAAATCAATACACATTGTAGACTCTGTAAGCTAAACTAAATCCGCAAACAAGTACCTTAGATCCACTTCATCAAACCTAGCACAGTACAGGAACTAACAAATAAGCTCCAGCTTGCTCACTCACTTAAAAAACATGAGCGGGCCAGTTATTTCGTCCAAAGTGAGTTATTCGTACCTCCCAGGTTCTGAATCTTAAAGAAGTGCATGACCAGATTGGAAGCACCAAGGTTAATTCGCAATGGACGAACTCACCTAGCCATGACAGAAGAGAGCATGGCTCCACTCATTTGCAACCCACTAAGTAAGACAAAAAGAGGACATAGGAGATGTAATATTCATACTGGCTAGAAATGAAAATGGAGGAGTGAATCATGATTGGCAAGGGATGTTGGAAATTTTACGGAATTTCAGATGAATGAAATCGGGACAAACCGGAGGGTCTCTCGAGGCAACCGTGCGTGTTCCGAGCTCGTGGAATCCTGATGTACCACAATCAATAGACGTATTGATGTGTGGATTTCGTAACTCCTGTAACCCTCTCCATGATGGAGTATTGATGCTGGTAACCTCCCTCTTGAATTGGCTGAATTCATTGGCTGAATTCATTTCAGATTTGAAGGCTGCATTACTCCTCTTCAACCTCTTCACCCTATAAATAGGTGCCTCACGTTCTTGGAAAAAACACAGAAAAACACACAGCATTCCAGCATACTCCTATATTCGTTCTTGAGAGAGAGAGGCAGTCGATAGTCAGTTCGCCAAGGCAGTCGACAGCGGTGTTCCGACGGCTTGCGGTTTAGCCGAGCCAACCCTGGGAGAAAGTCGCCGACGCAACCTACAACACCCACGGTAGGCGGCGAATATTTCTTAAGGTGACTGTGGTAATACACAGGCCTCGGTTTGTTGTTCTGTAAAAGGGAAAACAGTTTGAATCTCGTTCTTCATATTCTGTATATAGTTTTGTTTCTTGTAATTCGATTAATTCCTGTAATTTTATTATTGGAAATGAAATTGTTCTCTGGAATGTTACGTGGCTGCCGATATTTTATCCAACAAGGGAAACCTATGAAAAAATCATTTTTGATACATTCGATCAGCTATCCTCCTTGCATGAGAAATTTAGGAGGATCAAGGATGTTGCTGATAGACTTGAAAGCAATATGGATAAAAGGGACGAATACATTAGGGGTGTTGTGTTATTGCAGATTTGCTACATATAAGGGGTTTTCGTATAAGGCTACTAAAAGGCCACAAAGTTTGGGGAGTGAGTATGTGGATTGTAGACCAACTTAACGCCTTAAAGAAGTGAAATACCATATTCAAAGAATATTCAAAGAATGATGCAGGGGAAGGGAGGGAAATACCATATTCAAAGAAGTGAAATACCACAAAGTTTGGGGAGGCAGGGGGAAGGGAGGGAAATGCCATATTCAAAGAATGATGCAACTAAAACAAGAATGGCTTCATTACCCTACACACACACACACACACACACAAAAGGTATGCTCAGATACAAGTGGTTTCACGAAAAGATAGAAGTGAAATAACTCCATTCGAGATGGAGTGAGCATGTGGATTGTAGACCAACTTATCGCCTTAAATGGTGGTAGTGGTTGGCCTGTTGCCAAAATAAAAAGGAAGGTTAAGAATGGCACACATTGAGGCTATAAGGATGGATATCTCGCCTTATACTTGACAGAGGATATGTCACTGACTACAGTCAATTAGAAATAACAGAAACCTGTATCCAATCCCAAGTACTGTGGCGCTGAGTTGAGTTTTGATTTAGACAAGTGTACAGACCCCAAGAGCCCCAATGTACAGAAAATGCACATTGTTAGTTTCTCCATGGCACCCCACAACTCTGTTTGTTTGACCGTAAAACATTTTACCCATTTTCAGGTGTTTGGTCTCAAAACCTCCATAAAACATTTTCCTCAGTAAATCATTTTACCTTAGAAGGCGTAAAATGACTTACCCAAGGAAATCCCGTAAGTTGTTTCCCAAGGTGATGACATGTCTCTCTCCTCTGACAACTCAACAAACACCTCCCCCAACACCTCAGTTGGCATGACAAAGTTCAAATCTCAAGGTTTTACAACTGACTGTCCAATTCGTACTGCTATAAAGAGATCTATGGCAGCACCTCTTTGCATAATTTGATCTCTTCTTCTTCATTTCCCCCCTTATTCTTTCCATAGTAGCATTCTACGGTAGCTATCAGTGATCAGTGGCAATGTTTTGGGTTGCCTGCTTGACATGCAAAACCAATCATTTACTATGGGAGGATTTCTAATTCTCCAAAAAAGTTCAAAATAAGAGCTACCGTGGATTTTCTGATCAAATCGTGTGAAGTTTTGGACCTTTAAGGACATAATCAGAGGGCTTCCGTGTGAATAGCAGTGTTGCTGGTTTGGTGGGGTATTCCTATCCTAATTCCTAAGTTCTAGTAGAAGTCTTTTGTTCCACACCAAATGTATGAGGAAACTTTTTGTCACAAACTAGTTTTGAAGTCAGACAAACAACGGAAAATAAAAAAATTCTCAAAGATTTTACAGTAAAATGTTTTACACGAAAAAAGATTCACGTAAAATATTTTACGCTGAAACAAACGGAGCCTTAAGGAAAAATGTTCTCACACTCAAAAGTCCAATGTTCTAAAAATCTCTAGGTGCTTGTTGAGCAGAAGAGGGTCGCCTAGTGCCTAAGCTGACTAGAGGTTAGTCCGTTCATTCATTTTTTTTTTTAAATATTTCCCCTCCCCCAAAGTTCTGAGTAAGAAAACGACATAAGACCCAAAAGTAGGTAGTAACTACTAACTAGTCAAACACAAAGTAAAATCCCAAATAGAGAAATAGCAAACATCAAAGTCACAAACTGATAGGTTAATCATCTCCTCCTCTTCTCTCCATATCCCTACAAAACATGGTCTCCATCGGACTCAAAGGGAAAAATTCTCATCTTCCATGGATAGCCGATTTAGGGCTTTTGTATGTCATATAAATTGTTAAATACCACTTAACACACCGTACTTTTTATTATTACAACTAAACCCCACAAACAATTTTAAAATCACGAAATATACAACGACGATTAATCACCACCTCACCAATTAATCGGCGACTACTGTAAAAACACCTAATTGCCGCCTAGACCCTAAAATCTAGGAGTTGGGGGTCTGCCTAGTGCCTAGGCAAACTTTTACAGCACAGCAAACGTCATGATTCAATTGCATTAACAGTAATGATTCTTCACTGAAGTACCTAGTCCATAAATAATTTATACCAAGTAACAACAGTTGTGCGCATCAAGAAAAGAAGTGCTAATAGAGGTCTAAAAGCGCCGGTACAAGTACTGAAATGAAAGCCAGGCTGCACAAGGATAACAATAACGCATCCAGTCCTTTGAAGTGGACTCAGTTCTTAAATAACGAAAGAAAATTGGCTCACAGAACGCAGTTCGCAAGTTAACGTTTAAAATATCCATTTCAATATTGACATTACTAGTTAGTCACATGCACCATTATGTTGAGAATACAATTACGTTTTGAGTTGGATACCGTTGATACACCCGTACAGGGACGTAACATCTTACTTAAGTTGTCCTATTTTCTTCGATCTTACTTTACTTATCCTATTTTCCTCCGAGTAAACACATTCACATGCTATACTGACTAAAAAAGCACAGTGCAATCATGAAGTAAATATAGGATGTAGAGGAACATACATTAAAAGGAATATAAGTCTGTCTGCCATTAACAAGCCCCTAGTGAAACCTGTATATCCTGCCATAGCTCCATGAACTGCACTTTGAGCAAGCAGTGTGCAGTAAACATTGTCCGATGCATTGCTTGGAATAGCCCGGATCATGTATGTGGGATCTGCCAAACAACTTGGTTAGGTCGCATTTTTTTTATTTTTCATACACATGCTAAGTAATGTGCACACCGATGCTCTGGACAATCAATGAAGGAAGCATGGTAATATGCACATAAATTGAATTGGGTCTCTAGGCCTACCCTCTCTGATGCCATTCGGCTTTATTTGGGGGCATGGTTCCCCAGCAAAACAGGTGTAGGGGGCCACTACTTCAGTGGTATTTAAGAGCAGCCACTTTGTGCATATTGCCAAAGGTCAGGTCTGTTTCCAATCTTCCCCCGCCCATACCCCCAATGATTGGGGACTACATGGGTTCTGTTGTTGTTGTCATACACATGCTAAGTGCAACTTTCTGTTAAGTAATATCTCCAAGTTCAGCACAAGGAGAAATAGACAAGCAAGGGAACTAAGAAGTTACTGACCTATGTACTTAAGTGTAATATCCATCTTATGATTTTTCGCAAAATGTTCCTGCACACCAGCAAAAGAACCATTAAGCAACCTGACAGATTAGTTCTGTTATACAGCATTTAGAATGCTTACAGTTGTACTTTAAGAGCGGATAAAAAAAAAATAGTTGTAATTTAAGAGCATTAACAAGATACAGGGATTTGTTATGAGTCTTATGACAGTCGACAAAAACTGCATGAAACCAGGATCATAGGATTTGCCAGAGACTACTTGGAGTGCTTCTACTTTGAAATGGGATTGCAACATCCCTCAAGAATTTTTATTTAACAAATATCCCGTTACCTTGAAATAAGATCACAAACCAAACTTTGTCATTCGATTCCCTAATTCAATTGGATATAAATGAATTAATTAGACGGCGAAAAACGTACATATATGACTTGTGGATGCAGAGTATCAGCACGTGATCAGGAACTAGACTAGTAATGCTAATTGAGAGTTGTAAATCAAGGGGCATGAAAATATTAGTGGACGTTAACTTAGACTATAACCAGTACCTTGATCTTATGAGAAATCCACAAACCAACATCTCTGAGTAGCTTGTTCCCAGAAGCATCTTTCTGGTCTGCAGACTGCAAGCTCTCTGCAAGCAGCTCCTGCCCCGCTCCTCAGCTATCACAATAACCATGTGCCCATTTTCTTTTAGCTGTTTTTCCACGAATTCAAAAAGTCCACCCTCTCCTTCAAGATAGAAGGGTGATTCTGGAATCAAACAAAGGTCCACATCTCGGCTCGCAAGTGTGGCATACATTGCAATGAATCCTGCACCAGTAAATCTGAGAATACTGAAGGAAAACCTGGATAGTAGAGGTGAAGATAAGTGGGAAAGGAAAAGAATTGATGCAATTACTAGATAACTGAGTTTCAAAATAGGAAAAATCACATGTTCTAAATTTCTCCAAGTATATACCGTGCCTTTCCTAAGTTCCTAAATCACACGACCACGACACTAACCCTTGTGTCCCAATCAACTGGGTGCCCCAACATGAATCCTTTTCTCCTAATAATCAGATTCATATCCATAAGGATCTGTTTTTTTTATGTGTCGGCTGTCAACTGCCTAACACACATGATGAGCAAGCAAAAGAATACCGTAGAACCAAGATTTATATTCTTCTCGGCAAACCTAAAGCTTGTTTTGCGATAGCAGGAGGCACAACACTATTGAAATGATGCTTTGAACATAGTAGTCAACTGAAGATTTGTACCACTAATCAATATCCTTATAGTACACAAATATGAATCCAATCAAATCAACAAGCACAAGCTAGACAAATGATGTCAGACAACTGGTACATCTGAAAGATTTTTTTTTTTTTGCCAACAATCATATGATAAATTATCTATGGGGGCATGATTTTTTTTTTTGCCAACAATCATATGATAAATTAACTATGGGGGCATGTTTTTTTTTTTTTGCCAACAATCATATGATAAATTATCTATGGGGGCATGATTACGTCATTCAGTTGGGAAGCTGTATTACTTTTTTCACAAGAGATATGGGTCCAAATACCACCCATCACAAGAGATTTTACTAGGATTCTCTTCCCCCCCCCAAACTGTACTAAGATTCTCTATTGAAATTCATAATGGAGATAGAAACCTAGAAGTCAAGAATTAAAGAGAGTGATTGAGAACCTTCTAATGAGAACATAAAACACTTTAATAGGTGTCTGGCATACTTGCACTCAGTAACAGCAAGACCAAAAAGGGTTCAGGAACTTTTCAGTCCAACTTAACCAGGTTAAACAATATCTATTTCACTAAAATAGCAGACGAATCCTGGGTACAGGTTGTTTTGCCTAAGAATCTTCATAAGATTTGTATCGAAATATTAATGGAACTACCGGTTATAAGATTCAGCACCATCCTATCACAAAATGATCCACAGTGATGTATGCATGAGTCGTGAATCAAATAATGAATCATCAAATTCAGAGCTTTGATGGCAATATGGACACAGAACTTTACTGAAGCTTGCATAGCAAGTTGGATAGTTAGATATCCACTAGCTATTCAAAACTTAGCCATGCAATTATGACCACCAAAGCTTAGGGGAGTTAACCTTACCACTGTAGCGGCCCATTAGCTTAACTACACCAACACCGTTCTCAGTACTTTCAGCTTCAACATGAGCAGCGTTGATGGCTCGTTGAGCTTCCTCAACAGCAGTATCAAAACCAAATGACTTGTCAATGACCTGAACGAAAACCCGATTAAATGCAGCAAGTGTCAGAAGAAACGTCACAAAAACTATAGAAAAGCAATGGAAAACAAATTCCATTCAGCAACAACCATAATATAAAAGTTCCACCATGAATATTGTGCATTAATACATGGGTTTTGGCAAATGGTGGGGGAAGAAATTTGATTCATCAACAATTCATGTTTAGAAGATGACAAATACCGGAATGTCATTATCAATTGTCTTGGGGATTCCAACAACTGCAACAGGCCACGTCGTCTAACTTCCTGCAGGAAGAGAATGGAAATAGAAGACAAACATCAGCCATAATGTTTTTTCATTTCTGCAATCATCTAGAATGGGGGAAGTGGAGATAAAAGAAAAAAGAAATATGTTTTTAAAAGGAAGCTTTGAGGTTATACTTGCGGAGTCAATGAATACCTAGATGATATCATTTATGACAATTGCAAATTAAGTTAAGAGGTCGGGTTGTCAAGCATAAGTCCATATCTTTTCTAGTCTTGAGAATCCAAATAGCATTTTGCATGAAAAACTCCATCAGAGTTTTCATAGAATAGCTCATGAACATTCTATTTTCACCACCTGCACACTCATTTTTTGGACCTTTGATTGATACAGGATAGTGAAAGGATAGTTTGTGTAATATGGTTGTAGGACATGGATCAATAACAGGTGAGAAATAGATCAGTACAGCAACAGAGAATACTTATTGGAGATATGTAAGAGAAGTTTAAGTCCATAATTTAATCGGAGTTAATGAAGAGTGCACTGTCTCAGTGATGATTGCAAACAGGGAGTCACTGCAAAGTCAAGAAAGCTCGAGTAAAAATGCAAAAGCTTGGTGTGAGGAAAAATCAGTCATGTAGTTTATGACCCCTGGGACATTTTCATGATGACTATTTCACTTCAAAAGGTTTGTTTCAAAAAGAGCCTGTTTTTGTGTATAACTTAGTCAACTGCTGGAGCATATTCCAGCAACAACAACAAAAAAGTACCCATATTATCTCCAATTGATGGGGGTATGGGCATGAGAGGACTGGAGACAAACCTAACCTTTGGTAATATGCACAAAGTGGCTGCTCTCAGTAAAACTACCGCTGAAATAGCAGCCCCCTTTACCTCCAAAACTCGAGGAACTCACAAGACGTTATGCCTTCAAACCATGCCCCAAAATCAAAGCCGGAAGGCATCAGGGCAGGCCTAGAGACCCAAAATTCCTGGAGTACATTCCAGCGTTGGAGATTTAAGTTTGGAAAGTCAAGCTAAAGCTTAGTGAACTTCGTAGAGACTTCGATGTGAAAGGTCAAATCATCACGTATAGTCGTATACAATAGAGTATCATTTGGAGTAATGTCATCTATGTTAATTTGCTGGATTACTTCTACATATAAACTGTAACCATAAATTTGGACCACAGGCTAGTTTCTTTTCAGATCGACTTTATTACCTATCTAGATTGATTACATTTGGCTTTAGTTACACCTAGGCACATAGCAAAGTTTTTCAAAACATCAGCCTTTACCTATGACCACTAGAGTTCACCAAGAGCTTATTTTTCATGTAGTGTTTTTCTTATTTATTTGACACTACCTTCAGCATTCCTATGTGTCCTTGTCTTGTTTGAATTCACAAACAGCCCTTTTGACCACATAGATTTCCAATGTTGTGACTGTGAGGTGAACCATCGTTCAAACGCGTGTCTCTTGGCATATCTGGACCATAATCCGCGAAAATTCGGTTTCCTCGTTCACCTTGGTTTTCCTTTTCTATATAAGGTCCCTTGAAGTCATTGGTAGGGTTTTGCATACCTATGCATGTATGGAACAACTGGCGAGTTTTCATAGTCTTCAATATTCTCTTCTTGTGAACTTTGTATTATTCTTGCAATCTTTTCTGTTTCCTATAGAGAATGTGGCTCAGATGTAGGTAGTCATATAGCAGTAGGCAAGTACATGATCGTGGCTCGAAGATCTTGACAAGAAGTTTTAAGAAGTAATTCTACATTCAACCTTCTATTAGTGAGACTCCGAAGTAAATTGCATGTGAATCCAACTAAATTAAAAGAGTAAAGGAAAACCTCATAGATCACAGCTGCTCCTTTTTGAGTTCCATCGCCACCAATAATATAGACCTGTAGGATGAAAATAATTTGTTACTCTTAGTACAGGGGCATTTGTTCCTGAATCAATAACATCAATACTGAACCACAATCATGGTTCATAATGCAAAATAGTGAAATCATTCTTCACTAGATAATTTTACATTGAACTTCTCATACCTGATTAATCCCACGGTCTTGAATGCTATCAACTATCTTTGAGGTATCGTGCCCTCCACGTGACATCCCAATTATTGTACCACCACGTTTATGAATGTCATTTACAACCTTCGGTGTTAAAGGGATGGTATTTTTTGAATAGAAGCCGCTATATCCTCCCTACAGGTCGTGAAATTTTTTTAGCTGGCAAGACCATGAAATTGCAAAACCTGAACTAATGGCAACCAAATCAGAAGACATCAAAACACCATAGTACTCCTTGAACAAGCAAACGTTGAGAGCTAGACTTGGCACTACATTCTTCATTACATGCAGTTAAAACATAAGAGTACTGGTGTTATAGTTTGTTCTCCCTCCGTCACATTTTGTTTATTTTGATCGGAGAATTCAACTATTTAAGGGGACATGCAATTCATGCACGTCTCTTTAGAAAGTTTGATGAGATTTTCACCATTACCCTTTATTCTCTACCTTTACAAATAGTTAAAATCATTTATGAGTGTTAGTTGGTGAAAGTCTACACATTTTTTCCTTTGACTTTTCAATGAGGACAAATAATTTTGGACATCCCAAAATAGAACACTTGACAAACAAAATGGGACGGAAGTAGTGCTTTGAACACTATCCTAGATCTTCATCTTAAAGTGAAAAATGCAATAGATATCCCAATGTGAAAGATTGTGGAGAAAGCCTTATAAGTTTCTTAATCAAAAGTATTGATTGAGCACTCAAATCCAATCCGTCTAAGTTGTGTAGATTCGACTTGCCTTGAGCGGCAAGGGTTCATCATGACCACTGGCTCACATTTTTATTGATTAAATTTGCAAAACCACTATTACATCAAAGTGCATTATTGGTTTTGAGTCAACCATGATCCAGAGAGGAACTACGTCATGGGTATTTCACATATCACACTTAGAAGTTTCCTTTGGTTCGTAGTTTTTTGAATATCAACAACCCAATTGTAAGCATACTCAGAACCCTAAATATAAAGAATGAAACCATTGTTCATCATTTTCAAGTAGCACAGAATGAAATAAGCAAAGTCGCTACACGTAATGCAATTCATGAAAACAACAAAAACAAGGATTCACTTTAGTTTCTGAAATCCAAGTCTCTCAAAGACCAAGTAAACCCATAATACTGAACTTTGATTACGGAAACAGAAAATAGCTAATTACAAAAGAGTAACTCTTAATACCCTGGGCACTACAAAAGTAACCTTGACACCTATTAATACTGAACTTGATTACGGAAACAGAAAATAGCTAATTACAAAAGAGTAACTCTTAATACCCTGGGCACTACAAAAGTAACCTTGACACCTATTTTCTTTGTCAGAATCCTGCATATTGGTAGCTCCGCTCTAGTTGAAACTAAATGCAAGGGCAGTTGCACTAAAGAATAATAGATGTACGTTATGTATTTTCTCTTTTGTTTTGAATTGACGAAACGGCAAGAGGTAAGTAAGACTATGGTTCGGCTTTCATGTACTGTAGTGTTAATTAAGACATTGTTTCTGATTCTCCAATATAAAAGGTGTTGGATATAGGTTTCTGTAAATTTGTGGAAGTCAAAAAGTTCATATTTAACAGCAACCGCAAGACAGCTCTGATACATACAGGAATATACACATATATAGTTGTATAAATTGAACATCCAGCTCTCACCAAAGTGATGATACCTAATGCTTTGTTAATCATCTGTTATAGAGATTAGCAACTAATGAAAGCTTTGAGAACACTATGTACATACTCTTTAGGAAATATTCATCTCAAAAAATCAGAAGCCG
The DNA here is from genome assembly GCA_020567845.1 of Rhododendron henanense subsp. lingbaoense. Lineage (NCBI taxonomy): Eukaryota > Viridiplantae > Streptophyta > Magnoliopsida > Ericales > Ericaceae > Rhododendron > Rhododendron henanense. Next base: position 2,770,593 of record CM036324.1, read on the forward strand.
CTGGATAAGAAAAACACTCAAAATGCATGCTGATATTAAAATTTAACTAAACACTAACGTTATACACTGTCCACTGACTCACATCTATCCCAAGGATTTTGTTGATGCTGTACATGTGATAGAGGCCGCATACAATGCTTTTGAAAGGAAATTGTAGAAGGAACCAAACTAGTTGAAGAGCACAATTTACCTTTTGGGGTACAGTATCATCCAAGTGAACAAAATACTGCCTGAAACGAGAGGGTAATACTAAAAGTCAAAGTAGGTCATTCAGCATATCAAGAAATTATGGCTGCATGAGCAGTTAGCATCGGTTTGAGGTTCAAGAAAAGAAAGTTTGACTTACTTCACAACTGAATATGCAGGATTGAATCGCAATGGATTGGGATAGGTCTGCCATTAAACCAAGTACCAAAAAAGAATTAGAAGACGTGTGACCCAACTTGAATCGCAAAAGCTTATTGCAATAAGTACAGGTTTACATTGACACATAGCTACACTGATATCACACCTCATCAATACCCAGAAAGGCAACATCCTCTTACTGAGATAATAATGTTAAAATGGTTAAGTAGGATTCTTCACATCAAATACTAAATCTGTTTTACTTTCTTGGGTAATGAACTTAATCAAGGCAGGTAATGAACTTTATCAGAGGATGGTGAGAGCTAGTGATGGAGGTATCACAAGAAAGTGCGGCTAGCTTTCAATAATTTCTTGCATGGTTTCTCCAAGTTCCAGTAGGAGGGAACCGGACACTAAAAAATAACCAGTTCACTTGATCTTAAAAAGGTCCCACCACTTGAGAAAGATGATTGTAGATTCAACCATTTGACATTTATAAGAGTGTGCGTGTGTGTATGACACAAACCCTTGGGTAGAACTCACCCTTGAAAATTAGATTGCAAGTGAAGGGTGCCCAAGAGCTTATATACGGATTACTGAAGCAATAAATAGTTGATGTAGGACCTAAAGATCGTAATATACCACCATGCTCCACAACTGACATTGACAGGGGCAATTCCATCAACAGTGTAGCCCTTTCCCTTTTGGCAACTTCACTCACCTATATAGTCAATACCTATGCAGGAGCATTAATTCAGTCTATTGGTCACCCACTCCGTGGCCCTATCGCTTATTCAATATGATTCCACAGAATCTAGTTTCCTTCCTGTAACATATACTAACCAATATATGATATTTTAATCAATCTAGAGATCATTTGCAAATTTCCTTTGTATCTTTCTGTCTAGTAGCTACCGAATCAACCAATTCTATTCTTTCTTCTTTTCCTTCATTCAATGGACGACTCGTTCAAGGATCAAATCAAATCGGCCATCTTCATTGACTGGAGTTCCGTGCTTGTCAAGGTGGGCTGCACTGGAACATCGCATTTGCCGAAAAGAATGTAGTAGAAGACCATTGAGCTGCCATGTAGTAGAAGACCATTAAAGATATTGCCTGATGGAGGACACTGGTATGGAATGTGATCTAGTATGGTCTTTACATACTCCCTCCATCCCCATTTGTTGGTCCCTTTTCGGGATTCCAACTTAATAAGGGAACACAATTATTGCATTTCTTATCACTTTTTTTTTTCCATTTTACCTTCTAATCATTACCTTTTCTTAGTTTGTCGGTACTCCTAATTTAAAAAGGGAAGGGTAACCGAGAAAATTCATTAAACATTGCCCATTTAAATTTAATGGGGGATAATCTTTTTAGGACATCAAAAAGTTCTAATTGGGACCAACAAATGGAGATGGAGGGAGTAATTTTCTTGTGCAAAATAAGGTGCATATTTTGTTTCATGTTAGTGTGTCAGGAAGTGACTGTTCATGATTTCCATGTTGTATACCCCACATGGGCAAACCACTCTAGCATCTGAGCCAGATGTGATGTTTATCTAACTTCAATTACCCCCTTCCCATTTTTGTTTATATGATGTTCACATTTTTTTATATGATGAATTGGTTGGCAAATCTGGTTGTCCAGGTCCTGTATATGATATTAGCATGGGGATCACCTATTTCATTCCTACATCAAGCATATCGTAGGACATCCCACTGTCATTCTTGTGCAATGTAGCATCATTAATCAGTTTGTACATTATGGCATAGTGTTACCGTGATATCTCTTGCATGCATTTTGCAGCTTTGGTCTATGATATTGGTAAGAGACATGAGTTTGAAGCTCAAAGTTGAAGCTTTTGATGTCCTCTGGGGAGAGTATGGTGTCTGGGAGATTCTGTTACAAACCTTATCAATTAATCTCCTTTCTATCAGCCTTCAGGGGAGCAAACCTACGTTGCAGCTGCATGGTTTGAAAGAAAAGACCTATTCTGGGCTGTGCTCTACAAAACCATCTGACATAGCAACATCAAATTCTTTTGGAGTTTCTGTGCGTGGGCTGGATGATGAATTCAGTGAGGCGAGTTTCATAATTTTTGTTTTCGGTTTTGATAATCTTATATAATATCCCTTTTAGAGGGTGGTATTTGGTCTCTGAGCTTCATCCATTGATTTGTGTGGAAGGATAAGAGAAATACTCTGATGGGCATTCTAAGTGGACCTGTGCATAGAGTTCTTATTTGATTAGTTGCCTGTTTCTTTTTGCCTTTCAGAGGCAGTGTGGTGTAGGTTTTTCCAAACTTTTAGATTGAGGCTTTGACTTTTATTATGTATAGGTACGAAGGCCAGCCTTTCATTCCTTGCATACACTGAGCATACTTTCGGCTGATTTTTCTGGTGAAGCTGTATATTTATTGGTGGATGTGCTGAATGATGATTCAATGGTTGTCCGCTTACAGGCTTTGGAGACATTGCGTTGAATGGCACTATTTAACCGCCTAGAGGTGCAAGAAACAAACATGCACATGGTAGGTATCTGATCCTTGTTAATACCAACAAACTGGAAATGAAAATCACAGGTGGTGAAATTGTTTAATGGGTCAGCTCTGCATCACTGCATGTGGAGTTTTAGTGCTACATGTCTCCCATAATCCGGCATGGTCAAGCCATTCGAATGTCTCATCGACAAGATCTCTCAGTTTTTTGGTCAAACCCTCCAAGAATATGTAGCTCTGCATGACTGGATCCCATTTGGATACTCTCTGATCCAGTTTGTTTTCGAAGGTAATTTCCGTTGGAGCTGCTTTAAACGAGTTCATTCAGTTGTCTGGATACTTGAAACTAGGAGCATCTTGTAGCTTTATATATGTAGTTTCCATCTGGGACTTGCAGTAATAATGAATATTGAACCTGTCTCCCCTCCTTTAATCCTGTCTCAAGTACTCCATCAGTTCCTTTTTGTCTGTCCATCTTTACTAAATTACAATCAGGGAGGTCTCAAAATGTATGCCCACTTTGAAAAGTCAAATGATAAAACTTATCATCTTCAAATGGATATGTTGAAAAATCGCAGATAAAAGGGAATGTTAGAAATTAATACCCTTTGATTTGAGTTAGTGCATTACATGGTTTTCCCCTGAAAAAGTTGGATCATCCGCTACTTGTCTTCTTAATTACGTTTACCGACTTCTATTTGAGATTTCCATCGAGAATTATGCTTTTCTGCGAATTTCCTCCATAAAATATAAAATTTGCATACTTATTTCGTACAGTAACATTTAAATTTTGTCCAGTTTTGACAGCTTCTCGGGATGCTAGTGGATTATGCTGCAGCAAGGGAACTACTTTGAGTAATAAAGCTGGAATAAGATTATCCCAACTAAAGTTGTGTTGTTTAGGGGAGGCATGGCAGGGGATTTGGTCTGTCCGGTGTGTGGGCAAAGCGAGGAAACTGTTGAGCATTTATTCTTTGAATGTGACTCTGCGCGTCGATTGTCGAGGGCATCTTGTTTGGGTTTGGATTTTACGGTAGGGAATCCTGTTCCGTTTAAGGAGTGGTTGCTGGAATGGTTTTGAGGGGCACCAGATAGGAGCATTGTTACTGACGGGATTTGTGTGTGATGGGCTATTTGGCGTGCTCGTAATAGAGGTGTTTGAAGGAGTTAGTGATGATGTGGAGTAGGGTCTTCAAGTTGCGTTTTTTTTGCGGAACAGCATTCGGTCTTGTTGGTAGAGGGACAGGAAGGCCGGGATCGAAGGTCAAAATGGGTTGCCTACCAATCAGTTTGTCTGGGGTCGTTACAGTCAATAAGTTCATGGGTGGATTCCTAAGTTTTTGGTTTTTGGTAGATGGAGCATGGTGCAGTCAGTCATGGAGAGGAGCTGTGGCTTGGGTTTCTTTGTCAGCTTTGTCCTTCGTTCAGGAGAACAATGTCAGGAGTGTGTTTGCATCTTCAGCCGCTTGACCTCTGGTTGTGTTACGCTGGGCACATCGAAAAAGATTCAGCAAATTGGAAGTGCTAACAGATTGCTTAGTGCTGGTTCAGGCTTTGCGGTGTATGGAGCGTGCTGATGTTTTTGTCAAACCTGTAATTAGGGATATTCTAGGTTTGGTGCAGAACTTTGATTATGCGGCAATCACTAAAGTTCCTACGAATGCTACAAGGTCTTATAATCTTGCTAAGTCTGTAATGTATTAATGCTACAAGGTCCCATAACTGTAAGATGGACAAAGAACACAACAGACTCAATCCCGAACAAGGATTTATCGACAGATCTACAGGCAAGCATGCCAAGCAATTAAGAACAAAAGTCAGCTTTAGGGGCTGAAGTACACATCCTGGAATCATTATGGAGAGTTGTATGGCAGGTCAAAAAAAAAAGTACATATCATATTTCCCCTCTATAACCTCCAGAGCCAAAATAATCCCTCCTAGAGCTAGCAATCGCCTGGCTTTTCTGATGCTCCAACTTGGGGCAATCACGAATTCTATGACCAAGTCCACCACAATAGCCACAACCTTTTACTCCACTAGCATTGGTGATTGCCTCAACATCTTCCATAGGATCATTTAGCTCCGCCAAAACCGGCGGTATTCTCTGTTTCGCTTCTTGCAACAGGTGCTTCAAGTCAAGAAGTGTCGTCTCACTTTGATTCTTGTTAATAAATGTAGTTGCTATTCCCGTTTTGCCACATCTTCCTGTTCGTCCAATCCTATGGACATAGTTCTCTATTTCAGCAGGCATATCGTAATTTATAACATGCTGAATGTCAGGAAAATCCAAACCCTTTGAGGCCACATCTGTTGCAACCAATACGTCTTTATTTCCTGCTTTGAATGATGAGATAGCATATTCTCTCTCCTCCTGATCCTTCCCTCCGTGAATCGCAACCGCTTCAACTCCTTTCAAAAGTAGGTATTCGTGGATATCGTCCACGTCAGCTTTGTTCTCACAGAATATCAAAACAGGAGGAGGGGTCTTTTGCAAGCATTCGAGAAGGTAAACAACTTTTGCCTCTTGCTTTACGTATTCCACCTCCTGAATGACGTCTAGATTTGCTGCCCCAGCCCTTCCTACATTAACCGTAACAGGTTTAACGAGGGCACTTCTGGCAAAATTTTGAATCTTTGTGGGCATAGTGGCAGAAAAGAGAAGAGTCTGTCTTTGAGCTTTGAAGTGGTCAAATACTTCTCTTATGTCATCTTCAAAGCCCAGATCCACCAATCTATCTGCCTCATCTAGAGTTAAATACCTGTGGAGAAGCAGCAATACTATGAGGACCATAACATAGAAGCTAGGCAGAATGTAGTTCAAAACATCAAAAACATCACATAAGAAACTAACAAATACAAGCCAATCATCACATCGTTTGTTTTTTCCCTCTAAAGCCAAGAACATGTATGTGACCGAAAAACATCAAAGGGATGCCTCCTGTATACATTACACATGAAGGAACCAGAAAGGACTACAAAACCAACGATCACATGAATAAAGCAACAAACTACCAACTATACAACTGATTCTGATGATGAATTCAGCGCAAAATGTATAAAAATTAAGCTCGTGACAGCGTGTGAGCTATCATCCAGCCGCATAATACTATATATTGCAAAGCCACACTCCCGCTATCTGAATAATCAGTTCACCTATTCTGAAATAGCAAGCACCAATCCGAAGACAATACAATTTGTAAGATCAACTAGTTAGCTCTATAATCCAATTCTTCTAGACTAAAACACTGTCAAACATCTGGCAAGCTGAAATCCTTGGCACAAAAAAAGCTCACAGTAGTGATCCATAGCATTACAGTTTCAACACAGGACACTAACAAGCCAGAGACACACAACAATTTGCAGCAAAATCGGATTAAAAAGAGCAAACCTGCAATTATCAAGGTTCATCTTCTTCTTCGCAAGCATATCCTTCAACCTCCCAGGGGTGGCAACAACAATATGCACGCCCCTCTTCACAACCTCCAACTGCGACCGCATATCAACCCCACCGATGCAAAGCAAAGGTCTCAACTCAGGAAACCCACACTTCGTCATGGGCACTAAAAACTCCTCCACAACCTCATAAGTCTGCCTAGCAAGCTCCCTAGACGGGCAGATTATCAATCCAAACGGCCCTTCCCCCGGAACAATTGGCATCATCAACTCCTCTTGCAATGCCACCATGATCAACGGCAACACAAAAACCAACGTCTTCCCCGAACCTGTAAAAGCAATCCCTATCATATCCCTCCCCGATAAAATCACAGGAAGTCCCTGCACCTGAATAGGCGTCGGTTGCACAATTCCCTTCTCTTCCAATTTACTCAAAATCGGGTCCGGAAACCTCATGTCCCTAAAATTCTTTATAGGTGGAGGGATCTCATCACCATCAACGATAATATGCCACTGCTTACGCAGCGACTCGCAATATCTGTTCGACATCCGTCTAATTCTTAACGGCGGTTTCCACCCCGTTAACAGTGGCTCCTTATAAGTAATCCCTTTGGCTAACTCTCGAACGGACATTAGGGTTTTCCGATCGGACAAGTGCTCAATCATCTCCTTCTCTTGTTGCACGATTTGCTCAGTGGGAGTGACCTCCGGCTGGTCGCGCTTGAGCTGGGAGGCTTTCACTAGCAAACTAGGTTTGGCTTCAGCAAGTTTCGACTTTTCAACTTCGTCTTCAAAGGGTGAAGGTTTTCCCTTGCGCTGCAGGATTTTTGCCGCTTCCATCGCTCGGCGCTTCGCCACCGGTACGTATTCCTCGTAATTATCCTCCTCCATCTCCTGCAAATACCAATCGAATTTAGAGCGATGTAAGGATCGAATAGAAATCTCAAATTTGCATATGGTTCATTTTACCCAACGGAAGTTTTTGTAAAATCGGTCGGGAGTTCTGATTTAGCTGCTCTAGGGCTCCAAAGTTTTCATCGGGGCTGATCTTCCAGCTTCACATGTAGGAGTGTGCTTCAAACCATTTAGATAACTCGATACGTTCGTTTCCCTCACTTAATCTAGTATCTTAAGCCACTGGAGGATTTATGAAGAATACGAACTGGTTCGTTTTTTTTTTTTTTTTGAACGAACCCTAGACCAGATTCACTGGTGCGATTGTGAAAAAGGCCCGACTTAAAACTATATATATATATATAGAGAGAGAGAAAGAGAGAGAGAGACCAAAAAAAGGTAAAAGATGAGACTAGTTATTACGTACAATATCTCAAAGTGGAAGCAGGCAAAAAACGGTGGCGGTGGTCAGAGGCGGCGCGGCTTGCTGGGAGACCGGAGACGGAGAAGATGATTTCAGATATGAATACGGGTACTGTATCTCATCCTGTATCTTTGTTGATCTTTATAGAATAAATTATACTAAACCCCCTTAAACTATCTCTCATTTCCGAGTTATGCTCTTAATGTTTGAACTCAAATATTTTACCCCTTCGTGTATTTATCTAATGGCAACAAACCCCCTTCCGTCAACAAACTATTGGTACGTCCAATTTGGTGACTTTAATGTAGTTAGAAGATTATCTGAACGGTTGGAAGGGTTCGATAGTGTTGCTTCTCTGGAATTTAATAACTGTTTGGATGACATGCCTTTCAAGGGTCTATGGTTCACCTGGTCAAATAAAAGGGGTGGTCAGGGTAATGTGAAGAGTAAATTGGATAGGGCTTTAATCAATGGTTCCTGGCTTGACATCTTTCCTGAGTCAGAGACTGTTTTTCTAGCACCTGGTATCTCTGATCACTGTTTTATTTTGGTTAATGTGCTGCCTGATACTCCTAGAAGGAGCCCGTTTAAGTTCTTTAACTTCTGGATGCGGCATGATCAATTTAAAGAGGAGTTGAGGAAGTCTTGGTCTTTACCTGTGACAGGTTCTACTAAGTTCAAACTGTATGAGAAACTCTCGAGATTGAAACCTGTCCTTAGGGAGTTCAATAAGAAGTTCTTCTCTCAAATTAGAAATGCCTTTGTCTAGGATCAAGAGTTTTTTAGTGAATAGTTTGTATAGTTGGGACAATAGTGAATGTTCTCCTTCTTTTGACCAATTTTTGGATTGGTTTGAGCTTTTCCATTCTCATGGGAGTGTATAGGGCCTTTTTGTCTTGTGGCCGTTTTTTGTGTATTTGCGTGGCTTTCCCTTAAAGCCTTCTTATTAATATATTTATTTACTTATCAAAAAAAAAAATTAGTGAAAGGGTGGTGAAGGCTAGGGAGGAGTTGTTGCATGTTCAAGAGCAGTGCTTTCAAAATCCATATGATGCAGCTTTGGTGAACCTTGAAAAGGACCTGCATTTGAAGTTTATTGATCTTAGTCTGGCGGAAGAATCTTTCAAGAAACAGAAATCTCGAGTGCAGTGGCTAGCTTTGGGAGATCAAAATACCAGGTTCTTTCATTTAAAAGTTAAGTCCCATTGTCTTCGAAATAAAATTTTAAGTCTTACTAATGCTGAAGGAATTAGGCTGACTGATCCTAAGGCAGTGCAAGATGAGATTCTAGGTTACTATACTGGCTTATTGGGGTCTCCTTTTCTTCATAGTAGGGAGGCGTATTCAGTGCTTAGGCTTGCTGTTCCTCAAAGACTCCTAGTTTCTCAAAAATTGACCCTCTCTAGTAGGGTTTCTGGGGATGAAATTAAACAAGCTATGTGGTCCATTAAGGGGGATAAAAGCCCTGGTCCTGGTGGCTATAGTTCTGCTTTCTTTCAAGCTAATTGGGATGTTGTTGGGAGTGATGTTATTCAAGCTATCCAGTTATTTTTTGAGACTGGTTTTCTGCCTAGACAATGGAACTGCACAGCCTTAACCTTGGTTCCGAAAGTTCCTTCTCCAAACTCTATTAAGGACTATAGACCAATTGCATGTTGTAATGTGGTGTATAAGTGTGTCACTAAGGTGCTTGCTAATCGGCTACAACAGTTTCTTCCCTCTATTGTCAGTTCTTGTCAGTCTGCATTCATTAAAGGTCGCTCTATTATGGACAATATCTTACTTATGCAAGAGATTGTTAAGAACTATCACAAGGATGGGGGCAAACCTAGATGTGCCATTAAAATGGATTTAATGAAAGCATATGATTCTGTGCATTGGGGTTTTGTTCTGGATATGATGAGGGTTCTTGATTTTCCTGCTCAGTTTATTAGTTGAGTACAGGTTTGTATTACTTCTCCAATGTTCTCTGTGGTCATAAATGGTGAACTGAAGGGGTTTTTTCCAGGACAAAGGGGGTTGAGGCAAGGGGATCCATTGTCCCCCTACCTATTTCTTCTTGTAATGGAGGGTTTTACAGCGTTGCTACAGTACAAGATCGGTCAAACTTCTGGTTTTCTTTATCATCCGAAGTGTAAACCTCTTAACATCACACACCTTATCTTTGCGGACGATCTTTTTGTGCTTTGTGGAGCTGGGAAGATCTCTTTCCAAGTGATTGCTGATACTCTATCTGATTTTTATCATTTCTCTGGTCTCCAACCTAACATGCAGAAAAGCTCTGTTTTCTTTGCTGATACTAGTATTGAATCTAAGGAGGGTTTGACAGCTATCCTTCCTATATTGAATCTAAGGAGGGTTTGACAGCTATCCTTCCTATTCTAGAGGGCTCTCTTCCAGTCAGATATTTGGGAGTGCCCTTATTATCTACGAGGTTACGAGCTGTGGACTGTGCCCAGCTGAAGGAAAAAATCCTTGGTAGAATCCAGTCATGGTCCAACAAAACTCTTACTTATGGTGGCAGGTTACAACTTATCAATTCTGTCCTTTTCAGCATTCAAATTTACTGGTCTTCTATTTTTATTCTTCCCCAGAGAGTATTGCATGATATTGAATGTTTGCTTAGATCATTTTTGTGGACTGGTTCTGAGCTTCGTCATTCAGGGGCTAAAGTTGCATGGCACTCCATCTGTGCTCCTAACAATTAAGGAGGTTTGGGTCTTAGAATGCTTAAAGATTGGAACAAAGGATCCATGATAAGGCATTTATGATCAATCTGTCTTAAAACAGATACCCTTTGGATTAAATGGGTGCATACTTGTATCTTAAAAGGTCATAGTTTCTGGAGGGTTAAGGTTCCTAATGATGCTTCCTGGACCATTAGGAAACTTCTTAATCTGAGAGACACTGTTCGGCCTTGGATTAAGTATATTGTAGGGGATGATTTGTCTACCTATCTATGGGCTGACAATTGGCATACGTTGGGGCCTCTTTACCAGAATTTTGAGGGGTATGTGGGTTATAATATAGGTAGAGCTCAGAATGCCAAGGTAGCTTCTATCATTCAAAATGGAGTCTGGGTTTGGCCTAACTCAAGATGTGCTATAACTAGGCAGATTGTTGCTAGTACTGAACTTTCTCTAATGCCCAACCCTCTTGTTCCTGATTCTGTGAGATGGTTACTTCATAAATCTGAGGTGTATACGACTAAGTCAGCTTGGAATGCTCTACGTACCAAATTTCCAGTGGTTCCTTGGTCAAGTGTGTTTGGTTTCCAAGTCATGTTCCTCGTTGGTCTTTTATTGAGTGGCTTTGGGAGGTTGTCTACTAAGGATAGACTTAACAGTTGGGGATTACAAGTTGATGGCGGATCTGGGATCACGTACTTCATTGATTCCTTTGTTGGCTGGGCAGGCATAGGAACAAGAAAGAGATCTCTTGTTGGTTCGTCCCTCCTTCCTTTTTAACCGATGGGTTAGCTTCCCCAAAGGCAGCTTCTAATGGGTTAATGTGATTATATAAAGATTAACTCCCATGGTTCCTAGCCGGCCAACTGCTACAACTTGACTAGGAGATGGGTTCGTAATTCCCGTCATAGATCCAAGTTAAGAAGAACAAATAGGTGTGCTGGTCAATCAAGTCTTGATTTTAGCCCCTACTGATGAAGATTCTTATTATTTATTGTGATAAGAAAGCTCTCATCTCTTGATTGATAGGATCTGCTGATTAGTGTGAGGTGTTAACAACTTCATAGACGGAATCTTCTTTGACAGAAAAGAAAGTCTTTTTTCATGACAAGAGTCGCAACAATCAATCTTCCCTCTGCCGAAGATGGATAAACTGACTCTAAAGTAATGGGGGATGCAATAGACATTTAACCAGCAAAGAGCAAGTAACAGAACATCGACTATGGTATGGCAGTGCGGCTAGGAGCTACCTTAAGGTATTCAGCTTATTAACTGGAACAAAGAAACTCCCTAGGGAAGACATTCTATCTATCCCACATGCACCTAGAAGCCCATCTCGATCTAATTGGGTCTGTCCTATCTTCTTTTGCCTAATCTAGTTGGGGATTACAAGTTGATGGGGTGTGCCTGCTCTGTCAAGACGTGGAGGAGTCTCACGAACATCTGTTTTTTGAGATTCGCAGATGGTTTGGCAAATGTTGCTTCGCAAGAACAACATTCAACGCCCTTGTTTTTGTTTGACTAATGAACTGAACTGGATGTACACTCACAGATCTTCTAATTCCTGTTCAAATCGTGTCTATAAACTCTCCATCGCTGCCTCAATTTATTGGATTTGGAGGGAACGTAATCGACGGCAATTTCAAGGGGTTAGTGTGCCTGCCCGAACTTTGGGGTCCCAGATTATCGAGGAAGTTCGAGGCCGCTTATGCTCGTGGAAGAATGTTCAGCAAAGCAATGCAAATCAGTCTCTTGTTGCATCCTGGAGCCTTAGCTCTAGGATATTTGGTCCTATGTAATTACTTTTTTCATGTGTTTTTTACTTTTCCTAGCTTGTTAGGTTTGGTCTGATTGTACTGAGGTTTTGACCTCTAATTGGTTTTGGTTGGTTTGCTTTATAAAAGTTTCAACTTACCCAAAACAAAAACTATTGGTATGAATGAAGTTTCTGAATACCGCTATGGTACCGGTTTTCTTATTGATACGGTCAAATACCGAGTACCGTTTCGAATTTACTGCAACTACAATTATATACTATAATATAATTATAACTCCAAAAAATTCCTCATACCACGCAATTCATCATAAAATCTGACAAAACACACGCAAAGTAACTTGATTGTTTATAGTGATCTATTCGTTACAAGTTTCAGTCTGTATAGTGATAAACATTCAGTGAGAGAGAGAGAGATATGCAGTGGAGCATTCGGCATGTGTTGGCTATTGGTTGTTCAGAACCGATTGAATGGGGTGTTCAAATTGAAGAATAGAACACATACATATTAATTATCAATGCATACATACATCAAATTGGGTGTTCAAAATCAAACTGGGTTTAACAGTGTACACGTCGACCAAATAGAGTGTTGGAAACTTGGAGCCTGGAGGGAGTACCTTCGGTTGAGGTTGGCTCAGATCCCGGCGGGCGGCGGGGACTAGCTGCGCTGCACCGACTCCGCCGTGGATGAGATTTGACGGCGAAAAGCTGGAGATGAGGTGAGAAGGGAAGAACTTGAATGGTGAGTGATTCACTGATCGATGTCTGCGTAATTTGGGTTCTAGGGTTATTAGATTAGATACAGTAGATAGGTACACCGAATTGAAGGAAAAATACGGTTTTAGGACTTAATTTGGACATTATTACAAAATGACCCAGCATTGCAAAAATTCGGCCGGAATTTCTGGTAAGAGCATCTCGCCCGGTATTTACCGGAACGGCCGGTACCGAGCGGTATCGTCCGGTATTGGGACCGGTACAATATTGGAGGGTCATGGTACCATTTACTCGTCAATCCGATACATACCGATCGGTATCGTCCGGTACGGAACGGTATTCACAACCTTGATACGAATTAACAGTCATCCAATTGAATTTAATTGTGCCGTTAAAAGAAAAAAAGCACCGGCTAAAGATGAAAAAAGAGTTTGAAGATGCAATTTTGCTATATTTTTGTTAATTTTTGCCAAAAAAATTTTCACTCTGACCTATGTTTCTATTGATATTCAGTTCCTATTGTCGAGATAAATGATTAATCTTAAAAATTTTGTTGAAAACTAACGAAAAATTATATGATCATAAATACTTATTCAATTTATCTTGTAGAGATGATTGATTTTAATCTTAAATTTTTTGATCAAAACGAACAGAAGATTTGCTAAACATAAAAAATGAACTGTACTTTTCTTTGACAATCATTAATTGATTGGCCAAGACCAGGCCTAATTTATGAACAAGTTTGGGCTGAACTGAGGTCCAATTCAGTATGTGGGCTCGGCTCAATAGTGGAATTCTTTTCCTGTACGGACATTGGATGCCAATCAGGCATTCGATTTGATATCTCAATAATTCTAAGTACAAAGAAAATGTATCCCGAAAATACTCCGAAAAGGTAAATCAACGATATAGATTCACTTTGAGTTGAATCTATATCATTAATTTATCTTTTCGAAATTTTGAAGCCCATTTAGTAGATGCCTGGACTTGGAAATGGAAAAATCTAAAGCCACACACAAACTTGCACAAACACGTGCACGCACACTCACTATGTGAATATGTGTGTAAGTGTCGGTGTAAAGGTCTGTGTGTCTCTAGTATAGTTGTTTGGAGTTAGTTTTGAGACCAGACACACTTTGTTTTTGTGAATTCACTTACACAGTTTTAGCTGCGTACTCTAGTAACATTTACGTGTACTTGTAGGATCTGTTTTATATTAAAAAGGTGAAGAGTTACATAATCACCAATAATTTGGGGGGCGACTATTCGCAGTCCCGTATTTTCTTTCGTAGCCCGTTAAAAATTTCCGAAGATTATATTTTAGTAACTACATGTCGAAAATATATTCAACCTTCGGTAAACAACTGCCGAACATACATTTCGGTAAATAGCTGTTGAAAACAAGATTATATTTCGGTAACTACATGTCGAAAATGCATACAACAAAACACAAGAAACATATATTTCGGTAATTGGATGCTGAAAATGTATCTCAATTTCGGTAACTAATTGTCGAAACATATGGAAATTTTTAATGGGCTAAGGGAGAAAATACGGGGCTGCGAATAGCCGCGCCCATAATTTGTTGTCTTGTCGAATGAATTAGAAATTGCACACCTTCTGTGGTATTGCATATCTCACACTTCATGTACCTGTGGAGTATATCTCATGGATATTTAATTCAATTTGGGTCATAAAAAATCTAATTGAACATAGGATATTGGTCCCTCTAGATTTCTTTCATATGATAGCCCATATCCTATCTGATCAAACAAATAGCCCTTATCTCCCATTCTCATTTGGTCACGCCTCTTGTTTATAAATTATTTCATCTCAAAGTGTGTGGCTCCCACACCAATATGTGATGAAGAAGACCCTGAAGCATGTAGCGGTGCTCCAGAAGCACTAAATAATCACTCCTATATATAGAGAAGATACAATGGCGCTAGAGATTTCAAGAAACCAATTCAAAACATCAACAGCAAGATCCATTTACAGTTCAAAAAAAAAAAACAGCAAGATCCATTTGATAAGTGAAGACAAATAGAGTTCATGAGGAAAACGGCCATTCACTAGGATATGTAAACCAAAATATGAAATGTGGTGACTACACATATTTTCATCTAAACGGGATACCAATGAAGATACCACCATTGGTAAAATGAAATGGAAAATTTTTAAGATTACTAGACTTCAGGAACAAACAGGTTAAAAGCAAGCTGAATCTGACTCTTTCTTCTTAGAAGGTGGTTGAGCTTGGTCCTCCTCCTCATCCTCCTCCCCATCTTCTTCGGAATCCTCGTCATCATCTTCGTCACTGTCATCGTCTTCATCGCTGCTGTCATCGCCATCATCCCCGGCATTATCCCTAGGATCTCCACCATCATCATCATCATCACTGTCGTCATCATCGTCACTATCGTCGTCGTCGTCGCTGTTGTCATCATCATTGTCGCCATCAGTGGACTCATCATCATCATCATCTTCTTCTTCTTCTTCATCCTTGTTTTCAGCATTAGGCTTTGTCACTCTGTTAAGTTCACCTAGAGGAAACCTGAGTGAAATCGGAAAAAACTGTTACTGGTCAAAAGGCGAGTGAACAACTGCACCAGATATTTACTTGAAAAATCCCTCCTACCTCGTATCTACTCCAATGGCATCCAGGAATAAGTTAATCTCGCAACAAATCTGGAAAATCGGAAATGGTAATGCAACTAAAATCGGGAAGTGGTAATGCAACTAAAAAGAGAGACAGAGGCAACGTGAAAAACAGCAAAACACAATGGAGCCCATACAGTTTCAAGAACCATCAACGTGCAAATAGCTAAAATAAGGTAAATTAACCTGCAAATGGTAGTAGTGAGGTGTGGTAACCATTTCAATGTACCAAACATAAAGAGCCTTAGAAGATGACCCCACGGTAAAATGAAGAAAAATTTCAATGTATGGAACACAGCTTGTGCTGCCACAATAGTGCAAAAATTAACAGCCAACTTGTTTTTTCTGTAAATTGACAACTTGCAGCAACTGAACTCTGTAAATGCCCTAAAAACAGGAGAAGTGTTAGGTCAGACAAGCACCCAAGTGTTAAATTGCAACCAATAGCAGTCTTAACACTACATTTCATTTGACAGAAAATTGTTTTAGCGAGATTTTAATTTTCTTAACAGGGAAGTATTTCTTTTTGAGATTTGACATGTCAACTGAGTGTTAAGAAACATTACCACAAGCTTTCTTCCTGGGAACTACTTTCAATTGAAGCATATGAGTTGAAACAAATCGAATGCCACTATTTTACCAAAAATGAAACGAATCTCGATTGAAAAGAGATGTCTTGAGCACAATACCACGCCACGTGGCATGTCCAATAAATTTAATTAATTTGGGACATAGCAGGGATACGGGAGGGACACGGCCGGGACATGTGAGGGACACGGCAGGGGTTCAATATGCAACTTTTTAAAAAATTTGGGAGTAAATGTATATTACTTAACATATTTTGGATTAAAAGTGTAATATAATTTATGTGATGCTTGTTTACATACAGTAAATATTAAATCTCCATGCTTATACATCTAACTAAATTTCCACTGGTACATAATAAATGTTATTTATTTATTTATTTTTGCTGTGTCCCCCGCTGTATCCGTGTCCCCGTTTATTTTTGAGAAATCTTATGTCCCGTGTTCGTGTCTGTATCCGTGTCCGTATGACCGTATCCGTGGTACATAGTTGCCAACTCAATGGGTAAAATTCACGACTGCTACACCCATGTCCTAATTCGCATCGCTTGATACTCCGGATAACATTGCACCGCAAACTTCGTTGGGCCACTGTTTAAAAACATGTTGGTTTCTGAGAGAAAAAGCATAGCGAACTTCAAACTTATGTTTTTGAGCTAATATGTACATATATATTGACAGGTACCCCGTATCTATGGTTGTAATCCGAATCGTCCAAAACACTTTTGGACAGCCGAGATTGAGCTCCATAATAACTTATTCACGGAGCTCCGTGAATAAGTTATTCGCAATGTACTAATGTATTTCAATGAAGAGGTACAAACAGAACACTGCAACATCAATAAAATTAAATTAAAAAACTTGAAACCCTAAGAAACAAATAGCAACCTTCAACAACATAACAAACCCAATTTTTCACAAAACCAGTGCATCCTCGATAGCTACAATCATATTCCATCCACCAACATAAAAACATTCAACAATGCCAAAACACAAGGCATATCTTTTAAAAAATTAGGAGTTGGGAAGGAAATATATACCGCCAAGAGAAGCAAAGCAAGAGACTTCTGAGCAACCAAAGCCGTTTCAGCCACTACTGCTGGCCAGACCTTTGTCTCCAAAGCAACAATGCCAGAACTTACTCTCACCACCTCCATATCAAAACAAAAAGAAAAAATACTAAAAACTTGAAATTCACTGTTGGGTATGAATAGAGAGAGTGGGAGAGAGAGAGGGGCAGTGAAGAGTCTCCGGGGGTTGGGGCGCTTTATATAGCACAAGATGCAAAGAGGGTTTATGCTGGTCCTATAGGCTTTGTTTGGAACTTGTGGAAAGAATAACAAAGAAAGAGAAAATTAAAAAATATATATATTCATTTCCTTTTTTGATTCTTTAAAAAAGGGCATAGGGAAAATTTCAAAAACAAATTCAACTTTCTCTGAATTAATTTCTCTTTAACTTTCTCTCATTACCTTCTCAATTTCTTATTGTTTTTTCTTTTCTTTTCCAAGTTTCAAACAGAGTCTTATTAAGTTGTTATATGGTCCTTATTCCGAAACACCACGTCATTTTTCAACCTTCCTTATAAGATTATCTAGAATATTGAGTCATTTCATTTATTAGCGTTATTGTTTTACCTTTTTGAAAAGTTATATCTTTAAGGATTATCGAGTCGTTTTATTTATTAGAGTTATTATTTTACCTTTTTGGAAAAGACTTTTTACGTAGTGAGTATATATTTTCTAATCCCACTTTAATGTGTCTAAACATTAATGGTCGAGACCAAATAAAAAAATAACACTGTGAAACCACTAAGGCCCCGTTCCGCTAAGGTTATTATTTTTTAAGTGCTTATTTTTTGTTTTATGAAATAAGTCATTTTCTCACAATACATCACATTTAATTCAAAAATAAGTATATATTTATAGTTATTTTTCGTTAGCATAACGGGACCTGAATAGTTTCTTGAAACAAAAATGCTACAGGTACAGATTTTCGGGTACAGCAGCGGGTACAGCAGCGTTTTGCTCCCGTCTCGGGTCCCGCAAAGATGATCGGAGCCGCTCATTTTGTTCAAAATACGTCGTTTAGGGTCCCTGTAAAAAATCACCTCAATCCGATATCGGAAAAGGTGTTTACGAATCATCCAATTTTGCTTCAAAATTGGGCTAAATTTTGAAGCAAAATTGGATGATTCGTAAACACCTTTCCCGATATCGGATTGAGGTGATTTTTTACAGGGACCCTAAACGACGTATTTTGAACAAAATGAGCGGCTCCGATCATCTTTGCGGGACCCGAGACGGAAGCAAAACGCTGCTGTACCCGGCTGCTGTACCCAAAAATCTGTACCAGCTGGACTCTTTCTTGATTTTGTTGTCCAATAGAGTTCCACTATCTCCCCAACTAGCATTTTCATTTTTTATCTCACCAATACAATTTGTCACACCAAATGACGTGATACCCAAGATCCATCACTTCTTTCGAAATCAAATGGATTTATACTGTAGTAAGGTTTTTCACTGCTCAAGTAGAATTGGGACGCCTATTTTTGACATCAGAAAAATTTATGATGACGTAATTTAATTTAAAAAAGTTAACACCCCTGAATAGCATTTTGCTAGCTTAGCAATGTCATACTTGAACTGACATATTGTGAACACATACAGGAATGGGAAAATAACATTCAAGAGGGTTTATCTCGTTCATAATCACGATTAATTGTTGTGAGCCTCATACATAATCACCGTTAATTACTGTGGCCCTCATACATGCACGTGATAAGGTTACAGTGAGTTTTTATAGGCACCCCAGTAAAGAGGAATAGACTATTGTACTTGCAACATGTTCAATAACATAGATCCCACATCTATTTGAGTAGGTTGAACGTACGCTTAATTTACACCCTGGCCTATATCAACACTTTATGCAATTCAATGCCACAAAAGACCTAGCACCTATAGTCACAATGCACAATCACAGTAGTTGGAGTTGTTGTGGCTCTCATACAAGCAAGTGATATGCCGTGATAAGGTGGTAATGGATTTTTACGGGCACCCGAATAAATAGGGATACTCTACAATATTAACTACAAATGTGTTCAACGGCATAGGACCCACATCTATTTTGAGTATACATAAATGACAAGGGACCCTATAGTGCCGGGATATACTACAAAGTTGTGCATAATTTGAGCCGTCCATTATAAGTATGGAGTAGATATATGCATTAAAACACACTCAAATGTATATGTCAGTGCATTACACAGTTCAATGCCCCAAAGGCCCTAACACCTATAGAGAGCAGTCACGATGGCAGAGGAAGAAGTTGCCAAGGGATAAAATTTCATGTCCGTCCTTGCACAAATTTTGCCATAGAAACAAAAGAACTACTCCAGTAGGTACTCATTTGACATACAAAAGACTTGCCCAAAATCACAGCAAGTACCACTTAAATAGCCATTTAAAGACAAAACGAGCGTCGAATCCATATGAAGTTTTACAATGAGCAAGTTGTACCTATTGAACAAAGATAGGCTTCGACCAAGATTTGTTTCTACAATATAACTAACTCAACTCATCACGCTTGAAGAAAATCACCAATGACTAATTGCTCGATGGTGTCATCAGACTAAACAAGCCTTGAAACCCTTCTCCAATTCCTGTGCATTCAAGTTCTTTCCTATGAACACAATCTTGTTTGTTCTTTGTTCGTCTGCGTTCCACAACCGATCAGGTGAACCTTGGAATATATCATGAACTCCCTGCCAAATTGAGCAACAGATCCCAAAAAACATAAGCAACAAACTCCAGCGCAATTCAAAAAATAACTAGATATTTATGTAAGATACTCCACTGTTGAGCCAACACCAATGGACTGAGAACACAAGGCTTCTTTGGGTTTGCCATAAGAATTCACCGTATTAATGCACTTCCGGTAGACAAAAATAAGATGGGAGGCAGGTTAAGAATCACTGGAGGATGTGTAAAGCGTAATTAATTCTAGTGAAATTAAGAGATGAGGGATTGATACTAAAATCTCGAGGCAGGGTACTATGGGCCAGGTTCATTAGGTTGGTTTGCATTATGTCGCACCAACCTATAACTTGCCACTTCTCCGGGATAAACAGATAGTTATACTTGAAATACTCAAAAAAATATTAGCTTGAGGCAACATTAATGGTGGCAGAGAATGCACAGTTCAGATCAGACACAAAACACTCGCGAGTCTAAACAACAGAAAACACAGGGCTAGATTACAAGAATGCCAAAATGAATCCAGAAAACACCAAAAGTAGCCATAGCCAGCCAATATGTAATATTTTTGTTATCATTATTTATACATTGCTTTGTTTGCTTCGGGTTTCGTCGAATATCGAGTTCAATGTCTTAAGAGTCAATTATTCACCCAGAAGTAGGAGTCCCTGAGTCGGGGCTTGAATCCTCCAAAAAAATGAAAATGACTCCATGTAACAACGTAACACAATAAGTTGCTAAAATATGATCAACTTGGCATCACAAGTACATTCTGCCACAAGAGAGATCATAGGAATGTTTTTCAGCAATCAAGAATGAAGGTTATTGAGAGAATTATTGAAACACCAGCACTAGGGAGAGTATAATCACCTGAAAGACAAATCTCTCTTTCATACCCTCGACGGATAGGAGACCTTTCATGCGATAAATGTCATCACTCCGTTCCATCAACAATGTACCCAGCCACATATTAGCCTGACAAATTACACACAACTCAGCAGACAATCCTTTTTCAGTATTATCTACCCAAACAGAAAATTCCCATTTAGTGATTTCACTCTAGAATTCTCGGACTTGATTATGATTAAAACTGTTAAACTGACAATATTTTGCGCAAAAAAATAATTCAAAACTGACCTTCTCAAGGTCTAAGCTCCCTTCACAAACAATGCTGACTGAAGAAACGCCAGGATCGTGAGTGTGATCATGGGAATGGTGATCATCATGGTGCTCTGCATTGGTATTAAAGAAATCGATACTTCACAAAACCGTTATGACAAGTAGAAGAGTAGCAACAAGTTTACACCAAGATCACAATCAAGAAGCTGGTATAGTAAATGAAGTAGTCCTTGTCTTCGGTCAGCAGCAAATCATTGGAAATATACACGAATACACACAGAAATCTGAAACGAAGTAAATATACATGAATACACACAGAAATCCTTACAAATAAGTTAACCATATGAAATGACAAAGACAAACTACTGTTGTGTGTGTGGTGCCCATGAGTGCAAGAGCGACGGAGGAGGTTCAAGGAGCTGATTTAACTTCTTAAGCCCAAACCAACCCCTTTAGTGATGATATCCTTGTATAATCCGGTGATCCATTATCTATACAGTAACAGAATAGAACTCAATTTGCCACATGTGCACATGTATGCATAGCACTTCATTCGGTAAAGAGGGAAGGAATCACCAAAATTGTAACTGGCAAGATTGATGGACAGCTATTTAGAAAAGCAAAACAGCCTTATTTTGACAAGAAATAGACAAAGAGCAGCTGAATAGTGCATCCTAGTCAAATGCACAACACTGAAGAAGTAAGCAAAGTAATTTAGAATGTGCAAGGAGAAAATTTCTTCTACCACAGGTAGTTCATAAGATCAAACTGAAGTACCATGTTTGTGGTCATCATGATGATGGTGATCATGATCATGATTGTGCTCGTGATCATGGCTGTGACTAGCATGATCTTCCTTTGAATCTTCAGCGTTGACAGCACTTTCAATTCTGGCAAGTGCGCATCAAAAGTAAGCTTATCGGTCAAACATAGAAATATAAGCTCAAAAAAGTAAACCAAGAGCGAAGATGACATAATGAGCTGAAATTAAAGGCTTTGCGGCATCTAAATAGCACAGGAAATCAATTTGCTGACACTCACATAAGTAACCAATGCAATAAGACAAAGGCTTATGAACCTAAGTCAACAAATTGAGACAAATATCGGAAGTCGTATAACCTTTCCAAATCAAAGCCTCCAATCCCAAGAACATAATCCAAATCAACTTTCCCAAACTGGGTTTGCTTCAAATTAGCCAGACCATTTATGCTCTGTGTTCAGCCAGTTTCACATCAAAGTTAGGAGGCAAAATTAACAAAGCGCATAAAAAACAATGGACGTGAAAAATAAGCAAGTCATTGATATACCCTTATCCGCTGAATCAAAGAAGCAACTTGTGGCTCGCCAACAAGATCGGTCTAGCAGCAACAAGGAAGACCAAATTAACCATGTTTTAAACCAGCAAACATAAATTAGAAAGTCAAATCTTTATTCAACTACCAGTCTACCATAGATAAGTTCCCATTTACAGTGATACCCGGATACAACAACAGCATTGACAGCACAAAAGACATTCAGCTGCTTGAACTTATCCAAACCTCAGATTTATTCCTATGATGATAGTTTAGGTGCCACCAAGTAGAAGAACCCTCTGTCCCAAAATGTTTGTCCGGTCAGCAAAACGAGGATGTAAAAATAATACAATTTTTTCAACAATTCACTAGATATCGATGAGTTCTTTTAATTTATGAAAAAAGTTTGAACTTTTTCTTGAAAGAAATGCATTATTTTGGAGTCCTCGTTTTGCGGACCGGACAAACATTTTGGGACGGAGGGAGCACAACTGAACTTGGTAGAATGTTGGTTTTAGAAGCTGAAACATAATCCATGAGGTGAGCCATGGGCTCCAAATTCAAACTAAAAAGTAAGATATGGATAGACCAGTCTTCAAAGGTCCCTAGACTGGTCTTCGGAGGTTCTAATGTTTCAGCTTTGACAAAGCTGCACTCGGTCCACCAATACAGAAAGGGCTCTAAGTTAAATAAAACCAGAACACAATTTACATAGACTAAGTCAATCAAGAATCCTAAAGTTTAACCATTTTATTTAAGAAGCATAACCTAGCCCACACTGAATGAAAAATGTGAAGTTTTGTACCTTATTGACTATGATACGGTCAGCATATGCAATTTGCTCTACCGCTTCATTGACCACTCCTTTTGGCTTAACATCATCCAGGTGAATGTTAGCATGTTTAGCATCAACCAAAGTGACTACACCATCTAGCTTAACGTCATTAAAAATCTGATCCTCTGCATAAAAAGTCTGAATGATTGGTGCCGGATTTGCCAATCCTGCAAAGTTGATACATAGCATATAAGGCACAACGCCAACCGGAGAAGTCCAATGCATCTAGCAAACTTTGAATTATATAGCCACTACCTGTAGTCTCAATGACTATGTGGTCGAATCTTCCTTTCTTTTTATTGACTAATTCAACAATCATCCTGACAAGATCACCTCTCACTGTGCAACAAAGACACCCGTTATTGAGCATCACTATGTCCTCAGCCCCCGTAGTTTTAGCTGCAACTAAAGAACCGTCTATGTCTACTTCACCATACTGCAAATACAACAAATGGATAAATGGATCACCTTAATACAATTCAAAATTGCATATCCAGTGAAACCAAAAGTCCAAAACTACCAAAATTCCTTCGTATATCACCACTAACCAACACGAAAGTGAACAATCTAACAAATCTGGATTTCAACAAGATTATATATTAACAAGGAAGTCGTCATCCCCGTACCTCATTCTCGATCACTGCAATGCGTTTCCCATGATCCGCGGTTAATATATGGTTTAATAAAGTCGTCTGTTTAAAACATGAGAAACGGGTCAATAGATGTGGTAACACCACTCAGATTCCACAGAAAGAATCAAATTCAGGCAGAACCACGGTCAAGCTAGCTATGACTAACCACTAGAAAATTCAAAACAATAAACTGCTCATTTCACCCTGTTAGCTGAAAAATGCATCCCACTAACCGAAGGCAAAAACTAACCATCTGTTATTTACCACATAATAGTGCCATAAAAATAGCCAAAGTAGGTCAATTTTGTAATAATACTATCCCCTAGGATCATTAACATGAGATTAGGGCATTCTAGCTCACGGGCCATTTCAAATGATTGAGTTTATGATCTAATACTATAAAGCCTGTCTGCAACTTCTAAATACCATACTTGCAAATTATGTTCCTTAAAAGTTAAAACATCCCTAATAATCAGAAACTTCTGATTAAACATGAAAAGCTATAATAATCACCAACAAAACTCCAAACCACAAAAACATTAATGGGACCACTCATCACATTTCCACTTTTTTCAATACGTTTGACGCAAACTTAGGCGTACATGGCATCAAAACATAGGCCGCCTTTGGATAGATGAGGATTTCAAATATAGGGATTTGCTATATTTAGCTTTAACATTTTGCAAACAAATTTAGACGTTGAGTTTGGGATATTTGATACGAAGCATATGAATTTCAATTATGGTTCTTAAAACATCCAGAATAATCAGAATTTATAAAGATTTGAATTATCAAGAATGGTGATATCATCTCCACTCTTGTGCCAAATTCAATGCCACAGTGTCATTCTTGATGCCAAATTTGACATCAACTTTGGCAATTGCATGCCACAGCATACAAGCAATCTGATTTGCATTGAAAAGTGCAATAGCTATTGTTTTACTTTCTGACACAGTGGCGAGCTTAAAAATGGCTTTTGAACAATGCTTTTTTGGCACCAACATAATCGACCCATCATTCAAATAACCAAATTCTTTATACCAGTAAGCCTAGAAAGAAAAAGACATGAATTCATCAACCTTTCCAGAACCCAGGAAGCCAGTTATCACAGTAGCAGGGATTCTATCATCGGGCGGCAGCTTGGTCGAAACGTCGGAACTCTCCGCCTGCGCCGGGGCGGCAGCGGCCGTGAACCCACGAGAGAATCGCTTCGATTTGGGCATTTCGATGGAGAGGATTCTGGGTTGCGTTACTTGCGTAGAGATGGAACGGAAATTCAGAGCGGTGTGGTGGCATTTGGGCCTCCATAAAAGGGGCAAAACCGAGGTTCTAACCCTGCTGCAACTTGGGTATTTCGAGTGGCACTTGGCTAGTCCGACGAACGCGGCGGCGGCTATGTCTAGTGAGATTGAAGCCATGGCCGGAGATCTCTATGCGTGTTGGCCGTTGGGTGGTGGGTAATGGAGGTTTGGGGTTTTAGAAGATCTTTGTAGAGAGAGGGGGGGGGGGGGGGGGGGGGGGGGTGGTGGGTGGGGTATGGTGGGCCGGGGTTTAGGCTTATCTGGTGTCTGGGGTTGTCTTTCGTAATACTGGTTTTAATTTTTGGTCCAAAAATAGTGGTTTTATTGGGCTCATTTTCTCAACGTTTTCCAGATTCATCGATAAAACTATGGTACACCATTTGGTGTATATCATCGCATTGTGTGAAACCCGTTTCGGAGCCCTATAAATGTGTTTTGAAATGTATTCGTTTTTTTTTGGTAAACGAAATATATTCGTTAAAGATAACTATACGGTGCTTGATGTTTTCCATGAGTAAAAAAAGGTATGATCCTCGTTGTTGTGGACTCGAGGAGCACCCAGAAATAAGCTGAACAACCCCCGGCCCAGCCTCCAAAGATCCCAAACCAAATTGAAAGACGTTCACTAATTTGGTTTAACCAATTTTTTGTGTACTTTTTGTTGTGATATGATTTCTTTCATTTTGGCAAATTGGATTATGATTTTCTAATAAATATTTAGAAAATTAGTAAGCCAAAAATATACTAGAGGGTGGACAGTTTAATAAGAGTATGAGAATGCACCTCAATCATTAAATCAAATGAGTCATAACCATTGCAACAACTTGTTTTTTGATGGACCCTATGCCGTCGCAATTTGTATAATAGATTTAGTTCAAACTTAATCTGAATGCAACCTCTTTGGTCTCGGCACACGCCGTCCCACTCTTTGCATTCCCTCATACGATGATCTCCCCTGTAACTCCTTATGTGATGATCGGGTAGGCATTTCTATCTTTCCCCCTTGTGTCTTTATCTCTACTGGAAGACATTCACCAATCACCAGTTAAGTTTTGACACAACCATTTTTATCCTAATCTTTTTTTTTTTGGACCAACCATAAAACATAGATATATAAAACCACAACAACATTACATCCTAATCTTTATAAACGTTGCAAGTCACATTTAGTTTTATATATATATCAGTCTGGTTCAAGTCCAAACCTCTTCCTGTCCGCACCTTATCTTTTTCGATCGAGTTTCGATGATCCGAGCCGCTCAATGTGATCAGAACGTGATTTTAAGGGTACCCGCGAGAAATCGACAAAAAAAATGATCGGGAAGGACTTCATCCGAATAATTTTTGTTTGTATTTTATTGAACGGTTCAATAAAAAACGTAGGTACATGTTTGAGTAATTAGCATTATCCTAACCTCAATCAATTCATTACCAAGAGTTTGACTTTTCAGCATAGTATTTCTCGACCTTAATGAGTAACACCAGTGGATAACTTGTCACAATTGATATCCACTTATGCAACGGCAAAAGAGAAAAAAGCAAAAAATGGAGTTCAGTGGCACAGAGAAGTCCAGCTCAACCAATCCCCCCTCAAGATTAATGTCAACTAGTCCACCATCACGATCGGGCTTGTTCGTTTTGGATTTTGAGAGAAGTTTAAGTGAAGAGAGAGATTGAAAAAATATTGATGACCGTGCGCAAGGATTTTAAAACCCCAAAAGAAGAAGCTAGGTCCATCTCTGTTAAAGCATCCAACCCCAAACCAATTGGCAAAGAGTGGAGAGGCCGCCCAGGCTCATATAGTAGTTTTTGGAGGAGATAATTAATCAATGTGAGACAAATCCCAATACTCCCCCGCACGTGCGACCCCTGACTCGCACGTGGAGAGGTCAACAAATGATTCGGAACACACGGATCACAATGAAAGAAAGTGCAACTATGGCACAAATAAAGGGGAAAAGCCTCCGAAATCCTAGCTTTGATACCATGTTAAAGCATCCAACTCCAAACCAATTGGCAAAGAGTGGAGAGGCCGCCCAAGCTCATATAGTAATTTTTTGAGGAGATAATTAATCAATATGAGACAAATCTCAATAATCTCCATCTTATGTTCCCATAAGTGAGATGCATATGAAGAGAGAGAGAGTGTTTGTCTAGATAAAGACTTTTTCTGTCGGTGATTCTTACCGAAAGATGAATATTCAACACTGCCTGCTGCTGGATGAGGCCTTCAATTTCTCCTTCTTGTTTAAACTTTCTTTTCCAAAAAAAAGGTAATTTCAAGTTCAAATATAATAAAAATGAAAAATAATTTTTTAATTTTTTTTGCACCGTTTAAAAGATCTCAATGAGATCTATCAAACAAGATCCATATTGGTAGGAAAATTATTTACGTAAACACATAATTTTTGAACTTGAAATTACCTTTATTTCTAAAAGTTCTTTTTTCTAGAAACCGGAACACCCCCTAAACTCTTCATAGAATCAAGAGGTAGACTAGAACTGACTAGACTGAGTTATGGTCGTTCAGCCTTATCGGAGAACATTATTCAATTCACGACAATTGAAATTTGCTAATGGACATTCTAAGAAATTGTCCATAAATTTTGGGTAGAGGAAACGCCCCTTTAATTCAATTAGGTGGACGTCAAAACTCATGTTTTCTGTAAGATCAACTTTTTTTTTTCCAGCAAATGAATTCCCCGTAGATTGCACTAGTCAGGTGGTGCGTTTGGAAGTTGTGGAAAAGAAAGAGGAAAAAATAGAACCCTTATCCTGTTTGGTTGGTAGTGAAAAGAGAGAGGGAACAAGAAAAAGTGGAGAAGAACTTTCCTCCCAACTTTCTCTACCTCTTTCTTCTTTGACATCTTCTCTTTCTTTCTTTTTCTTTCCTCTATTTCCAAACAGACCCTTATTTAGATTGACATGCGTGATAATTGGCCCCGTTCCGGAACTAAAAATAAGTATTTATTTAAAAAAAAAACAATTTCAAGCTTAAAAATAATGTGTTTACGCAAATAATTTTCTTAGCAATATGGATCTTATTTGATAGATCTTATCGAGATCTTTTATACGATGCAAAAAAAAATTTAAAAATATATTTTTTATTTACATTATTTTTTAGTTTGAAAATGTAAAATAAGTACTTATTTTTTAAGAAGGTGTTCTGGAACGGGGATTAGTTCCATTGCCAATCTGGTAATTCTGGTCAAAGTAGCAGCATTCAGCCATGTTTTACTAATTAAAATAAGTACTTATTTTTTAAATAATGGTGTGTTTTACTAACTAAAATAAATACTTAAATACTTATTTTTTGAATTAAAAGTGATGTATTATTAGAGAATGACATGTTTCGTAAAACAAAAAATAAGTACTTAAAAAATAAAAAATCTTACCAGAAAGGGCCTTGGTAAGTGCCAGTAGAGTAGCTATACACTACTCCTACTACTATACTACTAACCAAATATAAACAATACTAGTATTAAAAAGATTAAAATCTTAAACAATAAATTGTCACGACTTCCAAGAGGAACTTTAAAATATGACTGCATAATTTAATCCCAAACATTGACCATAAAACTTCTTCATTATCCTGAGGCACTGTCATGTCGTGTTGTAATTTGTTTCCAAAACACATTGAAAAGCTCATTATTATGGTCCTTCGATTTATTTATTACTACTATTTTGATAGAATATTACTCCAATATTAGTGGTTATCACAAGAGTTGAGTGCCTTGGTCTATGAGAACTCGAATTGAAGACCTTCCCTTTAATTCAAAGAGCGATCAAAGCGAGTGACCATAATTGAAGGAGAAAAAGCTGGCAGCTTTAATTCAAAAAATAAGGTGTTAGCATATATTTTTAGCTTAAAAGTGAATATTTTCAAAATATATATTTGAGTAAAAATAAAAAAATTATTTTTCCGATTTGTCTCAGTTGAGACAAATCAATAATTCACAAAAATTTGACTCAAAATTAACAAACGCGAAAAAAAATTGAATACGGACAAAACTAACTAAAACACTTTGACCTCGTTTGATAACAGTAATAGATGGATGAGATTCGTAAAAAGATGTGATTAGGATTGAGATTGGACCGATTGGTAATAAGAAGAGATTGATAATGAGTATGGATTGGTAATGGGTATGTTTGTTTGTGATGAGATTAGATGATGAAATTATTGATATCATGTTTGTTTGAGATGAGATTAGATTGATACTGAATAAGTTGGTAATGAGAAATGATTGATAATGAAAATGGGTTGAGATTGTACTATGAATACCAAGTCCCAATGGGTATTGCTAATGCCCCCAATTTGGGGTCTTACTAATCCCATGAAATTCATAGTCCGGAATAGTTTTGGGTTACCAAACAAGGGATTAGGAAGCCATTGAAATTGTTTAGTCCAATCCCAAGGTTGAAGGGGGTTAACAAACGGGGTTTTTGCTTAGCGGAACTTAAGCCTATTTAAAAAATAAGTGTACTTATTTTCTTTAGCGGGACGGGGTCTAATTGGGCCAGGGCACCACGTAGGTGTGTTCTAGTAGCACCTGATAACATTTTGAATATTATTTTTCACATTATGGTAGCGCTACGTAGTATTTGTTTGGCTTAAAATATCATCAGAAAAATACTAGCAGCCCTGCATTTTGAATTTAAAAATCCCGAAAAAAAAAAAAAACAAACATTGCGTGTAATATCTTCAAGCAAAGTGGCCCCCCTCCCACCAAGCAACCCAACCGGATAAAGCAAGCGGGAAACGGAAAAACCCTAACGTGGGCCCCACTCATCCCTCCCGCTTATCTCATCTTTCCAAAGCATAAAAAAAAAAAAAACCTCCGAACCTACCCCTCCCACTGACTCCGCACTCCACGTGGCCACCATCCGTAGCTTCGGAACCGCGGCTCGTCATCAGCAACCACTGTCACTTGTACGCTTCTTTTTATTCTCCAATTCTTCTTCAACGACTTTCGCATTCCTTCAGCTCTCTCTCTCTCTCCAGAGCTTTCTAACTCCGACGATCAAACCGGAGTACTGACCAGATGATCGCGATTTCCGGTTAGATTCCTCTCCTTCGAATTTATACAAGCGTATATGCGCCGGTATCTGTATATACGTGTATGAGTATTTGCGTATTTGCTGTTTCGCAGGCATACGGTTTTAGTCCGCTACTGATGCTTTGTCTTGTGTTTAGTTTCCTAAAAGGAAATGAAGGAAAGTCGAGAATTGTCCAGTTTCGTGAATTGTACTGTTCAGTTTCGTGATTATAACCTGCGTCTAATTCAACTGGTGCACGTGAACGACGAATAACACATTCAAATCAAATGAAGGATACATCCAGTGATAAATTGATCCGACGTTGGATGTCGGAGAAAAAACATGCTAGTTGTCGATGAACAGCTATCACGTTAGCAAGGATGGGGCCAGGGTCTAGTGGCGGTCGAGACAAGAATTTTACAAAATGCAATTATTATATATAAAAAAAAAAAATTATGACCAACTTATATAGTCTCGCCACCACTAAATTTTTTTAGTATACATTTCACCACTGTTAGGGTAAAATTCTGGTTCCATCCTTGCACGTTAGCTCCACTATTGACGAGGCTTCCTAATTTCCACTATTGATGAGGCTTCCTAATTGAAGTATTAATGGAGTTTTTTTTTTTTTAAGCCATGCAGATTCTATATTTTGAGTTTTTTTTGCACCTAAGTAAAGTATTCAAGGAGTATTTTAATCTGATGCAAATAAATTCCAAAAATTATGCACGGGAGTACTCTATTCTTTAATCCTAAAATTGTACCATGTGTTTGTCTGGGGGAGAGCAATTCGGGATGTAGGGAGTAAAAGCGATACGTGTACAAATCTAGTTCTACTTGTTGGTTTAAGTTGTGCTTGTTCACAATTCTCAATTTCGGTAACCGAAGCAACAGTGAAAGCATCAGCAGCCTATTCTTTTGTATGTTCTTCGTACAAGTAAATGGAAGGGATATCGGGTTATACCGTTATGGTAATCCGATTGCGATACAATGCTAACCAATTCGATGCATTTGATTTCCTCTGTATTAATTGAGTATTGAAACGGATATTTTTTTTGATGGCAAAGGAAACTTCCTCGATGATGTGCGTAAGCTTAAGTCTCAGCAAAATTTGTTGGACCAACTTATTATCCAAAAGTCACTTCTCTATTTTAGGTAGTCATCTTTGTAAGGACGCTCTACAATTATGCGTGCCCGGTGTATCCATGCATGCTTATTCTTACATGGCAAATGTACCTCAGAAACTGAGTAGCCAAGAAAATATGTTCAATTATAGAGTGCTGTGCTCAACTGCAACTGCACATAGAACATGGATTGTTTAGGGATCTTGTGAAGTGCGTTAGAACTTAGAACTGTGCCTTTTCTTTTGTAGATGGATTCTCTATTTCTCATATTTCAATGTAAACACATACTTCACATGTTTGCCTATGCAACTGCAATGAACACTTAAATAGTTGAATACCAGTTCCTTTGACTGGAAACATGTTTCCAAAGCCATCTACGCATTACAATTTACAACGATTAGTTAATCAATTGCTGGCTTTAATTGGCATACCTTCTCTCTGTCTCGTTTGGTTTTACAGATTGGAGTGGAGTGTCCTGACCTTTTGTGGTTCAATGGATCACTCTTCTGGTGAAGTTATACGTAGTATATAGCTAGATTACAAAGATCCTTGCAAGATGGGTGGAGCTTGTTCTAGGAAGCGAGACCAACAGGTTGACGAAGACAGTGAAAATAGAGGAGTTTCTGGAAGATATTGCAAGAGCGGAAGTTTTAAGTGGTTGGGAAACTCATTATCTCGGTCTGTTAAAGATAATGAGCTTGGAAAAGTGCGATGCCCATCTCTGATGGAGTTGTGCATTTACAAGATACGAGAGGTATATATCATGCTTTGTGAGGCCGCAATAGACTTGATATTTATACAACGATGCTAGTTACAATTCGTAGCTGCATCGAAAGCCCACATGATGCCTATTTGGGGGGGCCATAGACGTGGATATGGGGAATATGGCTGAATAATTTTTCCCTTGTTTGCTTCTCCTAATTTTTTCCATCTGTGTTGTCTACAGGATATCAAAAAATATAGCACCTTCTCCATGCTGCCAAGGGATATTAGTCAGCAGGTCTTCAATGAATTGGTGCACTCACAAATTCTAACTGAGGTTTATCTTGAAGCTTTTAGAGATTGTGCTCTCCAGGTAATTACTGATTAAGGTTATAGAAGCTTCTTCTTTTCAATTTTTTTTTTAAATTTTTAGTTATTGGTTAAAAGGAACTCAAGAGGTGTCTATTTTAATCTGGCAGGATCTTGATTTGGGAGAATACCCAGGATTGAAGGACAGTTGGATGGATGTCATATCTTCACAGGGGTCTTCTTTACTTTCTGTTGATCTTTCTGGTTCTGAAGTTACAGACTTGGGGTTGATTCCTCTCAAAAGCTGCACAAATCTTCAGGCCCTGAATTTCAATTACTGTGACCTGATTTCAGACAATGGTCTAGCTCACATCAGTGGTATGCCTATTTTAATTGAGTATTCAAGTTTTTCTATGGTTAAGAAATATCCGGGTGTGTGATCTCTTGGCAAGGCAGCAAAAAAAGTAGAAGGGTAAATGGAGGGATTATAATGTGATTAAATCATTCTTTTTATGTTCTTCCGACACTACCAATTTTTGCCACCCACTAATCTTCCTATGATTGAGAATCAACTCGACTCCTCAATTCACCAAAATCAGCTGCAGAAATTGTCAATCGGGTTCCGTTGTTCCTGTTAGTGCACTGGGTTTGTAGAAATTGTGGTTCGTAAGGACAGCTGAAATAAGCGGACATTTGGTTTACCTTGATTGATTTGGCTTCTGTTTTTTCCTTAAGGCGGCCTTGTGGACAGTTTTTGAGCTATGGGCATATAGCTTACCATTTTCCCACTCCTAATTGATTTGGCAAGTAGAGCGGCTTGGTGGTGTTCTGTTTTTTGATTTCTAGGTTTTTTTGTATTGGGCTCGGCCCATTAGGTTTGTGGGCTTGTCCCAATAGGTGTTATGGGCTTTGCCTTTTAGGTGTTATGGGCTTGTCCCAATGGGTTTCCTCGGTTGGTATCTTGCCAATCGAGGGTTTGGGTCGGTTTGGGTCTCGGACTGGGCACAAGATTGTTTTTAGCTTAGTTATAGGAATATGAAGCCGTTCTCCTTGTTCCTATTGTCATTGTAACAATTTCAATGATTAATGAAATTATTTGCCTTTCAATTTTATTTTATTTTTTTATTTATCTTTTACCTCTTTTGTGTCTTCTTCCTTTCAGTCACCACCTATTAAAATGGACTTGAACCACCTCACATTTTCCATGAGAAAGTTTTTTCTGTGGTTTATGCAATATGTTTGGGGTTAAATTTTCAGGTCTCTCAAACATAACGACTTTGAGTTTCAGAAGAAACAATCAAATTACTGCTCAAGGACTGAGTGTCTTGGCTGGCTTAATTAACTTGTTGAAGTTGGATTTTGAGAGATGTCCTGGCATCCGTGGTGGACTTGTTCACCTCAAAGGTTTGTTCTTGCTCAAAGTTCTATATCTGAAAGTAAAATTCCATTGCCTTGCTTTTGCATATCTGCTCTATTTGGTGTTGCAGTATTTGAAACAGTGTTATACTTCTTCAAAAATATCTGGCAGTGCCATCAATTTTGATAGAAGTACACATTACTTCACGAATTGCCATCAATGAACTTAAGAGTTTCATAATCTATGTGACATGCTTCTACATGATGATAAACATAATGCGGTGTTGGTAAAATATGCTGATGGTGCCTGTATCTGTATGGTTGACTTAACCTCAGGCATTGTTAAAATCAAGCCCTTCTCGGTTATTTTTTTTGCTAATTTCTCGCGGGCATTCTTAAAATCACGTTCTGAACACATTGAGCGGCTTGGATCATCAAAATTTGATCGGGAACTATAAGATTAATATTTTGGGTGTTTTTTTAGAGGTTTTTTTAAGGGTCCCCGGAACCGTCCCGGTTTTATCGGGTGGTTCCGGGGACCCCTAAAAAAACCTCTAAAAAAACACTCCAAATTTCCCGATCGAATTTTGATGATCTGAGCCGCTCAATGTAATCAGAATGTGATTTTAAGGGTACTCGCGAGAAATCAGCAAAAAAAATGACCGGGAAGGGCTTCATCTGAACAGTTTTTTTATTGAACGGTTCAATAAAAAACTGCCCAAATCAAGCCCTTCCCGGTTATTTTTTTTGCTAATTTCTCGCGGGCATCCTTAAAATCACGTTCTGAACACATTGAGCGGCTCGGATCATCAAAATTTGATCGGGAACTATGAGATTAAGATTTTGGGTGTTTTTTTAGGGGTCTCCGGAACCGCCCCGTTGTTTTATTTTCTTTCTTATTGTCTCTTTTCTTTTTGGATTGCTTTGTTAGTGTAAAAAGAGATGGAAAATAAGATGGGCTTTTGGGAAGTAGTAGTTATGCAGAGATACTTACCAACTCATTTTATAGTAGTAGTGAGGGTCACAATCAACTTTTTGTATTTGACTTGTTTTCATGTTTTTTCATTGGTGTTATACTTTCTTGGAGAATATATGCGAGGAGCTTCATGAAACTACTGATATCAGTCATATGTAGTTTTGGGTCATGGATTAACTTTCTCACGTGTTCCAATATTTTTTTTTAATTGGCCTCACTTGTTCATTCTTCCCTCTGGGATTTGACTAGAGTTATAAAAAATTTGAATGCACTGTCAAGTATGCTAAGTTTTGACTGTTGTTGAAATATGTATCAATGATCATTCATCAAGTACCTGGCTTGTGTATGGATGACTTATTTTGCAGGGCTAACGAAACTTCAGTCTCTTAATGTCAAATGTTGCAATTGCATAACAGATGCCGATATGAAGCATCTCTCAGGTTTATCTCTCTCTCTCTCTCTCACACACACACACACACATGCACTCACACTCTTTTGTTTATTGGTGTCCTTGACCATTAATACTGAATTAGGGCACGTTCATATGGTTTCACCTGCAGTTATGGTTTCACCTGCAGTTTCTAGAATTTTGTTTTGTACGTAGTCTACTGATTAGAATGGAACTTTATTTCTTTAATCGTCGTTTTGGATTACTGCTATGTAGAGTGGATCGGGTTCATTTCCTAGCATGGAAGTCGGGTTGAAATAATGGATACACCCAGATTTCTAACATTGTACTGCTGGAATCCATTCTACCTGTCCTAAATTCCTAATCTATTCGACCAACTGGCTATGTTACATGGACTCGGGTGCGGGTGCAAGTCCAAGCGTCGGATCTTCCTAAACTTAAATCTTAGGATACGTGGATATGTGTCCCCAACTTAGGTACGGGTATGGGGACACATCTTGAACTCTTGTTTGTATTATATATTGCATAATTTTCTCAGATTATGTACCATAAACTATGTTTACAAATGTATTTAAACAAGAAAGGGTTAAGAAAATTATGTTTTTGCTATTTCCCTATTCCTTGTATGTGAAATACTCGAAATATCGCTTTTTTATCTAATTTGATATTCCTTTTCTGTAAGTATCTTAACAATTAGAGGATCCGAGTGTCCAAAAGGATACGGGTGTCGGACACATCGACACGGGTACTTGAGCCAAAATGACGGATCCATGTAACATAGCCAACTGGAGGTCTAGCTCAGGGGTCCCCCCTCTTCTTTCCTCTGGGCGTGTTCTTTTTATGTTTTCAGATTCTTTCTTTCTTTCTTCTTTTTTTGTTTTGGGGGGGGGTTGATTTCTAGCGATGTTGAAATTAGACGTCAAAACCATTTCCGTTATTCGTGTACTTTTGGAAGCAATGTGGTAGAGAGTTTGCATAATTTAGTCATGGGAAGCCATGATCATCCGAATGTCCTTTTGTGCAAATGATCCAGTCATCTGTCTTGCTATTTTCATAATTTTCAGGTCTTACCAACTTGAAAGAGTTGCATATTTCCTGCACTAAGGTCTCAGATCGTGGTGTCACTTATCTAAGAGGTACTTGGTTTTTCCTTTAAGCTACTATCTTGTTCTACGTATTTGTCTTAATGTAGTATGGTCCCCGAGTGAAGTGCAACCCAGGCGACCCAGTAAGATTGCACCAATGTGACCTGCTAGTCACGGGTTTGAGCCATGGAAACAGCCTCTCCGCTTGCAAGGGTAACGCTGCGTACATCCAACCCTTTCCGGGACCCTACCATAGCGGAAGTGTATTTGATCAATCGGAGATAGTTTACAATGTTGGTATAACAAGATTTGGATTGCTAGGTAACAATGACTGGAAGGACCTCGCCTTAGCCATTCGCATTAGGGTGGCTCGTAATGTATGTGGTAGAAGGAAATTGGTAGTGGGACTAACTTTTCCTAATGCATGAATATCACTTCTTTGTGAAGTGTCAAAGACATCTTATTTTCATGTAGAGTGGATATCAACGTGCTCTATGCATTTGCTAGACCTATTCTTGTTAACACTAGCATTTGAAGTACTCCTCCTCCCATGTGTTCCTGGCAGAGCCATTGAATTCCCCATCTTACTAAGTGTTTCTTCATCATTTCCTTGGACCATAGTAACATGGGTGTGTTATGGTTGTGTTGTATCTAAATAGTCTGATAAAGTGATAATAGTTCCATTTAGAGCCCAATTTCACCTTCGGCCATGGTCAGTTTCAATTCCATGCTTTTATTGGTGTTAACAAAGTCAATCAAACCTTTTCCTCAATATTTGGTTTCCTTGCATTTCAGGTTTGAAAAAACTTTCTCTATTGAACATGGAAGGTTGCCCTGTTACTGCAGCATGCTTGGAGACACTTGCAGGTTTCACTTGCGCCTTTGCTTCTCTTCCAATTTCGGAGTTCTTAGCATTGTACTTATGTAATTGGACATTCTAGTGAATACTCCGGTCTTTGAGAGAAGGGCATGGGATGGAGGAAAATTAATATTGGATGCCGAGTGACATATTACCTTACTACTGATGGAATTTTTTTAGGGCATGAAGAAACAGACTTTTGTATGTTTTTCTTGGGAGTTGAATTAGCCAGGTCTTAAAAATGATATTAGCTGCATAAATATATTTTTTGTAACTCAGGTTGGTTTTGCATGATTTCCATTGAGAATTATACTTAAAAAATGCTATTTGCCACGTAACTCAGGTTCGTCTTAAAATGCTATTAGCTGCGTTTAGTATATTTTTTTTGTAACTCAGGTTGGTTTTGTATGATTTCCTATGAGAATTATAAGTTTTGTGCAGCAAGGGCAATAGAAAAGTTTTTTTTTTTTGGGCACTAAAAAAGTTTTTTTTTTGGGCAATAAAAAAGTTTTGCTGTCAAAAAAGCAGATTAACGAGAAAAGGAGAAGATTTATTGCTTGTAGAATGTTTTCTACTTGGAAATATCTTCTGATTCTCAGAGAGTGGATTGTGGAGTCATGCATGCTGTGGCCTACTTTAAAATTCTGTTCTATTTTTGGTACTGATATAGTTTCTAACTTGTTCTATGCAGCTCTTCCTGTCCTCTTATATTTGAACCTAAGCAGATGTAATTTAAGTGATGATGGTTGTGAAAAGTTTTCAGGTTTGTTAAATGTCAACCTTACATCAGTGTTAGAATAGTGGAAACATCTTTTAAGTTAAGATGGTCATTACTATCTCTAACTTCATGTGGAAAACATTCAAGGTAACCTTCACAACAAAAAGTTCACGTTCTGCATGTTATGTTTTCTGCAGCGCTACGGAATCTGAAAGTGCTAAACGTCGGATTCAATGATATCACTGGTGCTTGTTTGGTACACCTGAGAGGTGGTTTTTCCTTCCTTGCATTTACATTAAGCTTGATAACAGTATGGAAAACATTAGTTTTTTCCCACTTGTGGGTTGTCCTTCCTGTTTATTTTATTTTATTTGGGGGAAAATGGTAGCTCATACTATTATTGAAATGTTGCATTGCATGCAAGATTTCATTACGGTCCATTTAAGGGAGAACTTTTCTTCTTCATATTGACTTCACACCACGTGTGTGTTGCTGCATACCTGGTTTTCTCATTGTTTGGTAAATACATTCATATAGATCTAAATAGATTCATTTCTGAACTCTGAAGTATTCAGGGATTACTGTTTCAGTTTGAGTGGTGATGGTTGATTATGTTCTTCTGCTCTTGCTTCAACCAGGTTTAACGAACGTGGAGAGCTTAAACCTGGATTCCTGCAGGATTGATGATGAAGGCCTGGTTAACTTGGCAGGTCATTCTTACTCAATTACTCTCTGTTTTATTTGGTTCCTCTTGTCCATGTTGCGCTTATAGTGGCAGTTATGTTTCCCTCAAGGTGAGTAAAATGTTACATGTTTTACTGGAACATGTAAGCTGTATTTTATTTGACTAGCATTGTTAGTGGTTTCTAATGTTTTCCAGTCAGGCACAATTATTCACCTTTGGTGGTTAAGTTTTAGTCGTCTTGTGTAAATTACATGCCAATATATGAGGGAAGAGATATTCCTAAAACCTAGATCAATGGGTTGCTGTATACAAGACGTCTCTTTTCTGTTTTTTGCTGCTTCTGGAGCAGATATTTATGATGAGTGATGCAACATCTGCCAAAATACCGTCAACCCTGGGAGAGAGTGGCAGAACTCTGGAGAATATGGCTGTAATGAACGTGGAAGTGATGGAGTTTAGCCTCTCTTTAGTTGAGGAGGGTCATATAAACCTGTCTAACGCTTCAGTTATGATTAAATCACAAGGTGTGGGAAGACTTCTCCGGTGACAAGGTTGGTTGGAGACGTCACATGAAGTTAGAATCTAACTTGATGCATGGGGAATGTGGCGTGGCCTCCTACTCACTGATGCCTCCAGGATGTGGGTGCTAGGCATATGCCATGCCTGATGCCTCTTTGACGAGTTATTTACCTTTTAGGAACTTAAAGTTAGACAATGGGTGTGCCACAATGGGAAACCCGTGGTGACAAGTTGGAGGTACCATGGTCCATATGTCTAGGATATTGGGCACTTGGCAGTTTTTTTTGCAGTGAGGTCCTCCATGCTATCATGGTGGTCACCCTGATGGTGATGATGATTTGTTAGGACTTTAGAGTCATGCAGCATGTACCTACAGATTTTCAGAGCAATCAGGATTCTGAACCAACCTGCACATTTTATTTTCTGCTAAAGTGGTTGTCTTCATACATCTGGACCTTATTTCTCATTCTAGTCTCTCTTTATCTGTACATACATACTTGTATGTCCTCTGTCTATATATATCTGTGTGGGTGCATATGTGTATCTATCTATATAGTCTACCAGGGATGCTGTTTCCTTACATGCTTATGGTTCAAGCGCAGGCCTTCGACTTTTGCGATGTTTGGAGTTGTCTGATACTGAAGTTGGAAACAATGGCCTCCGCCATCTCTCTGGTTAGATTCTTCCTCTACTTAATAGTATGCAGCAGACAAATACTCGTAAAATAAAATGATATTTTATGTGCTGGGAATTGGATTTCGCTTTATTCAGGCACTTCGCTAATAGTTGTTTTGGTTTATCAATCTACTTTTTTGTTATTTCCTCAATGACGATATGTCTGTGCGCCTGATACCTTATGCCTGGTACTGAGTGATGTGCGTTTGTTTCTGGTGTTGAGTTTTAGGTATGCTTAAGGTCATATTGGTTTGGATTTTTGTTTGTTTAGGTGTTTTAGTTTGTGTTGGGAATAGGTCGAAGTTTTAGCAGTGCATCAAACATGCTGTTGTGGGGCCACAACTGCAGGCAATTGGTACCTGCTCTGCTATTTGCCTTGCTTAGGAACATCTGCGGGTGGAAAACAAATAACACACTGATGGGGCTAACATACTTTCCGTGATGAATCCACTCATGTAAACATAACTTTTCAGGTTTTATTTCTTTCATATTACATGTATACGTTGCTCATGTATGTTTGCATGTGAGAGTCTGAGATTTTCTTAATCTCCACAGTTTTTACTTTTAAGGCCACATTGACATGTATAACTTGCCAAAGTTCTTCTTCTTAGTCATGTGGGGAGTAGGGGTGGATGAAGTGTTTACTAGTTTAGATAAGGTGTCAAGGAATGTATTTGTAATTTGGGTCCTGTTTGGTAAACAGGTTGGAAATTAAAAGTTTGGAAAGCCTTCTAAAGCAGGAACCTGTCTTTTTCCTTTTTCGCGTGGAGTGTTATTTAATTTGTGTTAAAGTTATGTTGCCGTTCTCCCTCACAATTCCAATGTTTGCTTGCATTTGGATACAACAAAGTTTCTCGGTTAGGAGCTTATGTCATTTCTAATCTGTATTACTCATAGTACTGATCTCTTTTTGTAGGTTTGACTAATCTGGAGAGTTTAAATCTGTCCTTTACTGTTGTCACTGATGGTGGTTTAAAAAAGTTGTCTGGATTGTCATCGCTCAAGTCGCTAAATTTGGACTCCCGCAATGTTACAGATGTTGGGCTTGCCTCTCTCACGAGTAAGTGTGTTTGAGGTGGTGTTGTGTTTGGGTGCGTGTTTTGTAGAGTAGTCAATTTTCTTTTTCTGGGTGATCAATTTGGTAGATTACCCTTAATAGATGGTTTGTGAGTGTATGTGTCTTTTCTAGTGGAGTTATAATAATTGTGCTTATATTTCCTAAAGGAATGATTTTTTATGCTAATTTTAGCTCCCATGGTTGCTTGATAGATAAATAATAGACGTCATATCCAGTGTCTTTTGAATTAAACTTGGAAAGTAGATGTTTTGCATGAATTTCGATGTGAGAATTATGTAGAACTATACAAATAGCATTGTTTTTAGTGGAGCCATGCACAAAGATTGAACATTCAACTGTAACTTTACACAGTTGTAATGTGTCAGGGCGACTGTTGGCCTATAATTTGGTCTCGGCTCTCCTCATGTTTATGCCCTTTTGGTAGATCGTACTTTCACACGGGGAATATATCATGAGTAGAAATTTGTTCATTTTGCTTCATGATGTTTGATGAAGTTCTGGACAATTTCGCTCATGTATGACGTTAAACACCAAAATTAAAATGACATGATTATATCAGCGGGAGTGCATTCCATCAGTGGCTGGTTTGATGTTATTCGTTGGTGCTGCTTATTTGACAAGTCGGAGATTCTGAAAGATGACATGGGCTAGGGCCATAATAGAATCTGACATTTCATGTATAGAGTAGCAAACATCGAAAGTTTGGAGAGCAGTAGACCAAACTGTTGTGAAGTTGACACTGTAGTCAGAGGCGGAGCCACCCCCCACCCCCAATTTCGAACCATTATTTTTACATTAATATAATTTATTAGACTCTTATTGATTATTAGACTCTTATTGGTACTCAGGACAACTTTATATTTTATGCAGATAATGTAAAGATAAGGGTTCAAAAAAAGAATGGTTGGGATCATAATAATATCTCAATGGCTTTTATTCTTGTTATTCTTTTTAACAAATAGCCACCAGCAAAGTCAAATTATACGAATTTATACATAACCTTTCACTTCACACTTGTAAGGACAACGTATACCAACATAAGTGGACTCCTATCAAATTGCGCCACTCCCAAATCCAAATTCTTGCTTCGCTACTGACCGTAGTGCCTGCAACTTCTGATGTAACCAAAGGGTGGTGGCTTGTATGGTTGATACCAGTAAGAAAAATGCCAGCATGGTTTTGTTATTTTTTTGCCATCATTTTTTCTGACCTTCTCTTTTACTCCTTTCCCCGAAGTGTACCCAATGACACATCTTTTCCTAAACTCTGGCCGCAAACAATTGTAAAAGCCATCATCTGCTTCACAAGTTGTTCGGGAATCCTTTAACTCAATCTGGTGTCTCACTAACAGTGTCACCTTTTTCAAAACTTGGCAAGAAAGGAGATACGCCTGCAGGATCCTGTATTGTATCATTTGTACCACGCCAGTCAGAATTTACCTTAGTCCTACTAGATGCTGATACAGCATCACCGTCATTCCTGCCTTCCTGGATACTTTTGCCAACTGTCTTATGTTTTGGGATGTGAGTGACACAGCTTGATGATTACCAACTCATCAGGTTTCAGTTTTACCAGGGAAAAAGGGATGCTTCGCGATTAGTACCTATTCTAGCCCTTTTTTTAATCTGGTGACATTCAAAGAGTCTATGGTTTTCTTGTTGGTTTAGCACAACTTTTGTTTCCCTTTGGATTTGTTAGCTTCTGAGCCAAACAGAATGCTAGAAGTTAACCAACATAACCCCCCCACCCCCACCCCCCTCTCTGTGTGTGTATGTGCTCGAATGATTATTGTTTTGTCAGTTTTGTTTTGACAGTAGTCCAATTGTTGAAATTGCAATGATGTGTACATTAATTTGCTTTTCTGTTTCTTTTCTTTTTCTCCAGTCCATTAGTTCAAGTATGCTACACATATTTCTCTAACATGTGAGCGTTGCATTCACTGCCTTTTCTTTGCAGGCTTGACTGGATTGACTCATTTGGATCTTTTTGGAGCACGTATAACAGATTCTGGAACAAACTATCTGCGGAGTATGTTCAATTTAACTTCTGATGTAACCATAGTTTGGGTTTGTATTTCTGACACACAAAAAAAAACATCCATGTTGGTCCAAATAGCAACCCAAGAGGGGGGTGAATTGGATATCCTAAATATAACACGGAATTTAAAAACCAAATGCAATTCAAACTTAAATAATACACTGAACCAGGATTGAGCCAACTCAAACACACACAGCAACAGATTGAGCAATCTCAACAAAACGGAGATTAAATTACAGAGAATTAATATGCAGATTTCTAAACTTGCATATATGAAACTAATTAACTGATTATTCAATAATATATCAATTTACTCATGCGATATAGATGTGCAAAACTGAAAGTAAAGAGAGTAGGGAAGAGAGAATCGAA
Source organism: Rhododendron henanense subsp. lingbaoense (assembly GCA_020567845.1). NCBI lineage: Eukaryota > Viridiplantae > Streptophyta > Magnoliopsida > Ericales > Ericaceae > Rhododendron > Rhododendron henanense. The sequence continues at coordinate 2,813,447 of CM036324.1, forward strand.
CGCAAGAATTTATAGTGGTTCGGTCTGCAACTTCACGGCCTAGTCCACTCCCCAAGTATCCAACTTGGGATTTGCTACACTATCTCCAATAGTTACAATCTTCTAGCTTCGCGGGTGCTAGACAACCTTTACAACGAGCAATCTATCCCCAATCGCTCCGACTAATTTTGACTCCGGTGCTAGTCACACCTAACCCAACTAGTTTTGACTCCGGTGCTAGTAACACCTAACTCCAAGTGATTTTCTCTCCAAAATCACTCACAAAAAGATCTCTCACAAAAGTATGAACAAGGGTGTACAATTCCCTCTTACAATGAAGATCAAAATAAGAACTCTCACACGAGTGAATAGATATCAAGATGAAGAGTATAGTTGTATGACTGATAGATTTTCAAGTAATGGCTCACAGCAATTTTCTTCAAGAGTTCTCTACCTTGATAGCTTCCTCTTGCTTCTCTTTTTATTCTTCAAAGAATATGACTGTTGGAGAATTTTTACCGTTAGACACAAAAGGCTCTTCCCTTTCCATTCATGATTTCTTCAATCTTCCTTCATAATTGACTTCAAATCAGAGATATATATTCCATATTCCATTTAGCTCTTTGAACCATAAAGGAAAGATTTGTCCTTAATTTTTCCTTTTCTTCTTTTAACTCTTGACTATTAGAGATAGGTTCCCTTGTTGCTTTTTCTTCAAGAGCTTCAATCATTGGCTAGGATGCTAGAGAAACAGCCGTACATGTCTAGGTTTAGGAAGAAAATAATCCTGTGCAACAAGTACATAGCTTAGCCATAAGATATTTCACCAAAGCAACCTTGAATTTTAGAGGGTCCATTAAGTAAACACTCCAAGATTAATATATTATAAGAACCCAATTATTAAAGTGCTATATCAATTAATCAAAATAAAGTTAATTGAAATGTGTTTGTTATCATCAAAATCAACAAGGTATGATAAGAAAACCTTTGGGCTAACAATCCATCATAACCAAATGCTTGACTTGCCATTTTTTATGTCCTTCCCATGGTTTATAAAACGTGCTCGCCTTTTGAAGCATGGTATGTGATTGAAAGCTTCAACCATTGTACTATAAAATGCAATTTAGCTGCCTCCAATACTTTTAATATCGTAAATGTCAGAGCTCTTGAAGGGGAGTGGAGGTTTGGCTAGTGTTGAAATTCTTAATCACCCTTTTTTTTTAAATATCTACTCACAGATAATCCTATTTTAAGGGGGTATGCAACTCTTGTTAAGTAATGTGGACTTGGGTTTTGGTATCATTGTTACCTTCTGATTAATAGTGTTTCCTGTGTATTTTGACTCAGACTTTAAGAACCTTAAGTCCTTGGAAATATGTGGAGGAGGGTTAACTGATGCTGGCGTGAAGAACATCAAAGATCTGTCGTCATTGACGGTGCTAAATCTCTCACAAAACAGCAACCTCACCGATAAATGTTTGGAAATGATTTCTGGTATCTTTCTTAAACTAACTTCACCGTCGTTTCTCGATGGCTTACGGAAAACTTAGTCCTTTTGCATGGACAAGCAATTAGTGCTATTAATGACAGTTTAATCCAAAAATCTGATCTTTCTGCCTTGTACATTTTTTCCCCTTTCTGCTCATATACTTTGCCTTTTTCAATGCAGGGATGACACAATTGGTTTCTTTGAACGCTTCAAACTCTCGCATAACAGGTGCGGGGTTGCAGTACCTCAGGCCACTAAAGAATCTGAAATCGCTTACATTGGACTCATGCAAGGTGACTGCAAATGAAATTAAGAATCTTCAGTCAATTCACCTCCCAAATCTAGTAAGCTTTCGCCCCGAATAATTCCTCAGAGGAAAGACCCTGTAAATAGCTAGTCGGAAATGGAGGGCTGCTGCTTTGTTTATATAAGGTCAATAATAGAGCAAGAATCCATTTCATGATTTGTACATAAGGGTTGACTTGAGCATGGCTTTAATTTATGGTTCTGATGGGAGGCTAGGAAAGTTTCTTTATGTGCTGCATGTGAAAGCTTTCTTTTTGTATCCGATGCCGAGTACGAAAGGAAAATGTAGATAAAGCTTCCTTGGCATGGTCTAAAAATTCACTTCCTAGGAGCTGTGGTAAATAATTGCTATTGGGATGTAACTGTACATATTGTTGGAATAGAACTTGGATGATTTCTGGATAATTTGTCATGATTGTTCTGCTACTTTAATCGTGCTTCAGCTATTGGAAAACGTTTCTATTATGCTGATGCATAAATGTTTGTTTATATTCAAGTGCAATGATACAAGGGGAAAGAAATTAGAAGGGTTCCATTGGTCCCACTCATTTGGCGGGTGAACAAAATTGAACTCCCCCATAAAGGGCATTGGCTATATAATACTACTTTGTTGCAAAATGTATAATACTACCTTGTTCCAAAATGTCCTTGTTTCAAAATGTATGTTTGGTCTATAAAATGAAGACTTAAAAATAAATACTATTTTTGCAAGTTTGCAAGAAAATTTTGGAAATTATCATTTATTTATTTAGTTTTAGGGCTTTAAATATGTTCTGTCCCGTGTATGTATGACCGTCCGGACAGAATATTCTAAAGCTGATTTGACTTCAGCCAAAACCACCTGGGGCGGCCCTCAGTCCCACAAGTGATTTTTCAGTGTCGAGCGGGTATATCCTACGTGGTATCCGCTCAATGCATCCGAGCTGTCCGATACATTTTTGGACGGCTCGGATTGAAACCCTCTCTCCTCATCCCAACACTTTCTCTCTCATTTTTCTCTCTCCAAATCTGAGCCGTTCAAACACGCAATGGATGGCTCGGATGCACGAGCGGGCACCACGTGATACCCGCTCGACACTGAAAAATTCTCCCAATCCCACCCGGGGGGATTTTCAGCAAAAACTGTCCGGACAGAATATTCTAAGCTGATTTGACTTCGGCCAAAACCACCCGGGCGGCCCTCAATCCCACCCGGGAGGGATTTTCAGCAAACCTCGGAAAACCAAGGCTTCACTTTAACACGAATTTAGAGAGGCAAGGTTACAGTTTTATGAAGAAAAAAAAGCGGTGGGATTTTCAGCAAACCTTGGAAAACCATAAGGCTTCACTCCTAACACGAATCTAGAGAGGTAAGGTTACGGTTATATGGAAAAAAAAGCAAAACCTACAGCTGGTATGAAACGGTATTCACAACTTGCTTCTTGACTGTTGGATGAAGAGGGAGCTAATCCAAATAGGTACCAGGTAATATACTTCAGTATTACTTGCTAATTGGCAATATGGCTATTCTTATGCCCAACCATCCTCCCAAGAAAAAAGATTTGTCCAGATATCAGACTCGGCCTATGTTCGTACGATGCTCAACAAAGGCACATCTCATTTAGAAACTTATTGCTGAAAATCTGAACACCACCATTGGTCATTCTTGAGCAGTTAGATTGAAAGAATTTATTGGGTTGAAGCTAGTGCAGTTCTGCCATTGGGTTTGTGGCGTTTTCGCGCGAATTCTAGACGTGATGCTCATTATGTCATTGGACAGAAATTAGCTATTAAGTTGGGTTTCTCCGTTCTCGTTTGTTATAGGATTTCCTGCATTGGTTTATCTTTCGCTAGGTGGATTGTGTCATAGTAATTTCTATTTTTATTTTTATTTTTTTGATCGGCAAAGATAAAGTTTTATTGATAAGGGTACATCACGTTGGAGGTAGGGGAGGGGAATCCAACCAATGATTGGATGCTAAAAAAACACAGATCCAATGGGCCAAGCCCACAACTTCTAATGGGCGAAAAAGCCCAAACATCCTAAAGGTAAGGCCCAAAAGGGCCAAACCCATCCCAAGAGCCCAAAACCATCCTAACAGCTCTGGCCCAAGTTTCTAATCTTCATTTTCGGATGGAAATCTTTGTAAGTGCCGGTGGCTTTCATGAATGCAACCACCATTGCTTCTTATTAAAAAAAAAATTCTGTAACATCATTCGGCAACTTAACCAAGTTCCGAAGTACTTTTTCCCGTTCGTTTTTTCTACCTCCACAAATCCATGATCCGGCCAAATGTACTTCCACCCCCAACAAAAAATGTTTCAGATTCTGACCTTAAGGGTCTGTTTGGTTAACCCAAGTAACTCAATTAGACATGGGATTGTACAACAAATTCAAGGAGATCACATTTCTAGCACTTCAAAGTAATAATAGAGGAATTACACATCCGTCTAATAATAAACCTGCCTAATATGGAGTATTACTAATCCAAGCGCTACAAGTCTGGTGGGATTATTCACCTTCGCGGATTACATATCCCCTTATAATTAGTTCGGTCAATCAAACATGGCCTAACAGAACTGTAAGACTGCACATGTACTTGCAGAAAAACTCCAAAGCTGGAAGCCCTATAGAGGCTAATGTTTTTTTTATTTCTGGCAAGAGCTGTGAGTGCAAGACAATTCAATGAAATAAAACAATTTAACATAAAACAACCTAGAAGACAATTTCATACATAGAACAACAGTTGTATCCACAAAAAATGGAAAAAGAATATAAACAAATAAGGTACAAAACAGAACAATTTTTCTTAGAAGAAATTCCTTTCTGGAAAGGAGGGGGTTTGGGGCTATTCACTGTCAATACTCCTAAAAGACTAAGCTTACATAACTGACCAACAAGTTAGACCTACACGTCCGCGTCCCGATCATCAAGTACATTACACAGATTTTGATCTTCAAAACTGCAGAAAAGAACAAAAGTGGAAAAAAAAAACACAAACAAAATATGTCAAGTTGGGCCAGAGGAGTAGGATGTCAGAAACAAATATTCAGGATATGGTAATTTCCAAGGCGGCTACGTTTTGGTTTGGTATGTCCAAATTCCTTGTCTTTTCTCAGGCAGTGTTTGTATCATGGAGTCATATAGGGATATACCAAAGAGAAGGGAAAGTGGAAGGGAAACCATTTTATCATCTCCTTAAACCTTGCTTCCACAAATGCCACCCCAAAACCACAATCTAAACACAGCCTTTAGTCTTTAAGTTCTTCAATTCCCATTAACATTGCCTTTTGTCACATAAGTATTGGAGTTTAGTCTAATGAGAAACATACCTATAATCTGGGGATATAGAGCCAGCAAGCAAAGCATGAAAAATAACTTTCTGCTTGACAGCCACTTGATCACCTTTGAGGTTGATCTGACCCCGAAGTTCCAACTGAAGGTGTAGCGGCTACACTGCTTGCCGACCCGTTCTCATCTGGTGGAGGAACTCCCCATTTGCCTTCAGATTCTAGAGGCTCAAAGACATGAACCCCACCGTCTGATAGACCTATTGCAAACTGATTTGGTTCTTGTGGATGCGCCGCAATAACTAGTGGCTGGACGTTTGAGTTGCTGCAAAGGAAATATAGTTTGTCACTTTGTTGGCATACACTTAACAAGTAGGATTCTGCGAAAAGACCACTTCATTCATATTCATTAAGGCCATGTTTGCTTGATCAGATGAATAGGGCACACTATCCAATCGAACCAATGGTGAGGCGATTGATAATTCCACATTCCCCAAGTATGGCATATCCCCTGTTCTGTTGGGTGTATCTGACTTATATATAGTCCAAGCTGCAAAAGTTCAGACAAAATGTGGGCTCCGTGGTCCCCTTGGTCAATACTACAACAGGACCTAAGTTCTTTGATAAATGAAACTTAAGACATGGTTCTACAGCACAAGGAAGTGCAAAACAAAATTCGATCCCCAAATGTATACCCAGCAAACTAAATGTAACCAACCCCGGCATTGTGCCCCAATAATACTCTACCTTCATCTCAGATTCTCAAGAACCCAAAAGAAAGCAACAAAGATAAGGAAATACCTGACACTGGGTGAAAGATAAGCCGAAGAGCTAATGCGACACCGCATTCGGAGATTAGAAGCAGTAAACACACATACACTTCCATCCAAGAAGCTGGCATACACCAGCTGGCTATCGCATGAGAACATTGCATGAGAGATTGGAGCAGCAGACTCACGTGGGACCCACTACAAAACCAAGAAATCATATGACTCAACTACGCCATACCGGTATTTCCCAACAACAAAGCCACTTGAATAAAAATAAGAAACCTGTTTGACACAATCTAGTTTAGTTGCTTCATAGATTGAAAGTTGTGTCTCGTGTACAACGAGGAAGTGTGTCTGGTCCTGATGAAACTGTACACGAGTGTCTGACTGTGTTGTTGGCGTCCTCCCACCTGGAATCTGAAGGAACCTGGTTTTCTGCTTTTCCCAGGTATCAGAGTTCCACACATAAAGCTGGAGAGAAGAAAAAGCAGGTAATTAGTCATAAAAACAGCAAAACATAGACTTACTAACTTAGCCCAACTCTTGGGGAACAAAGTACAAAATCGTCTTTTCCATCAAGAATCCACACTGCCGATATTGTTTTCCATATTTCCTCCACATAACGTAAGAGTGGGTTAAATCAGAGGTGAAAAAAAAGGAGGAAAGAAGGAGAAAGAGGCCTAGCTATTCATTGCCTCCTGGCTCCTGTGATAGCCACTCAATCGAGGCCATTAACTAACCCTTCGAGTAAAAAGTCATTAACCCCACTAACTCTTCCAGAAAAATTAACTCCCATCACATATGTACTGGAGAATGCTTATGTAAGCCCATCTGTAATATTCTAGAAACTTCTGATGAAGACTGTTTTCCAATTTCCAATCCAAAGGGGGGAGGACGATTGTTCAATTTAGTAGAAGCCCAAAGAAGTGAATAGCGACTAGCAATCCAGTTCCATTAGACCAAAACAAACATAGTTCTCTTAACAACTCTCTATACACATAAAGAAAGAACAAAAATTGCTAACCTGAGCATCTGCTCCCGATGAAACTAGCACATTAAGTGCATGAGAAAAGGCAAGGCCAGTAATTCTTTTAGAGTGACCTTTAAGCTTGCTTTTGACCTGTCATAAAGAAATAGCTATTATACTTATATAAGAAGGCTTGTTTATAAAACAACCAGGGCGCTTATTACCCATAAAATGTATTGTAACTTCTTGCCCATAAATATGTGTTATCATACCTCGTCAACACGGACATTGTATATCTGGATTGTTGAATCATCCATGCCAATGGCAATGATGTTATTATCTTGTGGATGGAATGCAAGAAATGTTGCTGCCGGTGGTGGAGGCATGAAAGTTGTCATTGTCTGCACTTGGCCAGAAAAGAAGATGGGATTAGTCAAATGACAAATTATAAAACAAAACAACTAAGCAGAGAGAATAACTCAATTCATCTATCACCTTAAATGTCATCATATTGAATAAAGAAATCTTTCCTCCTGATGCAGACATCACATAAGAATCATTTTTGGACAAAGCGAAACAGGGTACAGCATCCTCAGGATTGGTGGCAGCAAATTCATTGGTCATCAAAATGCCACTTGATGGTTGCCATAATTGAGGTGCAACACTGGCCGTCGCCTAAAGGATGGAATATTACGGTCAAAATGAGTTCATATTCAAACAAGAAAATGACTACCCAATAAATGAAAATGACAAAGTTAGCATCCTTCATACCCTGCCACTTGAATTGCGGTCAAGTCGCTGCCATTTCCAGAGTAGATGAATGGCATTAGCTGCTAATGCCAAAATACCATTGCCTGAATTGGTGTATATCAACCTTGATATCTGCAGTGAGCAAATAATGAAGCAAGTGACAAAACAGTTTTCAGTACACACAAATGGTGTCAAAAGCCTCATAATGACAGAACAACAGACTATTTATAACATACATTCTCCCTTTGGAAGTAGAAAATTCTAGGAATTTACATAGAGCAACTTGAGTTCACAAAGAATCAGAAAGTGAAATAAATTGTTCTCCTAAGAAGGTTATGCTTTAACAATTAAACCTACAAGTATTAGGCATCAAAGAATGCTTTCTAATCACATTCCACATAGAAGGAAATATTGATTCGATTTGCTTTTATATATTCTTGCGTATGGTTCTGTAGATAAAAAACATGCTAAATAACTCGAGGAACATCAGGCAAACTATGTGCGCAAGGGTTCCACATTTCCCCACTCTTGCAAAAGACCTTGTACATTCTAATTGAGTTCAATTTCACTATCTCTTTGCGCCGTCTGCTAACATATGGCGTGACGCTAAAGAATTAGGAACTTCCATAATTTCGAGATTCAACCAGTTAATTCCACTGGCAAGAGGACCAAACACTCCATCTTAAACAGAAACTAAAGTATATTTTCGTCCACTGGTTGTTTTACCAATACGCATGAGCTTATTTTGTCAAATTTTGTACATTATGGCAGTGGATTCCACCATGGGCAGGTTGATTTTTTTATGAAGAGAAACAGATAGACAATGAAGAGGCATGAATTCAATATTGTTTTGTGAAACATCATTAGCTTATTAGAATAGTGCCAATCAAATAACTACAAAAAAGTTCCTCGAATAGTTACAATTGGATGCGTTAAAAAACAGTTATATGCACAGAAAAACTGAATCAATGCATACCAGTAAAAGGCCGAAATGCCTAAAAATCCTAACAAAAGTGTCAACATCAATCTAAGCACGATCGAATAACATGATCAACCTATTGATATATTACTATAATGTACATGCACATATATGTGTGTGTGTGCGCGCGCTTGTGCTTGTGAGTGTGTTAAAGTTGAGCAGTGAAAAACACACCTTTGTTGATACTCTCAAGTGTTCAGGGAGCTTCAAAGATCGACACTGGGAAGGGTCGCTAATTTCACTGAGCTTCCAAATCTTCGATTTGTCATTGATTTCTTCAGCAATCCTAGGTTTCACATCTGCCAAATTTCTGGCATCCCCATTCTGCAATAGTTAAAGAGATGTCACTTAGTATGTATTCAGGTGAGTAGTCATATAATGGTTGCCGTAAGGTCTATTCTACACAAAACAAATGGATGTTGCTAAAACATAAAATAATTGCAAATTTAGCTCACGATGTATTTTAAGATTGACTGAGGGACAACAAACAACAAACAATTGTCTCAAACGAACCATTCCAGATGAGGCAACAACAGATGCAACTCTATCTGCTAGACCAGCACTAGTAGTGGCAGCAGCGGATAGTGCATTTACTGTAGGCTGCATAAGATAAAAACGCATTAAGACAAGTCTAAATCAGCAAGTCTAATTCAAGAAACAGTGTTTTGTCACAAGAACATCCACTCGTATAAAGCAGCTACCTTTGTCACGTTTTCAGATGCTCTTGAAGCATCGTGAGACTCAGATGTGCGAAGCAAACGAAGACCATCTGAATTTGCCAAGATTTTTATCCCATTTTCATTGGCAGAAACAGCCAAGAGAGTTCCATCCTTGTTAAAGCGGATACGCGGGCTTGCCTTGAATTAAAGATTTAAAACAGCATTCAACCAACGAACGTAATACAAACAGGAGAATGTTCTTCTCAAACTGACAAAAAAGACTCACGGGAAGATTTCCATCAGCTTCAATGCTTGTCAGAAGTTGGACATTATCCATATCCCAAAATTTAATGGAGAAGTCGTCACCAGCTGCCAAAAACCGGTTTTTGGTGGTATCGAATTGTACAACACCCAAAGATCGTTTTCGGAACCCTTGATAGGTCCTCTTCACAGCGCCTTCACTTTCATTCCATTCTACAATATGGGATTCGCCATCTTTGCTGGTCCCACATGAGAACAACCTGGATACACAACCCAACCAAACAAAGAAAACAGACCAAAACTTTACAATCTGACCATGCATTCCAAGTGTTAGAGAGAAGAATTTGCCGTAGGTTCAGAGGGTCAACCTTGTTCCATCAGCACTATAAGCCATTGTTGTACACCAGCGACCAGGAGCATCGTAGTCAACTCGAGATCCTAAATTGTCATATAACCAAGCTTTTATCTTTCCATCCAGGGCTGTGGAAAATATAAACTGAAATATAAAAGCACAAGGAAGTTAGGAAAAACATTAAACAAAAACCCGGCAAGTTCAAACTTAATCACCACAATAAGAAAGGAGCAGTGGATTTATTGGAGTTCTTACCTGAATGTTTTCCTTGAAGTGAGGGCAGACAGAATAGACAGGAGCCTCATGGCCTTCAAACGTGTACTGTCTTGAACCACTTATGGCATCCCAAACCTGAGATCAGAGAGTACAAGAAGGAAAATTTGTCATCACCGCAGTCCTATCTTGTTATGTAACATCTTTTTCTTTTCCTTAAAAATGTTATCTCTGCAACAACTCGGCATGTTTTGCAGCAATTTAGCATGAGACCATAAAATTAATTTGTGAGAAAATACCTTGATGGTCTTATCGTCACCACAGGTTATCACACAAAGTTGCTTATTGGGGTGAGAGAATGCTAGATCATTTACTCCACCAAAATGAGCATCAAGCTAGAAAGATAGAAATCAATGTCAATTTGAAATAGGAAACTCCAAACATAAAAATATAAATTAATGTCAACTGAAAGTACCTCCAAATGTTGCCGCACGTCATCGCCGCCAGGATAAGAATAGATTTGTACAATGTGCCTGGAATATGCAACTCCTGTGTAACATAAAAGGATAGACACATTAAATCAGTTTAGTTCACATAATGTACGAGTATGTATTAATGTAAAAGACCATATGTACAGGCATTTGCATATGAAAATACAATTTATGCTAATGACGCATCAAAGTAAATTAAAAGCTAATTACCAAATAAAGAACCATCAGGACTCCAAATAATGCGGTTAACTGAGACACCAGGATCCTTGACTAGAGCAGCCTGAAATTCCATAAGGAAAGGTTAAGGCTTTAAACATCATATTTATTTGTGTAATTTTTCCGTAAGGATAAGAAGGGTCAGACCTGCAGAGGCACTGAACATGCACCGAGATCCCAAACTTTGAAGGTTCTTAAAACCAATCTCTCCCTAGAACCAACTTCCCACAATGCAATGTCCCCAACATTTGTACCAACTGATGCATCACATAGCAAATTCTCAAATCAATGTCGAAGAAACCACATAAATGAAATTAACAACCAAAGTCACATGCTATGAATCCAAAGAATGAACTGCCGAACAGCAGACCTAGAAGTATATTCTGTTGGTTAGGATGAAAGTCCATGCTCATAGGAGATGACCCCTGATTCAAAGTCCTTGCAACATTCTTGGGCAAGTCATCAGGTGCATTAAATGCTTGACTATGGCCATGACCAGGAAATGACACCGGCATCACATTAACAGGGAGATTTACCTACATTAACAAGAAAACAGGTAAAAACAGAAATTCAATGCAGAAACATAATTAGAAGATGAATAAAGTCAAACTCAAACAAAGGAACCTCATCCGATATCCCAATGGCCCTTCTTTTCAATACATGATCTGAATCTCCAGATGGGTAATCTACAGGAGTATTACTTGGAGGAGTCCTAGGATGCTTCAAACCAGCTGTAGAGAGAAATGAGGTAACTTGAGAATTAAGAAATAAATCAACTGCATAAAACCCTTAAAGCAGCAAATTTAGAAGCTATAGCAAGACAATTAAGTGGTACCTGGCATCGAAGGTCCACCCAGACCAATAGCTCCACCGGAAACTGCTGCATGACTTGCCGTAGGTGGATTAGACATCCAGCCAGCAAGGGGAGCAGGAACTGGTGCTGGTGTAGGCTGGAAGGGCTGAACACATCAATTTAAACATGATAAGAGACGACATAACAACAGTGAAATTGAGTTAATTTAGGTAGTCAACTGCACCAAAAACCCACCCCATGTGCACCCAGAGGAGGGAAACCTCCAGCCTTTGGTAGGGATCCTAGAAGTGGATTGTTTGCAGGTGATGGAGCACGGGCACCATTTGGTTGTCCACATGAATGATCAACAAAAAGGGTCTTGATATCTGGATTTGGCCTAGGATTTTTACAAAGTTGATGTTGCCAATTTAAGCTGCAATCATAAAGAATGTCAGTTCTCTCTTCAAAGCTGAAAAACATAACACAATGAGTGATAAGTACCAATGCCCATGAAACCTAATTATTTGCCATCTAGGTTGCCTAAAATTTCCCTAAACCCTACCCTAATTACTGAAGTATAGGAAATTTAGGCATCACGAAGCAATTGAGGTTGAGGCCCAAGTCAGAGACAGCTATTCTAAGAATGGTTAGTGGAAATTCCGCAACACATACTTACCAACCAATAACAAGACAAGTTAGTGAAATCAATTAAAAAATGGCTTAATGTAACATAATACTCCATGCCAACAAGATTGATACATTAATCTCAAATGCATTAAACACTTTGGAATCCATTCAAAACCTCGCTGTAAGATTACCTTTGGTTAATGAGAGTCCGTAACCTTGAATTTTTTAGATTAGGAAACTGCAACTTATCACGGAACAATGGGTTTGCTTCAATAAGCTTCTTCAGCTCAACCAACATAATCGCCCTTGCAGATTTTGTATCTCCATACTTAGAGAGTTGTTCATTTTCCCTGCAATACAAATAGTTCTCTTAAATTCCAATTCTATAGCAATCTTAGAATGAAAAACTTTATAACTTCATACTTAACTACCTGAAGTTCGCTAGCGTCAAGAGTTGAGTTATTTCTTTAAAGAGCTCTTCATTAAATGATGAGAAAACCTTAAGATCGTTTACCAGTATATCCACGGCCTTGGACCGGTCATGCCTGTTCCAAATGAAAATGTCACACTTTTATGCACGGAATCTACTTAAAATACGGTTAAAATAAAGGTTTATCCAGTGATCGACGCTCCCGCTATTGCAAGGTCTAGGCCCTTGGGAAGGGTTGGATACGTGCGACCTTACCCCGCAAGCGGAGAGGCTGTTTTCTGCGACTCGAACCTGTGGACACCAGGTCATGTTGGAACAACCTTACCACTGCGCCCGGGCCGCCCTTCACCAAAAGAATAAGTTGTTCCAAAGAATAAAAAAATTATTCCACTAATAATAAGGTTGCTTACTTATCCAATGCCTCAAGGTACTTCTGCTTTCTAATCTCGAAAAATATCTTCATGGAGTACCGATTATCATCCACTTTAGTGAAACCAGAGAGGTACTTCTCAACCTCATCCCAGTTCCCATTGTGCACCTCATCCTCAAAATACTTCATATTGAAGAAAAACCCAGATTCTTGTTCAAGCCTAAAACATCAGGAATACCCCATTTCGAGATCATTAATTAGCTACCAGAAAAGGACAACACAATGAACAATAACCTATAAATAAACTATATCCACATCAGTTGAATTAAAAATCACCTACTTGTGAACAGTCTCTTTGAACTTTTCCTCATCTAGGAACTGTAAGATTAAGAACACAAGCTCTCTGCTGAGAGACGACATTGTAACTAGGCCGTCTCTGAATTCAGAGGAACAAAAACCAGCTTTAGAATAAGCAGATCTGAAAACTAAAAAACAATTAAAAAAAACCATTCACCTACTAATCACATATACATAAGTACCCACGTATATATAATATTAATAAAAAATAAATGAAAATGAAAAAACAAGTCAGCTAGAGGCTCTACTTATTTGTTAACCTAATAATATTTTTTCCCATCGGAATTTAACTAAATAATTGAAAAAACTACGGAAATTAAATTTAAATTAAACAAAAATAACACGAATTTGAAACTCTCACCAGAGCTAGATCTTGACGTGATCTTCAATTTAGAACAGAGAACAACATTTTCTGGGAAAAGATACAACATATAAAGTTAGGGCATATATCACCGACACAGGGGAAATGAGAAAAACAGGGTTTTTTCTTCCTTTTTTTCGGTGACATGAAAAAAAGCAGCTTTAAACCAAGGGGGAATCGGAGACGGAAAGGAAAGGAAAAAGCATTTAAAGCGAAACAATACATATAGAGAGAGAAAAGCAAACAGTCGAAAGTAAAATATTCCAGAGCAGAGATATACGTATACATATCTACACGTACATACAGAGAGAGGTGAGAGAGAAGCTCATACCTTGGAAACGAACACAGAAGAGATCGATTGAGCAGAGAACGGAGAACGCAAAACAGAGGAGGTAGAGAGAGAGAGAGAAACGACGAGCTCGAGGTCCGTTTCTCTCACTATATTAGCCTTGTTTCTCTCTCTAAATATATACTCCTATATCCCCTTCTCTCTCTCTCTCTCTCTCTTCTCTCTCTCTCTCTCTCTACTCTATCGTGCGGAAAATAAAATACAGACATTGCTTGCAGGTATGGCGATTTTTATAGGGAGAGGCGACAAATAGCGTTCTAGATAAGCCAAATAGCTTATAGAAGTGATAAGTAGGTCTGCTTATGGATCAGTGGAGGAAGCGATTTTTGTAAGGAAAGTCTCGAGTGGGCCCCGCCGAGCCGGTCTGAGCTGATCGGCGCGGAATCTACAGCTGGCAGCTGTCCTTCGGCTGGGTTGTGCGGACGAGGGCAAGGGGAAAATGATGACACGCGACTGACGAGTACGCGTGCTGAGTTTTTCGGGGAGCGTCCGCCGTTGGATCGGAAAGGGAATTGTTTCGTGGTCTTATCGGACGGTCGAGAGAGGAGACGGACGTACAGCCTGGGGAGTTGTCCGAGAAAGCCCGGACAGCTGATTTGAGACCCCGTTGAAAACGACGTGATTTCTCGGACGGACCTCGTGAGACTTCGGGAGCGGTTTTTGGGGGGAATTACGAACTTGCCATCCGATGCATGGGAGCATGTCGTCTTCACGAGACGAGACGAGGTTGTGAAAAGGACAGTTATCGCGGGTACGAAAGGTGAGCGAAAAATTCGACGATATGTATCGAGCTTCATTGGGGTTGAGTTTAGTGAAATGATTTTTTATTTTTTTTAATTACTACTCCTATGTGTAGAAAGACTCTTGGTTTGGTGCGAATCTCGATAAACCATAGACGGTTGGGATCCCCATTTGCACACACAAATGCTGTGTTTGGATGAGTTTTTGAGAATTTTTGAATTTGATTTTTTGGGTTATGAGTGGAGAGAGAAATAGGGTAATAATTGGAGATTGGAAAAATGAGTGGAGAGAGATAGGGAGAGAAATGAGAATAATGATTAAAGAACAGAGAGAAATGAGAGTAATGATTGGAAGTAGGGATAATAAGTGTTTTTTGAGTTGAATTTTTTTTTCAAAAACGAAACCAAACAAAGCAAAATTTAAATACTCCTTCCGCCCCAAAATGGTACTCCCTCTCCCTCTGTTCTAATTTGTGAGTCCCATTTGAGAAATCGAACTTTTTAAGGGAGCATAATTATTACCTATACGAAATTTTAACTTTTCAATTTTACCTTTCATAGAATAACTTTAGTACATGTAGTTTCCAAAAAAAAAACCTCCCAAATCCTGAAAATTTAGGCAGCAAGCTTGGCTCCCAACAATCATTCTACAACCACAAACACTTACACAAATACACTCACATTCACATTGGGGTCCACATACACTACACCTCCAGTGTGTATGAAATCCCTCCAAAAGATGTGAATGTGTGCGTAATATATTTGTGTGAGTGTTTGTGGCTATATAATTTGTGGCTCCCAAATTAGAGAGGTATTGGTTCCAAATAGTGGTAAAAGTACAACTGGGCGGATAAGTCAAAAGGAATTCATAATTCAAAAAAGGTAAAGGAGCAATAATCAAGAATTAAAGTTGTTGTTTTTTTGGGTCGCAGAGATATACAACAGCGGGAATAGGGAAGTTAGTAAGTTAGTAGGTTAGTCAATAGGGGATCCAAAGGCTATCCTTAGCCTCGAACCACGGCCTCCACTGGGGAAGCCTATGCCGCACACCAACTGAGACAGCTGAGTTTGGCCAACAATTAAAGTTTAAAGAAGGGCAAAAATAAAAAGTTGGATCCTTTTTTGTGTTTACTTTTGGAAGTGGACACTTATTTTAGAACATCTAAAAAATGAAAGATGGACTATGAAATAGGAATGGAGGGAGTATTTCGGTTCGCAGAACCGCCAAAACGAGAACATGAAAATCGCACACAATTTTTTCAAGAAAAAATGAGAAACTTTTTCTCTGACAATTTACTACATATCATTGATTTCTTTAATTCAATGAAGAAAGCTTGAATTTCTTTTTCAAAAAAACTCTACTATTTTCAAGTTCTCGTTTTGCAAACTAAACTAGTACTCATTTTGGGACTGAGAGAGTACGTGCATATTATGTTGTGGCTATAGAGTTTGTATTTGTAAAGGAGAGCTAAAATGTTACATATACAGACGGGAGTACAAAGATTCAACGGTCATGTGGTCAAAACTATCAGATATATGTGTGTTTTAAGGAATGTTTTCACCAACCAATAAGTTGTAGACCACAACTTTTTAGTTTTGTCCATATTCCAAAAAAAATTACTTTTGTTAGTTTTGCGCCAAACTTTTATTTAATATTTTGTCGATAGGAATCGGAAAAGTAAAAATTATTGATTATATGAGTATTTTGAGAAATATCCAAGCAAAAACTAAAAAAAAAAACTACTTGAGTAAAATTGATAATTTTTCTTTTTTGGATTCCTCTCGTCGAGACAAATTAATAATACATAAAAAAAAAGGCGTAAAACTAACAAACGCAAAAAAAAAAAAAAGAATAAGGACAGAACCTAAAAATTGTGGTGCACAACTTGTTAGTCAATAAAAACCGTGTGAAACTCAGGTGCATTAAACGGTTGTTACACAAAGGAGTATCTTTATCCAGAACTGGAAACTTCAATTAATTATGTCTGAATTTTTTAGCATCAATTTTGTAGCTACATATCATCAAAATCAGTCACGAGGGACCACTGACCACATGTTTTATTTTCGGAAAGTTGCACTCACCAATTCCGTTCAGGATATCTGGACCAGCTTACTCGCATTTTCGATTAATCTTTTTCATGGTCCGGTAAAAAACAAGTCATTCATAGGTGGACTAGGAAATCCCACTAACAAACTAGTTAATAATCCGTTCCGCTTTCTTTTTAAACATTCTTTTTTCAAAAAGAAGGTAATTTCAAACTCAAATATAACGAAAATGAAAATTAATTTTTTAATTTTTTTTGCACCGTTTAAAAGATCTCAATGAGATCTATTAAACAAGATCTATATTGGTAGAAAAATTATTTGCGTAAACACGTGATTTTTAAGCTTAAAATTACCTTCCTTTTCTAAAATTTCTTTTTTTAAGAAAGCGGAACACCTTTATTGCTCTTAAAAAAAGGAGTTGTAGAAGTGTTTTTCTTCTTTTTTTCCAGAAGGGAAGGAGCAGTAAAGTTTGAATTGAATCCTGGGCCCGTTTGGATGAGTGATAAAGATTGGGGGTATTAGTTATGAAAGAGATAAGATAGTAGGGGGTATTATGTAAGAAGGGTGAGCCCATATTGATGTGACAGGGGGATTAAATAGTATTTGGTTTGGATGAAAGATAAAATGGGGAGACAATGTTGTTTTGTAGTTGAAATGAAAAAGAGAAGGGGTATTATGTAATAACACCTCAGAATCTCCCCATAAATAATCCCCCGCCGGGGGTATTAGGGGTACAAGAGAATCCGAAGTTTAGCTAATACCCCGGCAAAATGTGTTCCCAAACCATGGCTTAACCATGGGCCCACGGTCTTAGGAAGGGTATTACTAATACCCATTGGGTAGCCCCCATCCAAACAGGCCCTACAGTTTCTATAAGTGGTCCCACACAGAAGGGAAGTAGCAGTAGAAGTTTGAATCCCACATATCACATTTTCTATAAGTGCTCAAAACAAATTTTATTTGAGGTGCAAGATCGAACAGTCGTAGCCCGGTAGACATCGTGTATTCTTATGCATTAAATAATATAAATGAAATCCCATTAACAAACTTTAGTCCAGTAATTAAATACCTACCTATTCTAGAACACCAAGAGCTTTAAAAATACTAAGGCCTAGTTTTTCCATAGGTGCTAAAAGTATACATAATTAACCTCTTCTTTTTTTTCGAACAGTATAAAGTTTTAAATTTATACTGTTCTTAAAAAGTTTTAAATTTCATATTTGTTTTAAAAATATTACTAGGAGTTACATTTGTTATACAAATATTGGAGATTAGGAGTTATATTTTCTAAAACTCTTCTTAAAAATTGAACTAATTAAACAGGGGACCCAAATGGGGATCCTCTACTGTGGTTTCTTTAGGCGAAAAATCTGTTCACACAGATTCGGAGGAACAGATCATGCACATACCATTTTTCTGGGCCCACCTCAGGTCTCGCAAATACGATCCACACCGTTCATATTATTTAAAAACATTTTTTAATGGCCTTTTGTAAAAAATCAGCTCAATTTGATATCGGTAAGAACTTTTTCAAAATTCATAGGGCAAAATTGACTGGTTCGATCTAAGAATTTTAAATAATCTTTGCATTGTATGTGCATGATCTGTTTCTATTTTTTGCTCTGCACATAGCACTTCTGTTCTTGAGGGATGTTCTACTATCAAATTCTTGACCGGCTCGATGGCCAACTTGGTTATTGGTTTCGCTTGAGCCTGTTAGTGGATGTGCTCGTATTTAAAATTTTGATAATATTTGTATTTTTTTTTTTTTTTTGAATCTTGTGACCAATTTTTTGCAGTGACTCCGACTTGTGAACTAAAGAAGATAGAGTAAGGTCCCGTTTCCACTAACAAAAAATACTAAAAACTTAACGCATTTTACCATATCGTTTTCATTAACAAAAAAGTTATCAACAAACATTGTTTTTGCTACAATAAATCTACTCACAAACTATCAACTTATTTACTACCAGAAACACCTAACAACTTCTCAATCACAAGGATTCGGGTGTGCGATTGGTTTCTTGCCATCCTTTGGTGTTGATTCTCAGGTGGCGTTTTGTCTGTGTGCCCGAGATCCGTGCCTTGTTCTCTTTAGTTTTCAAAAAGAATTTAAAAAAAAATTTCCCATACTTTTCACATTTCTCTCTCTATCTCTCTCCACTTATTATCCCTACTATTTTTCAAAAACCAAACCAAACACAACATAGCCTTTGTAATCTTCTTCAAAGATTAATAAAATCCTTTTTGCTTAGCAAAAAAAATTTCTCGACCACAAATAAAAATCTATAAATTTTTTACTACCGGAAACACTCCTAAGCATTTACTCACTATGTGATGGTGGGGGGTGGTACTATGCTGCTACACACTTTCTCTCTCTCTCTCTGGGGGTGGTACTATGCTGCTACTCTCTTTCTCTCTCTCTCTGGTACTATGCTAATGCTACTCTTCTTCTGTCGTCCAGTACTCATTTGGAGCTTTCCGTTTAAGCGCGTGGGTCCTAAAAAAGTACGAAAAATTGTATATAAATAGGGTGTTGGGTCCAAACGAGTAGGGTATTGGAGCTATTAAAGCAAATACTCCATCCCAGTCCAGTCCAGTACTAGTACAGTAAATGAACCGTACGTACATTAAATGCCATGTATACGGTCCTATACCCTAGATGCCATCTTTACTTTATTATGACCATAGGCTTCTTTTGTTGTACTACTTTTTTTTTCCAACAAAAGTTTCTAAAGGATGGAAGATAATAAATAAAATGTGCATTGATATCTGTAAAAAAACGTATTGATATTTGTGAAAGTGAATTAATACGTATTTGGTATGTGTATATATTTATTTATTTATTTATTGAGATCCGAACTTATTTGAAACTACTTTATACGTATTACCACATTGTGCAAATACTTTTCACAAAATCACATTTACATAGGGGCCAACACACTGGTGATGCAATTTGTGTAGGTTGTCACTCCGTGAATTTTACTGTGTAAAAGTGTTTGTATGCTAGTGTTTGATTCTTAAGATTTGTTTTTCGATAGTAGTCACTTTGTTTGGTTTACATTTTAGAAAGTTATTTTTGATGTAATGAGTGGTAGAGAGAGATAGAGAGAGATTTATTGAAAACTGTGCAGAGAGTAAAAAGTTACTCTCAGAAATGGGAACCAAGCGGAGTGAGTGTAATAAAAAGTTTGGTGGAGTGTGTGGATGGGAAGTGGGGTCACTCAGGCCTTGTTTCGCCAAGGCTTTTAGGGATTTTTGGCGTTTTGTCTTTATCCAAGAAAATCACGTTTTGCAGATTTGTACTAAATTTTTGAGAATTATGTCGAAGATGTAAAAAAAATTGTACTTTAACCCCAAAAAATTGGTATAGATTTTACTTACTTCTACAAATTTGACCCAATAGACATTAAGATATTGTCCCAAGGCTTGCAAAGCCGGCCCTGACATTTTAGGGACTTAAAACAAAAATAGAAAATTGAGGCTCTTTTATCAGACTATTATAAGTGGTAAAAAAGTAGGAGGGGCCCCAAAATTTTAAAAAATTTAAAGGTCTAAAGCGGCCGCAACACTTGTTTTAGCTCAAGGCCGCTAAAACTCCTAACATTTGTAACTTCTCTAAATATTGCTTAGGTATTTCACCCCATTCATCTATTAATTTGATCAGCGTTATGCTAATTAGTTTCCATTACTCATTCGGTCTCGTTGTGTTGTTATTGGATCAAAAAAACTAAAATAATTTGCGAATATTTTTAGGAAATTAATATTCACACTCCCTCTTATACAAGTCACACTTTATTTTTTGTTTTTATCTACTTCAATTTACTATCCTGTCCTTCTTTCAATACACTTTTTCACACATTCAAGGGAAATATCGTAAATTCATGTGAATTTTAAAAATGAAGTGTGAAAATCATTTTCCATACTTTTATTCTTTTCGTTAAAAACTAAAAATAAAAAAAAGATGAAGAAATCTGGCAAAAGTATGGAAGCCTGCATGGGGGTGGGGTTCAGAAAGTTTGCAAACAGTCTTTGAATTCAGATCACCGAGTATGGAAGAACATGGGATACAAAGGTGACACGTGTCATAATTCTAGAGGAAGGTATACGTGGTCCACAGTAAAATAGTGCACGGAATTCAACCTGTTCCCAACTCCCAGTGTTATCAATGACAGGGATTTGGAGGTTTTTTTTTTTCTTGCTAAGGCAAGGTATCATCTTGGGTGCGCCTCAGATTAATCTCTATAGTCTCTCTCACAGTCTTTCTGCACGCTTAAGCATGAAGTGAAGTGGCCGCCTAAGAATTGCAAACGAGAAGAATCAAACCTAAGATTTTAGGTGCCAGCAAATCCGTAAGTCCCAGGCCAACCCATGGCCCAAAAAAAATGAGAGAGTATATTTGGCCTTATTCGTTTGGTAACTTTGAGTATTTTAGTTTTGGTAGTTGATGGAGAGAAAAATAGGATAATGATCTGAAAGATGGATAATGATTGGAGAGAGATAGAGAGAGAAATGAAATTAATAATTAAAGAAATAGAATAATGATTGGAAAAAAATATAAGATAATGATTAGAAAACAAAGTAAATATGGGAGACGAACAAAGCCTTTGACTTTCTACACAGCATTATACTAGCATTATTGTTGGAGACCACCAAACAGAACTTTATTACACAGAAAAGGGTTTCTCACATGGAATTTTACAGGAAAAGGACTTTTGATTTCTTTTCACAGTGGGACTAGATCGGAGCCCATTTGAATAGTTCAAGTTAAGGTTCTAAATATTGTATTGGTTAGAGTATCGATTTTTAAATCTATCACTGTACCGGGTACCTCGCGTTTTAAATCTATCACTTAGTTTTCGTTTTGAACATCAAAGTATGGAAAATGATATTCGCACTCCAAAAATTGATGGAGGCACTCCAAACAACAAAGGAAAATGGCTTTGAAATTACACTAGTTTTGGAGTGCCTGCATCAATTTTTGGAGTGCCAATATCATTTACCTTTAGAATAACACGTACATATACTGAAATAAATAAATCTAGAAGTAGCTTGCTTTTGACCAGTACTGACTAGTAATTATCTGGTACTGGAAAAGAAAAATAGATTTGGTCTGGATTTGTCCAAAATCGATCGGTACCGATCGTTATTTGAGCCAAAACAAAATTAGAGGTATATGATACTTGAATTGGTCAATTTTCATACGTACCGACCGGTGCAGTACATGCAGGATTCAAAACCTTGGTTCAAATTGTCATTGTATGTATTATTCATCACATATTATATGTAATTAAAACAACAGTCTAGTTTTTATGGTCATTTTTGTCATTTGCTTTCCCAAACAAACTAATCTATATCTCTCTTCTTCTTTTTTTACAAACCAGATCATCCCATATTACAAAACTAATCTTTGAATTCACGTGATTATGACTTTTTTGAAAATTGTGCAGCAAAGTCAGCTTACGCACACCTTGATAAATCTCGAACCTTTAAAGTTAATGATTCGGCAAATTTGCAATGGACCGGCCAAGGAATTTTTGCAGATAGCGACGTGATTGCGATATTTGAAATATTCTAATTCATAATGGATAGCATGGCTAGAGTTCCATGTTGTGGGGCTGTAATCCTAAAAGTCGGCCATCTTGAAATGGATGTTTTAATCAACCTGTACATGCAACGTTCAAAACCACACAAAGGCAAATCCTATGTATAAAAAAAGGTTTGTTTGACTAATGACTTTTGCTTCCAATTCAAGAGTTCCCAGCAATGCTTCACATCTTGTACAACAATCTGCACAACATTTTGATATATACTCCCTCCGTCCTAATTTATTTGTCCATTTTTTGGAACCCAACTTTTTTAAGGAATATGATGATTACACCTAAAAGTATTTAACTTTCCAACATTTACCCTTTTAACTTTTTTAAAAAGTCACTTTATTTGAAAAAAACAAGGGCAAAAAGGACATTTAGTTCATTAATAAGTCAAATGGACAAACATTTTGAGACGTGGAAAAGTCTAAAAGTGGACAAACAAATCGGGACGGATGGAGTAAGACTTTAGCTCACATGAAGAATAAATCAAGCAATAGCACGAAGAAACAACGAAGATATTTTTAGTTGATTTCTCAATTATGTAATTAGGTAGGTCAACGACTCACACTAGTTTCTATTTCTAATACTATAATTTACAAATTTTATCGGCTAGAATTTGTCTCGTCAATTACTGTAAAATACCCATATTTCAAACCGCGAAGTAGTCAGCGAAGTAGCAAAATAAAACTGAAACAAGCTTCACAATCGCACGAGAGTTAAGCGGGCCAGGGTACGCGGTATTTGAATTTGGCTTTATTTGATTAATACTCTTTTGTTTGGTTGTTAAGAAAATTATACTATAAGTTACATAATGGACAAACCATGGATGATTGTGACCTTTCAAAATTACTAAGAGAAATGGAAAGGGTTTCTTGTAGACCTTTCAAAGAACCTCATAAATCAGAAAGATACCTTCTTCTTCTTTATTGGGTACCTTTCAGTGGCTTACAATTGGAGTCGTACCAAACAAAATTCCACTCCATAGAAAAGCATGGGAAAATTAATAAAAGGGATATATATTGCTTTCATTGTCATTGTAAGGGAAAAAAAACAAAATATAAAGGGATGTAGCTTTCTTGCAGTCATGGACATGTATTTTTCCCTAAAAATAGAGTTCAGAGTTGGGCCCTGAACGGTATGACCTGTAAAAGGAAGGAATTCAGTCTCCTACCGAGCCGATTCAGGTTGGTTCCACTCATCTCGTGACTATCCCGTTCACGCTAATGATTAATTTATGCATCACAATTTTTTGGTTTTGTCCTTATTCAATTTTTTTTTTTTTACGTTTGTTAGTTTTACGTCAAACTTTTAGTATGTGATATGGATGAGTAAGGATGAGAGGAACCGGAAAAGTAAAAAAATTATGATGTTTACACAAGTATTTTGGAAAATATCCAAGAAAATGTCTGAAAACTGACTTTTCAAGCTTTTATTTGGATATTTCCCAAAATACTTGTGTAAAAGTTATAATTTTTTACTTTTTTGGTTCCTTTCATCCTTACTCACTCATATCACATAAAAGTTTGCCGTAAAATTAACAAATGCAAAAAAAATTAAATATAAATAAAACCAAAAAATTATTCTGCATAAATTAATCACTAACCTAAACAATAGGCTTGATCAAAGTACGTATGTTACGATGTCGTCCAAGAATACAGAGTCAGTATTCCGTAAAAATAAAAAACCTATTTTCTTGCGCTGTGGCTGTAGTTTAAAAGACTTCTCAAAATTTACATTGCCAATTTGCCACGTTACCTAAGTGCTCTGTAATCTCTCTTGTTTTTTTTTTTAATCAGTATATAATCTCTCTTGTTATGAAAAGGAAAAAACATGAAAGGAAAAAAAAAAGGTCTATTTCAGATAGGTTTGTGGGTTGGTGTCATTTTCAACCTAGCCGCGCGAGGTAGTCAAGGTGCACGCAAGCTCAGGGCCGGATCTGAGATTTGAGAGGCCTAAGACGATCTTCGAAAACGAGGCCCTTAATATTCTATCACTTAACGTGTAATTCCTTATTCGTCAGTTCGTTGGGTTTGTTTGCAATGAGAATTATCATTTAAGTGGAAAAACTACATCCATGTTAATGATGCACTTACCACACTGAATAATTTTCTCAGACATCAGCAATCCCGATGTCTCGTGATCCAATTTTATTCTTGCTTTTAGTTTTTCCCTCCGTTCTTTTTTTACTAGGCTATTGGGCTTTATATAAAACATATTCATGGATTGAAAAATGGGTCTATAGCAACACACATATTAGGTACTAAAAACAAGTAGAGGCCCTAGTTTTTGGATATTTTTGGGGGCTTAAGGCTTGCACCTCATGAGTCTTGACTCAGAGCCGGCCATACGCAAGCTAACCCGAACATCCGGTTATAAGGAGAAAAAAAGAAGAAGGGTCTATTTCAGATAGGTTTGTGGGTTGATGTCATTTTCAACCTGTCCAAGCCACACAACTAGAAAGGACGAAAGGACCAATAGATGAGCATGATGTTGTTGATCTTCCAAGAAAGTCCCCACATTCTTTATTTGAAAGTTGGACATAAAGCAAGAATTATTTCATGATTGTTGTGACTCTTTACTTGAGTTTAGAACAAGACAAATACAATAGCCTAAATATTCGAGGGGCAATATTAGGGGGGGAGGGGGGGGGGGGTTTCCTGGGGGGTTTTCCTGGTCAGTGACTCTGTTCGATTTGAATTTTAAGAGAGATTTTAAAGTGTAATAAGTGGAGAGAGATAGATAAAAATAATTTATTGAAAACAGTGCGCAGAGGTTTTGAGTCTCCCAAAACTAACAAGCCCTGGATATTTAGGTCAATTTATACTTGTATCTCGACTAAGTATTTATTTTCTATTTTACGAGACAGATCATTCTTTTACAATATATTATCATTAATTCAAAAAATATAGTACTGATTTAAAAAAAATAAGAATTTATTTTCCTTAACGGGACGGGGCCTAATTTTGAAAATTCTGCCAACTTGAGAGTTGGAACAGTCAATCTCTAACTGTCATCTTCAATATTCTCAACCAACTCTTGAGGGGTTTTTATTTTTTATTTTTTATTCCAGGTTGACTTAGTCCACGTTTGTTGCCTCGTTCAAGAGAATCTAACCCTTAAAATCTTGTCCAATTTTTTTTATTTGAAATAAACATGATTTTCTTAGATACATGCACCTTGGAAAGTTCCTTAATTACATCGGAAATAATTTATTTCCACTCTAAACATAGGAGTAAAATCCAACTTGTAGTTTTCTCACATTTAATAAAACTCTTTTAAAAATAATCTATTTT
This sequence comes from Rhododendron henanense subsp. lingbaoense, assembly GCA_020567845.1. Taxonomy (NCBI): domain Eukaryota; kingdom Viridiplantae; phylum Streptophyta; class Magnoliopsida; order Ericales; family Ericaceae; genus Rhododendron; species Rhododendron henanense. The sequence goes on from CM036324.1 coordinate 2,839,109, forward strand.
TTGGGGTTTTTTTTTTATCAGTATTGTTGAATAGTTAGATTAACACATTGAAAAAAATTGAACTGTAAATCTCCGTTTTCTCGGTACGTAATTTGCGTTGGGTCATAGGCATCTTGGCATTTTTTCGCTTTCTTACACGTGTACTCTTGTTCAGATGATAAAAGAAGTAAACAAACGCAATCAAAAGAAGGAGGAAAAAAATAGAAAGCTTAACAAATACTGCTAGCTAGTCCACCAAAAGTTGTAGAAAAGGTAGGTGGTAGTGGAGTAATTATTCGATGCCCCTGGGATACTGCGTGGCGGTGTCTCGAACTATTTTTCATTACATATTTGTGTCGACTCCACACACTTCGTGGTGAAAATCACACGGACATGTGGTGGAGAAAGAATTTGAGGCATCACGTGGCGGTGGTTATGCCAGGGGCATCTGAAAATGGATTCAACTATTACAGATAGGGAAATGATACGGTGTCCACCCGCCGTTTGGGGACACCGTAAAAAATGCATAACTGACCATTAATGGTATAACCAAAATCAGTGATGTGTATAACTAAAACCTTACGAAGGCATAACCCCCAAAATAATCCCCAAAAATTCTGGGGATTTTGGGAGTTATGCTTTTGTAAGGTTTTGGTTATACATATCACTGGTCGTTGTTATACTTGTAATGGTCAGTTATGCCATTTTTTTACGGTGTCCCCAAATAGCGGGTGGACACCGTAGCATCATCCTTACAGATAACTTTTAGTCTATTTATAGAAATAATCAAAGCTAAAGAAGGTGTGGACCCCAGTTAGGTCACCAGATCCCAAATAATCGAAGTCCAGGACTTTGAAATATACTCCAAATTATTCAAATGAATATATTGCGACATATGATATGCGATGAGAGACCTCATGGGAATAAAGAGAAGCGAAACGAGATGATATATATGGTCAATGAGAATTGAGAATTGATTCTTCAGACTCTCATTTCTTTTTCTTCGTTTATAGTGAGTTGTCAGACCATGCTTTTGATAGTACTATGGGAAGGAGAGAAACTCATCCAAGGCTCAGCCGTGAACAGCTTCTTTACAGCAACAATCAATCGCGATCGTCCGAAAGTATTTTGGATGGTACGGATTATTACATCCCGACCGTCTAGAATACTTTTGGACGGCCGCAATTAGCGCCGTAAATAAACTATTCACGACGGAACCGTGAAAAAGATTTTCTCTATGGAAAAAGTTTAAATAAGTTCCTTTAATTTACGGGCGGGACATCTTGAGTCAGCTTGTACGCACCTTAAACTAATTCCTATAGTTCTTCCTACAATCTTTTCACACGGTTACGTATGAAGTGAGGTGGCTCCAAAAATTGTTCGGAAAAAAATTTGAACCCAAGACTTTAAATTAGGAACAATTTACCACCCCCCCCGCGAATTGGACATGAATTGGAAATAATTCCTATCCCATGAAAAACAATAGGCCAGCCCATGGAGTAGAAATTTAATAAAGAGTACTTTGTCCTTTTTTTTTTTGATCAGAGTACTTTGTCCTTTGGTTGGTGTGGTCCAGCATCCTCAGAAAATTACTTCATTCACAACCACTTGTACCCAATGGAAATCCTTAGCTAAAAAAAGAAGCAAAAAAAAAAAAAAAAAAGCATGGTCAAGTGCCATCCCATGATCTCATGCTTACCCTTAAACCTTTATTTATTTTATTTTTTTTGGAAGAGTTAGAAATTTATCTAGTGGGATTGGCCCAAGGTATTTGGAGGCCCTAGGCCAAATCATCTAGTGGAGCCTTAAATTTTTTCATAATTATACAATAATAAGAGATAATTTCTATATATAAAAAATTTAGACCAAATTTTACGTAGACCATACTTTGATTCAGTGGTTTGGGTGTTTTTCTGTCTTCTCTTTGACACAAATTCAAAACCTACTAGCAGTAGATTTCCCCACAAGGCTATTTTTTGACAAATAAAAACTTAAAAAAGAAGAGTAGGGGGTAGGAATCAAACCCAATCTCATGGATTGCCACTCATCTTACCACTGAACTAAGGAGATTTTATACAATTTATGTTGTGAACAAATAATATATAACTACCTCTAACAAGGACTCCTCTTTTTGGGTCAAAATTTGAGGCCCCAGGCCCAAGCCTTGCCTTTAGGCTGGGCCTGGATCCTCTGATACACAAGACACAACAAGAAAAACATTCTCACTGATGTTTTTTTCTTCTTATTCTCGTGCATCGAACGGACAAGACGCTAATTTTCTTTTCAACGCACATGTTATTTTTCGATCATTCATGTTTTATGCTGTTATGTCACTATCATGGCATGCACAAGACGCATTGGGATTCCATTTCTTCACAAAACTTAAATTTGCTTTTCCTCAACGCCAAACAAAGAATATATAGCCATGAATGGAAGTCAAGAAGAAACCCTAGAAGGCTAAGCTATAACTATAGTATCATAAAATAACACAAACCAAAGAATTGAAAATGTCTATGTTATTTTTGGACAAAGAATTGAAAATGTCTATGTTATTTTTGGACAAAGAATTGAAATTTGAGGCCCCAGGCCTTGCCCTTAGGCTGGGCCTGGATCCACTGATACACAAAACACAACAAGAAAAACATTCTCACTGATGTTTTTTCTTCTTCTTATTCTCGTGCATCGAACAGACAAGACGCTAGTTTTCTTTTTAACACACGTTATTTTTCGATCATTCATGTTTTATGCTGTTATGTCACTATCATGACATGCACAAGACGCATTGGGATTCCATTTCTTCACAAAATTTGCTTTTCCTCAACGCCAAACAAAGAATATATAGCCATGAATGGAAGTCAAGAGAAGAAACCCTATAAGGCTAGCTATAACTATAGTATCATAAAATAACACAAACCAAAGAATTGAAATGTCTATGTTATTTTTGGACAATGATAGGTTGATAGTGCACAACTACGCAATACTCATTAGATTCCCAATTGCACATGTTTTATTCTTTTGTAAAACACACTTCATATATCTAGGTAATTGATTTTCAAACGACTCTTTTTTATATAAAAAAAAATACTATACACTTTTTTAATTTTTCTACGTGTCAATTTAGAGTAATTATCCGGTGCTCCTGGGGCACCATGTGGCCGTGCCCCAGGCCCATTCTCCACACATTGAGTCCCACCCCAAGGGTATTGAATATATATATATATATATATATTGTCATGGAGTATGTTTGAAAAATCACTAAGGGTGTCTTTTTCAATCAGCCTGCATTATGTGGGTTGACAATTTTTTAATCCGCGCCAATCCACCAACCTTTAAAACAAACGGGTTTGTTGATTTTTTTTTTCCCCCGGGTTTCGACCTAGTAGGTTAAGCAGATTTAAAAAACTTCAGTATTTGAGCAAATCATGAAACCAGTAGCTAATAGCCAACATAAACACATACTTCACCCAAAAACCAATAGCTAATAATCCAAAAAAAAGGAAAAAAGATAGACCACGTGTTTATCAAGTGTTAATAAAGTGTGGTAGGGTGCACCTTAATACAGATATGGTAGTATCCAATTAGCTGTTAGTATTTTACACATGTAGATACAGCAGGTTGTGTCGGGTTAAAGATGGGTTAGAGAAATTTTACCCGCACCCAAATTGACCCTCTTAAAATTTGTGTTTTACCTGCTCACGATTTCATCCAAATGATTTTGGGATTGGGTCGATTTGGCAGATTGGCGGATATTTTGCACACTCCTAGAAGGAAAAGGGTAATATTGGCACTTCATGTGCAAAACGACGGAAAAAGAGTGCACCTATAGAAAAGGCTAGGAGAGTGTTAAAGTCACTACTCTTAAATATGCCTCAAATTGGATCGTTGGTTGGATCGTTGAGCGTTTGGTTTTTTCTATTTTGGTTGCTTGGTCTGTTTTTCTAGATTTGTTTGGGTTGGTATTGATGGTTTGGTGCTTTGATTTCCGTTTCTGCTTGTTTGAGCCTGGTGTTTTCAGGTTGGTCTTCTCTGGTTTTTATTTTTCGGTTAGCGTCTTGCCTTCCTTTAGGTCTTTTGGCCGGTGTGTCCTTGGTCCTTTTAATTTTTGTAATTCTTTATAAAGATTAATAAATTCTTTTTGCTTAGAAAAGAAAAAAAAAACCTCAAATTGAATAACTATGCACCGAAAGAAAATTAGAATGGCGATGGAAAGGGAAAGGCATATCACTCAGTCACTCACCAAACTTGACTAGACTTTATCATTAGTCTATTGGAATTTCATGTCAATTGACTATTACCACACTGATTGCTGTATTTGATACACTTGCAGGCTGATTTGCCGATAAATTAGAAATAGAAGGAAGTTTTAAGGTGAAAAAATAGCTTTGGCACCATTAATGGAGCAACTTTGACAAATTTAAATTTTCTTCTTCTTTTTTTAGATCTTCTCATGTGATGTAAATGGGATCATGGTGTGTCTCGTTTGATGATACGAGTTGCTCATTTTATGCTCGATGTTATTGTCATTCATGTGAAAATTAACTCAAATTGATCGGACATCGATCGCTAAACACCAGACCAAATCATATTTGTTAAAAGGGAAATGAGTAGTCAGAGTTTAAAGTTCATTTAATTTCTCTTGTGACAAATATGCTTCGCTCAGATGGATATCAATACCCAATTAACTTAATTTTTGCACAAATAATCATATACACCTAAAGAATTAAAAAATGATCGACTCAAATCATCTAAAAAAATGGGGAATCTCATTCTGCGTCGCATGGGAAATCGTTCTATGAGATGATCTGTCCTACTTGCATAAAAAGTACTCCCTCCATCTTATATTATTTGTTAGTAAAAGATATATTTAGATTGGTGCAAAAAAAAAGTATATATAATTATGTACGCAAATACGGTATCTTTTATTCAACAAAATTAATGACACGATTATAAAATAATAAATAAAAGGAGAGAGAAAGTTTAAATGATAGTATCAGTTTAAGGATCTTTTTTTTTGTCGGTGTGTACAAAGGGCACGTAGTCAACACGAGGTGATGACTCAGTTTAAGGATCTTGATATAGGTTTACTAAAAAAAAATTCAACGTTTTGTCAATTTAATAAAGTGTGTATAATTAAGCCATTTAATTAGGAATATATCATATTATCCGCCTTTGCGTCATTGATACAGACTTCTATAAATGTCGTTAATCGTTATCAAGTTGGAGCGTTGAAACTGCAAGTTTGTACTTATTTAATTAGATCGCGAATTTACAAATTAATTAAATGATCGTCGAAAAGAAAGATTAAAAATGGAAAAAAAAAAAAAAAACTTTAGTTGATTTCTCTTTCGTCTAAGTAAATTTTCTACTTTCTAGATCTTTATCTTGTTCCAACAAAATCTCTCTAGAGCTCCATGATTCGAATATAGTTGATGAATTCTAAAGTACTTAATTAGAATGAATTACCCTCGTAGAATGAGGAATTCTTAGTCTTTCAGAAACACAGTGACGAGGTATATATACTATACTCCATTAATATTAGAATGCCATGTTTTTACCTTGTACGGGGCAAAGGAGACATGATATATCATCTTTGCTGGAAATTCCTGTGCCTCACTGCCTCTGTGCTGAGGGGTTTTCCGGCCGTTTGAGCCGAAAACTCCTTGGCACAGGGGTTTTTGGGACAGAGGAGAATGGCCGAAAAACCACTCGGCACAGAGATTTTCAGGACATGGGAGATCGGACGCCGGAGTAAATGGGATATGGTAAGTAAATTACTGCTCACTATTTTCTCTTTGGAAATAAGACGAGGTCATACTCCCATAATTAGTGTATAACTTCTCCATATGAGAGGTTGGAGGAACCCAGAGGTTTCTCTATCTTGAGATTTTGGCGCTTTCCCAACATTAATTTTTCTGTGTCTTTTTGGGTCAGAACTAAAAAATCTCCATCAAGTAGATCGGATTATTGTACACATAGAGACAACAGTACACCGGCAAAAACGCCACCGAGATCTAAACAAAGAGAAAGACAAGACGACAACCAAAAAAACCGAAACCCAATAACCGAAGGGAAGAAATAAGCCTAAACCCAAAAAATGCAAACGCAGAAAGACTAAACGAGTTTTATTGACATCCCGCTTAGTGAAAAATACAACGAGAGTTGTAGATTTGTCTCTATTTTTCATATTTTACCGTGGTGATCATTTATACGTTAGGATCGACCGTTTTTATTTTATTTTATTTTTCGTTTTAATTTTTAGATGTTAAGTTTTTGTTTTATTAGCAGTAATGGTCATGTAATCCGCACCTAATTTGTATCTAGGGAGCAAAAGTTAGAGCTCGGCTCGTTCACTAATCAGGCCGAACTCAACGCTCAAAAGTTCGGCTTGATTTATAGGCTCGGCTCGTTCAAATAGGCTCGTTAAGTAAATTAGCCTAGCTCAGCTCGTTAAGGGCTCAGTTTGTTTCGTTTACAAACGAACTGAGCTTGAACGCTATATATAAAGCTCGATTCGGCTCGTTTGCATCCCCATTTTTATGTCAGTATAAAATATTACACCTCATTATTCTAGAAAAATACTTGGAATCCTACAAATTAAATTGACCATAGCGGAATCTTAAAAAAAAAAAAAAAAAAACTTTGGGTCGTTATCTTAAAAATCTCCACAATCTTTTCTTAGCAAATACTCCACTATACTCTCTCTCCTTGTGATTAATGGGCAAGTGTTATGCGTACTCACCGTACCTAGGGTATTCAATCACGATCAACTTATGCAAATTTTCAATGCCCATTTAATCTTCCGTGAAAGGGATGTTTTCGTAGGATAATACTCCCTCCGTCCCAATTTGAGTGTTCATTACGGTTGAGCGTGTCATTTTTAATGGTTTATATCTCTCAACAAATATAATGTTTTATATTTTTAAAATCATTGTCTTATAGAAGTAATTAAGATTTATCAAACTAGATCGATATTGCATTTTTATCAATATATATTGAGAGATATAAGCAATTGAAAATGACACGTAAAATCGTAGTGGACATTTAAATTGGAACGGATGGAGTAATCTACTTCGTTTTTTTTTCCCCACAACATTATATACATCTAGTGGGGGTTAGCCCGTAGGAAGTACAAAAGCTATTCATAGCCCTGAATGCACGAACCATGATCTCCCTAGTGGGAGGACCACCAGATAACCGCTGGGCTACAAGCTCATTTGGTTCTACTTTGTTTTCTATGGGTATCCGCATTGAATGTGTTGTCGAGAACGAGAGCACTGGAATAATCTTCTCAACAGGAGCAGTGAAATATGTACCTTTCTTCGTTTTCCATTTTAACTTTGTTTTGTTTTTTAATCATTATTCTGTTTATCTTTTCAATCATTATCCTATTTTTCTAAGTAAAATGATATTGGCACTCCAAAAATTGATGCATGCACTCTAAAATCAGTGTAATTCTAAAGCCACTTTCTTTTATTTTTTGGAGTGCCTCCATTAATTTTTGGAATGTCAATATCATTTCCCTTTTCTAATTATTTCTTTTATTTCTCTCTCTATATATCTCTTTATTCATTATCCATCTCTCCAATCATTATCATATTTCTCTCTCCACCAACTACCAAAACTAAAATACACAAAGATGGAAACCAAACAAAGGCGTAATAATTGATATCTCTGAAAAGTGTATTGCTATCTCTAAAAAGTACTCCCTCCGTCCGGATTTAATTGTCTCTAGTTCTATTCTAACCGGTTAAAAAACGGGTTATATCTTTGAATCCGTAATAAATTTCATATCGAATATGGATCTTGTTTGATAGATTTCGATTAGTTCTATAATACAATATTTTCGAAATCACGTAAAACATTATAAATTGAAAGATATAATCGATTGAAAAATGGCACGAACTCCAAAAAAAAGACTATTAAATCCGGACGGAGGGAGTACATAGAAATTCTAGCTTTTTCCCACCACTCTCTCATCTCATCCCACCACTCTCTCCTCTTTCTCTCTCTTTTTTCTCTCTCCAAATCTAAACTGTTCAAAATAGAAATGGACGGCCCAAATACACTGAGCTGACACCACATGGTACCCACCCAACACTAAAAAATTTGTCGCATTAGTCATTAGGGTTACGGTTAGCAAAGTCTTTCTCTTTTTGTTAAGAGATAAAGTGGGAAAAAAAAGAATGAAGTCTTTCTCTTTTCTATGGTGAGACACTTACTTTTCTCAAGATATCGAGAATATTTTGAGGCTTTGTTCGGTTGCCATTTTACTTTAGTTTTAAATTTTTTTTTCAATTATTACCTTATATATTTCTCTAATCATTACCCTATATCTTCAATTATTAATTTCATTTCTCTCTCTATCTCTTTCCAATCATTACCCTTCTCTCCAATTATTACCATGTTTCTCTCTCCACCCACTATCAAAACTAAACTAAACTAAAATGCCAACCAAAAATATATGTACGATAATTTGAAGATTTCGTAATCAATATGTGTGTATCTTACCGCGAGAGAATCGAAGTGAGATTGAGGTGACCTTTTTTTTTTTTCTTTTCTCTGAACTTCAGATTGAGGTGATCTGATTCATTGATCAGAAAGTCTAACTTCACAGATTTTATTCATAGATCACGGTGTGGGACCTATTACGAATTTCACACAAATGATCCGAATCGTTTATTAACTGTATGAGCGGATTTTTCATAGATCTCTTGAAACAATATTTTACCTTTAATGAATAATTTGGATCGATTGTATGAGACCTTTGATGGGTCCCACACAGTAATCTGTGCATATCTGTGCAACTGCACAGCTCTTTATTGATTATTGGCTTGAACTGTGGGGACACACAGACAGAGAGAGACAGACAAGGAGAGGTGTCAACTTGAGAAAACCATCCAGTGGTCCCCCTACCAAGAATGCATCATCTCTATTATAAAACAGAAGGGTGTGGAGACAAGTTGTTAGAACGGCTTAGATTCATTTGATCCAAAGGCTGTAGTGCATCCTCTCACTTCTCGGTTAAGTGCCCATGGTTTTCACCTAAATCACACAACTGCCATCCCCTTCCAACCGGGATGCGTAGTGTCGTAGGCACGGGCTAGCACTAGTGCCATATATTACACGACAAATGATAATATCAAAATTGTTTTTTTTAGCGCCAACATTTTAGTGCATAAAAATTTTGTATTCTGCACATAATACAAAGATTTTATGCATTATAATTTTGGCACAAATAAAAACAGTTCGAACATTAGAAACACCATGTATAATACATTATCAGAAACAATTCTGACATTAGAAACACCATATATAATACATTATGAGAAATAAACTCAAGAATACTATTATATGATCTAAAGAAATCAGCTACGGAAGAATTTTATGAATTCTAGCTAATCATACTTTTATTCATAAAATTCTTCCAGAGCGTTTCCACTAATGAATAAGTTGTTGAGAAATGTTAAGTTATTTTCGATAGTAAATAAGTTGTAGATGATTTTTTTAGTAGTTACTGTAGCAAAAAAAAAATTGTTGACAATTTTTTGCTAGCGTGAACGAGATGGTAAAATGCTAAAATTTGTTGATTAGTGTGAACAAGATGAAAAAAACGCCTATGTTTTTTTCGTTTTTTTGTTAATGAAAAACCATGGCCTAGAGTTTTGCACGCACCATCCAAACGGTTATACAGATTTTGATCATTACTTTAAAGAGATTTATAATTCCATATCCATAATTTAACAATAATTAGTAGGGGTGTTCAAGAAAACCGCCCGAACCGTAAAACCGGTCCGATCCGGTCCGAACCGTCCTATTTGGTCCGGTTCTGCGGTTCTACGGTCAGGTTATGGTTCCAAAAAAATAAGAACCGTTAATTTCGGTTCGGTTACTGGTTCTCAATTAATGAACCGTGGTTAGAACCGAACCGGACCATTTAAAACTAAGATAAATATAGAAATACCTATGTGTGTGTAATTAAATATGTATTTGAATTTGGTAGGTTAATCTTTTCCTTGCTAAACTTAATTTATTTAGAGATGAAATCTCATTTGTTAGGAAAGCTTTTATTTTCTTTCTTCTTTTCCTATTCCAGCAAATTATCTTCCTATTTTTTTAATTTTATGAGTTCATATTTTGTGAATAAGTGTTTGGATGCTTATTGGATAGAACCGGAACCGAACCGAAACCGGACCGGTCTTGCGGTTTGGTTCTGGTTAGGTTCCATGCATATATTGGTTAGGTTCTGGTTCCCAATTTTCTAGAACCGTTTGAAATGGTCCGGTTACTGGTTTTCTAGAGAACCGGACCAATCCGGACCATGTACACCCCTAATAATTAGCTTCCAAACACTCACTTGGTCACCCTCTGATAATTGGTCAGATTTATCAAAGTTTTAAATGGGAATCATTCATTTTTTTTTTTGTCTTTATTCAAGTGAGATTATTACGTTATCAATTTCATAACTGAAAAAATTAAACAAATGACAGTCATATAATAAGTTCACCTAGAGAGAGAGAGAGATCAGAGAGAGTAAAAGTCACTCCATCTTTTACCATTCATATCAACAAAACAACATTATTATTTATTTAATTTGATAAAGAAGAAAATGAGCAAACTAAAAAAAAAAAAAAAAAGGATAAGTAAAGACAGTTCCAATTCATTCTTTTTCTTTCTTTGTTTTGCTTGAAATCTTATTTTTTTCGTAACTTCTTTCCAGTCCAATAGGAAAATTTTAAAATTCAAAGATCACACAAAGTATAAATGGTGAATAATATTAAGTTATCGGTTTGTCTTTTACTACTCAAATTTTGAACTTGCAATATTTTAGGGATGAAGCCCTTCGATTACTATCTTATGCCCATTTGGCTATACCTTTCGTGGTTTAATTTACACAAAATATTAGTATTTGACACTTTCAAGGTTTTTAGTTTGGGTGAATGATTTCGAAGTCAAAATCCCATCTGCAGATACATCATCATTCCAATGAACTTTGATGTTTGTGTCCGCATATTTACCATTTCCCATCAGTGGAATCCAACTAAAGACTATTACTATTTAAATCCGATATAAAAAATACTCCCACCGTCCCGATTCGTTTGTCCAATCTCAGGTTTTCAACGTATTAAGAAAACCAAATCTAATCCATTGATTTGAAGATTTACATAATCTAAGCCATTGATTTTAAAATTGGACAGTCAATTTAAAACATGTACAAGTCAAAAAAGGGACAAAAAAATCAGGATGGAGGAAGTAATTGTCATAAGTAGCTTGATATATATTTTTAATCACATGAGTATCAGAGGATTCTAATTATTTTCTTCTTCTTTTTGGACTAGACAAATCATATTCTACTACTAATTTATAAGAAAGATCAAAATAAAATCATATGACCGAAATAAAATTTCATATATGTACAGAAAGTGGATTAAGGAGAATTTACTATTCATTGTCACTCCAATCATACACATCCCTAGCTATACCTCTATTTTTATCATCATTTAATATTTTCAATTTTCCTGCTGAAATAAAAATTAGAAACAAAAGTATGGGTTTGGTGAAGCATGATTGCACTATTAGAACCTCATCATGTCCCTTTCTATCATCAAAGTGTACCATTCTACTAAGATATAAAGGGGGGGAAAAAAAGAAAAAAAGAAGCAATTACTATATATTATGTAAAAGGAATTGTTGACAAGTCAAAGCTCCATAGAAGCATATGCTTCAAATTCATCTCCTACATATATTCTGTTAATCCATAAAAGGAGAGAGTTGGCTGATAATTTGGCCTCTCTTTTTTGCTTTCTCAAAGTGATGTGAAATTGAAATTACCCCAAGCTCCTCCGGAAGCGGTTCTGACATTTCAGGCTTACAGCGAGATTACTGTCAGAAAAAATATTTTGTGCTAACTCCATGAGCAATGTTCCTTCCTCTAACAAAAGTGTGTCAGACGTCCCGGGTAGCAATCTAGATAGCAATGCTCCTCGATCGGCCCTCTAGGCTCTGGTTTACCAGTCCCATCACATTATTCTTTTGAAAAGTTTGTGCTAATTAAGAATATAATGCATGGTTGATGGATACAATATAAAGGAGAGTCTAATGACAGAAAATGGATTGGATTGGATTGGATTGCTTGGCATAAAAGATAAAGCTAGAAGATGAAAACGAAATTATGGGTTTTGGATACGTCCAAATTAAGAAAGCAACCACCAAACAAAAAGCCAAACCAAAAATGAAATAGGCAAAATTATAGGGCCACACACAAACATCAAACATGTACACACGGTCCATCTACCACGTTGAACATCTTGTTGCAACCTTTGTCGGCAATAATGCAAAGCTTTTTTAGTTGTGTTTTTATATATCTCGGGTGTGTTCGGACCAACTTATCCATTTATCGGGTAATTTTTAGAAGACAGATCCCCTCATCCGCTAGCGGGAGACTCTCTGAGGTATGGTAGGGTACATGAAACTCATCCATGAAAGCGTACGTACATGAAAGAGGAATAGACGGTTCAGATTCACAGCACTTTCATGGATGCGTTTCTTGTACCCCATCGTTATCAACATGTACTAGACAAAAAAAATTATTATATTGCTCCTAGAGCACTGCCATTTGATGTTCTATAGCTCATTTTTACCATACATTTGTGTAAGTTTCATCACAAACGTGTAATTTTCAAGCCACCGTGTGAAAAAATTCTAAAACATCACGTAACGACGTTCCAGTAGTATTGAATAGTCACATGCGCGAAAGTACATAAAGACATAATACAACCCTTTTGCACGGTGGGATTGTGCTCCCAGAATTATTCGAGGTGCGCGTAAGCGATAAGCTGGCCCGGACACCTGAGTTATAAAAAAAAAAAAAATACAGCCCTTTCACCTTTCTTTCCTTTTCAATTACTACTTATAGTTTAGGTTCTCCTTTAACAAAAAAAAATATTAAATTTTCCTATTGATTTTGACGGTTTTTTTTTATAAATACCAGGGGTCCACGACTTACGCATCATCCATTAACATCTTGACATATCTAATCTAACGGACCACAAAGGTGGGACCAGTCGGCAAACCCTCCAATCCACCAAAAATATTGGTCGGTCAAATCTCAAACTCGAAAAATTATTACGTGGTCTTGGAGTACCGCAACATCTGTTTTATTATACGTTAGTGCGGTTTCATCACAAAGTATTTGCCTACCGTAACAAATTTTGACGGAAAAGAGCCATACGACACCATGTGGCTGTGCTGGAAGCACGCTGATCTAAATATAATACTTATGGACCACCGTCGCTTGATACTTATAATTAGGACCCTTCTTTTCCAATCGCATGTTTGTTTGTGTACATGCACTTGTTTTTGTGGTGATAAACTGATAGAAGTACTGAGTTGTCAAATGTGGCGGCCGGGCCACATCAACGTTTACGTGTTACTACTTCTATGTTACATCAGTAGGGATTATAGGTTAAAAGTTAGTATTAAGTATAACGTGGGACTCGAACCCCCACACCTCATGTATGGAGGCGAGGAGCCGTGCCAACTACATTGGCGCGCCACACGTGTAATTTTGTTGAAGTTCCCTGAAGTAAGATTATAGGAGCAAATAGGTCTGTCAATGGACCGGATCCAATTCGGATTCGATATATCCAAATCCGATAAGACCCGAATCCGATAATGGTAATCCAAATCCGATCCGAAAACTTTTGTACTTCAAAAATTTTTGCGAAAAAAGAAGAAAAGGAAATTGTAAGATAAAAGTTTATCTCTGATAAACTAATGGTCCACCATTTTTTTGGGTTATTGCAATATACATGAAATTAACTCCGCAAAAGTCCCAAACAATTGAAAAACTATAAAAATCTTTACCACGGTTTACTAGGGGATAATGCATGTGTGGTGATGAAAGAAATTAGAATTTCAATATTGCCGGCCTCTTACACAAATCTTGCTGCACCTTTCACAGTTGTTAATATATTTTGAGAAAAGATTTTCACACTCTTCAAATTGTTAACCACATCCCCAAGGAGATTTTCACACTCTCCAAAATTAATACTGTAATTTGGGAAGGGTGAAAATCAAGTCTATATTGATTTTCGACAATTTGGGGGTGCGAAAACCACTCCTATATTTATTAGAAAATGATTTTCACACTCTTATTTTTATATTTATATTCATTTTTGTCTTTTAGCAACAAAAAAATACATACACTTTCATCACTAAAAAGCAAAAGAAGAAGAAGAAGAAGTGTAAATATCAAAAAACGGGAGTGGGATCCACAACATTTCAACCAATAGGAAGGAAGGTAATATTCACCCCCTTTTTAAGGAGAGTGAACAAAATTGCACTAAACTCAACTCACAAACCTATCAACAACTTATTCACTATCGGAAACAACTTGACATTTCTCAACAATTTATTTACTACCGAAAACATTTAACACCTTCACAACCACAAAATAAAAATCTACGTATAAATTTTTCACTACCGAAAACACCCCTCTAAATTGGCCCCATATAAAACAATCCGTACTTACATCAGGGGGGCCTCGTGATATGTGTCGATAAAACTAGTGTTCGATTTCCAAGGGCGGTTTTTTCGAAAATACACAAGAAGTCAAGGGGTCATTTAAAACATCACTTTTAAGGTGGGTGGCAGTCACGTCAGGACCAGTTATGTCCAATTGTCCTTTCTTTCTTAAACACTTCTCTTTTCCCAACACACACCCACAAATAAAAAAAATACTAAAAAAATACTCCACGTAGATCAAATTATCGCGATATTCTTAACTCGTGTCGACTGACGTTTATGTCGGGGGAAAAGTAGTACGATATATGCTGTAGTAATGCCAGTTGTTTCCACGGAGTCCGAGAAAGACCCACTTTCTATTTTTAAGCACCGCACGTTTCGCGCGCGTGTCACACGCGCGATATAATCCTCTTACGAGAAAACCACGTCTGTTCTCGCACCTTGTGGTGTGAAATATATCGCATAAATAAAGAGAATGATTATCTAAAAGGAAAATGATATTGACAATTCAAAAATTGATAGAGGCATTCCAAATAACAAAGGAGAGTGGCTTTGAAATTATACTAGTTTTGGAGTGTCTGCATCAATTTTTGGAGTGTCAATATCGGTTATCTATCTAAAAATAGGATAATTGCCTAATCGGTAAACAATTGTATATGGAGTAGTTAAGAATTGGATCATCCTTCGGCCTATAATTTGGACCGGACAGGATTGTTCAAATTTGGATCGTCTATTATTGTTCGGCGGCGGTGTTTCGCTAAGCACTTTTTGTACTTTTGGCGTTTTTTTTTTGTTTTGTTCTTATTCAAATTTTTCTCGCGTTTATTAGTTTTGCATCTCGTTTTTTGGGTTTTTCGAGAAAAAGACCAAAAAGTTGGCTTTATCTTGGATATTTTAAAAAATATTTAGGTAAAAGTCATAATTTTTTACTTTTTCGATTCGTCTCAGATCTACTCAAATATTCTTATGGTAAGAGTATCTGAGTACATCCAAACCATTAATTATATAAATGGATGGTCCAGGTTTAAACTGTCCCGTTTAACAGAGAGAATTGGAGACCTATATTTAAGTAGTCGAGTTGGTTGTGTGTAGCTGTATTTTTCATCATGAACATGCAAGAAATCTACTCAAGCCTGCTTAAGGCTAGGGAACGAACTCTATAACAGAATCAAAATCAAGACGTTGTTGTGGCAAAAGAAGCAACTTGCTACTTGGATTATCATTGTTGTATGCGTATTTTAATTAAGAATACAAGTGAGAGTTTTAAAATTGAATTTATATGCAGAAAAAGCTAACACGATTATTCTTGAGTTGGGCTCGGTTTAGGATAATGTGGTTCCTTCTAATTAATAATACGGAGTATGTGAAAAAACTGATTATTCAGTAATTTTAGATTTACTTAACTTATTTTCACTACTCATTTACATTTTAAATTTGTGGATTTTTGTCGTAGTTTTGCATTTTTTAAATTCTGTCTCCATGAGGTTGGATTTGAAAAACCATTCCCAAGAGAGAAAATAATTCACTACTCCTATTTTTTACTACTAGCTGTTTAGATAGTTTCAAGTTTAAGATGAATCGGTGATTAACAATCCAATGTTTTTGTCTAGTATCGGTTCTCCGGCGACGTGTTTGGAGTTTTAACGAATAGAAATGAAAAAAGAAGGGAGAGTATAAGAGAGAACTTATAGGGGACAGCCAAATCCAGGCATGGTTGGGGCTTCTCCTGGCTATCACAAACTGGCATTCCCTACCCTGGTCTATGAACATGGCCAAACTTCCTCCCACGACGACGAGCTCAAGGAAGATGGATTAACTTTATAAAAACGGCAGCCAAAATCCCCATGTCAACTTGCAGAGGCTAGAGAGATTTTCAAACTCTGCAGGATAGAGAAAAATGGCAGCCAAAATCCCCATGTCAAGGCTTTAATATCACAGTCAAGCTAACATAGAGGTGTTTTTCTAAGTATTTTCGGCGTTTCATTCCTTCCTCCTTGCTGCACCTCATCCACCTCTTCCTCTGTTTCCAGAACCTAATCCTTGATAGCCACGTAACTTGGGTTTCTAGACTCGGCTGGTTGCCGTCTGCATGCCGAGGTGGACCGTCAGGTATCACTGGATTCGGGATGTGTTGGACGCACCTATCTGCCGATGTTGATTTAGTGACCTGCAGTCGTCCATGGCAAGAGGCTATAGTTCAAGGTGAACAGGCAACACGTCGAACAAACTATCAGAATCAGTAAAGCAAAATGGCAACACCTTGAGATTTCAATATTTCATCAATTGGTTATTGTGCTTCTTTCAAAGGACAATCGAAAACAACAATGCTATAATCTAGCAGCAACTGAATCAACTCCACGCGTAAAAATTTCAGTAAATGTAATACACCACTAAGCATTAAACTCGATATCTTGAGCATTGGATTTAGAAGAGAGTATCTAACAATTGCAGCAAATATTCTTTCTTCATTCTATCAGACGAACGGTCTAATCATATGATTCAGTATCTAGCATCATACATATCCTCTTACAATGGCCAACTGCCTGAGTTCTATTTTTCAAAATTGTTCCAAACTAACAACTGATATATATACATATATATATACTATATCAGTCCAGTTCAAGTCTGTACACCCTTCCCGTCCGCACCTCTTCTTTCCCGATCGAATTTCGATGATCCGAGCCGCTCAATGTGTTCAGAACGTGATTTTAAGGGTACTTGCGAGAAATCGGCAAAAAAAAAACACCGGGAAGAGCTTGATTTGGGCAGTTTTTTATTGAACCGTTCAATAAAAAACTGTTCGGATAAAGCCCTTCCTGATCATTTTTTTTGCCGATTTCTCGCGGGTACCCTTAAAATCACGTTCTGATCACATTGAGCAACTCGGATCATCGAAATTCTATCGGGAAAGGGGTGGTGCGGACGGATGCGGACGGGAAGGGTGTGGATAGGAACCGGACTGCTATATATATATATATAGAAGCCTCAAAAGCTTTTTAGATTAAAAAAAAAAAGCTTTTCAAAAAGACTTTGGACCTTCAACAAGTGAGATTCAAAGCTTATTTTAGTGGACTCAAACTTGATATTTTACCCAAGCTGAAATAACTTCGTAAAAATGGACAAACGAATGTCCAATCTTCAGTGGGTTAGACGTACGGAACTCCCAGAATAAAGCATCTGATAGACCGGCCTTATCCGGATGGTCAAAAGAACGCTCAAGATTGTGCCTACCCCACATGCACAGGCTAATACGAGGAATGTGAGTCTATAGCAATTGGCACCTAAACAGGAGGACCCTCCTTGGTTTTCCGCCTCTGTATCGTACACGTAACCAGCAAGAAGAGCAGAGAAGAGAAGAGCACCAATTGGGTTGCCTAGCTGCATGAAGTTGAATATTATCCCGAAATGTCTCAAACCGAAAAGCTCGGAAGCAGTTGGAATCATTATTGCAAACTGAACACCGTAGCAGACCCCTAGCAACCCTGTCGCAACATAAAGGGTGCCGTCGAGAGCTGACGCGTAGAGGAGGAATGTCACGATCATGATTATTTGCGAGATGGTCATCCATATTGTCCGTGGAATTTTGTTTGACCTGAAATGACACAATCTTGTTTGTTAAGAATTTAAATGAAAGCATGCCGGAGACTAGAACTCCTGGATAAGGATGTGGAATGCGGGCCAATAGTTTCCATGGACACTTGCTGTATAATTGTTTCCAAATCTGTCCTTTTTTGCACATTTTGTAGCATAATGTCTACAATTGGCAAATTGCATCTTTTACACTATTGCGCTACATAAAAAACCATTTTATCCCAAAACATAGTCTTGAAAATACCAAATAATGATGAGCTTTACGGTCTGTGTTCCCTTGAATTGAGGAGGAATTTGACCCCTAACACACAGCCAGCCGACACCCATAACCGAGTTCATGTAAGGTAGGAAATTATCAACAGACATAAAAATTTATAAACTAGGAAAACCGAAAGGCCATCATAATAATTACCTCACAAAATGTTCAGAGACGGCACCAGCACCAAGACGGCCCAGAAAATTGCAAAAGCTGAAGAGGCACAACAATATGTTTGTATCATCCACACCCATGGAAACTCCAATCTGTGCCAAATTATTGAGAACAGTAACTCCGGAACCAACCCCAAAGAAGTATACCAACCATAGAAGCCAAAAATCAGCCTTAACAACTGCTTCGCGAAACTTGAAATCCTCACCCCTTTTGGGCCTCCTTTTCTTCTTCACCGCTCCCTCTCCCACAGCAAGAAGCATATCGACATCCGAAACATCTTCACTCTCATAAGAATTCACTAGATTTGTATCTGACGAAGAATCTATCAACAAAGGCTCTGTTTCGCTTGAATCATTTTCTCCCGAAACCAAATCATCAGAAGAAACAAACGGTGGGCCACGCTTCTTCGAATATACAGGAAACAGTGTCATTTTGATGGGAATTGCGATAGGACACATCAAAATTATTACCATTACGGCAACAAAAGTATAGGAAACGGCAGTACTTAATGATAATAGGTCCTTTAATATCACGGTCACGAGAACATAGATGGCAAGACATAGACTTGTGGCTTGAGTGAAGAGAAAATGGACATGAACTGAAGAATCTTCACCAGAAGCTGCAGTACAAGGCCGAATAAAATACATCATGGCTAAACAAATAACTGGAAGCCCAAGAGTAAGGAATAGTAATAGTTTCGTTGCGGATTCTTTAAGCACCATACTGTACACCTCTGTATATACTGCAGCACTGATTCCAATATATCCTTTAAGAATGCCAGCAACTGTACCCCTACTGAGAGGGAAATTTCTCATGTTGGTTACCAACACGGCTGTACTTAACCAAGCGCTGCTATTGGTGGCAATGCATAGAGCAATCCACAACTGACACAGAATGAAATACTTTGGTTACAATCTACATTTGCATAACAGAATGGAAACTGCAAAAATTAATTGAAAGACATTCCAATCAGAAAAAAAATTCGGGTAATAGTTGAAACAAACAAGCTATTAATAATTGCTAAATATACAGCTATAGAAGAAAAATTGGAAGACCTTGAATGACATAGAAGAGTGCACGTCATCCATTTCTTTCAACCCAACGCCCATTAAGATACAATTGCGAGATTCTGTAAAATTTCCCTTAATGCTTAGCCATAATAGAAGACATTGACAGAAAGGACAAGGAAACAAAGGAAAAGTAAAATCAAGTGATGGCAGCAAGTTTTCGCTTTTGTTGGATTGGGCTACAAAAAGGTCCAGAACGAAAAGGAAATAGGTGTTCTAATTTGGGAATGGTCTACGAAAAGGTCCAGAAGGAGAAGGAAATAGGCACCTCTTATTTAAACGCGTGACAGTCATCCACTGCTGACTGCTACTCCTTTCTACAATAATAGCAGGATGATTGCCAAGAAAAGGATTCCAAAAAGGAAAAAGGCCTAGGGAAAGAACTCCAAAGTCATAAGGAAGATTACCAATCATCTCATATCATAGCTCTTCGTTCCAAGTGATAGCAAGATAATGGAATAGAAGGGAAAAATAGTAACTCTATGCTCCTCTTGATTGCTTCAGATTTCCTCTAAGATACAAGCAAACCACTGCTGACATGGGGCACTAGTTGATTGGATTGAGCAAGGAAGCAAGCACCCTAAGTGTCGGCTTCCCGGATAATAGTATTGTTAGAATATAGTATTGCTATTAGTCCCACATTGGTTAATGTAGTCTTATGTTATGATTTCTCATTATATAAATAAGAGTTGATTGTGTTAGGGTTAGTGAACACAACACCCTACACACTTTTCCTTCTTTCTCTCACAACATGGTATCAGAGCGGGTTCACCATCCACCTTAGATATACAAAACCTTAGCCGCCACCCTTTACCGCCATCATCATCTCACCACGAAACCCTAAATCTACTGCCAATAATCCCAAACCACCACAACCCTAAAATCACAATCCTAATCTTAGCCTCTGTCCTAACCCTAATCCCTTCCATTGAAATCTATCGCCATAATCACTGTTCACCAATTACTGTTCACCACATACTGTTCACGGGTACTGTTCATCAGTGTTACTGTCCACCGATTACTGTTCACAGTGTCACTGTTCATCGTCGTCACTGTTCATCAGCGACTCCTACTATTTCAGTCTGTAGACGGCTTTGTTCAATTATATTATTGGTTTAACGTGGTAATCTGTCACTCTAAGGTTCTGCGTCTTGGTTATTGATAATGTTGGATTGATCTATTGGTCGATTGCTGGTTTCTTGTCCGGTGATATATTTGCAATGAAATCTGATTCTGCTTCCGTTGTCTCTGTTGCTATTGGTTCTTCATTCAGTCGTGGATATGGTCATAATTCTGGGTTTCCTAGTCGGGTTTTTGGCCATGCTTTTAGTGAGCGTGGTAACATATCTTTTTTTGTCGTCTATTTCGTTGAAGTTGGTGGTTGTTGGTTGGTAATTGAAGTTGATTGTTATTGGTTGTTGAAGTTGATAGTTGAAATTGGTTCGTTGGTCGTTGAATTCGTTCGTTGATTTGTTTGTCGTTGAATTCGTTCGTTGGTCGTTGATGGTTGAAGTTGTTGAAATCGTTGAAGTCGTTTCGTTTGTTGAAGTCGTTCGTTGGTCATTGGTCGTTGAAGTCGTTTCGTTCGTTGAAATCGTTCGTTGGTCGTTGCTATTGAAAGTTGTTCCATTGTTTTAACAAGTTGGTTGTTTTTCGTTATTGCTGTTAGTAGTTGAGGTCATTGTTTCGTTGGTTGATATGTAACAAGTTGGAGAGTCTCCAGCTTGAGGGGGAGTGTTAGAATATAGTATTGCTATTAGTCTCACATTGGTTAATGTAGTCTTATGTTATGATTTCTCATTATATAAATAAGAGTTGATTGTGTTAGGGTTAGTGAACACAACACCCTACACACTTTTCCTATCCTTCTAAACAACAAGTATCTCGGTCGAGCCTCCGTTACTTGGAGGCCTTAAGACTCTCCCCGACTCTGAATGGTCAACTCCTATCGTCTACTTTTTCCCTCTTCCCTCCTGCGTATGCGGAGTTGCCTTCCACTGATTACTTCATACTCTGTTGGGGAAGTCCTGAGCCATATCTAAAACCTCGGATTAAGCCCCCGGCATAATATCCAACTGCTAATTTCCCATTCTTGTCCTCTAGACCCAGTAGGTATCCTCCCCCCACCTAATACCTACGAGCCTAAAGCTTCTACATGGGTTATAATTTCTCACATGGGTTAGGAAGTGGCTCTAATACCAAACAAGAGAAGGATCGAATGCAAAAGCAGAGGAAAATGACTGACGTTTTATTTGGAACAATACTACAAGAGAAAGGGAAAGAAGTACAATGGATTTTAGAGAAAGGGGGAAATCCAAAACCTAACTATACCATTAAGACGCATTCCTTATATAAGGAATTCTGACCTACAAATGAAATTCAAATTACACCCAAATTCAAATGAAAAGGAGATAAAGCTGCCGGGTACACTTGATGGGTTCCATCGTCACATGCTCTTATCTTTTCACCTCAGATTTGAGTGGTTGAAATCTGAAATTGATATTGATGACAGATATATTAATTCATGTGTCTTTTCTCCTTTTTTGAGGTCAGTCATTCTGCAATTATTTGGGTCATGCTATCTCAAAAATCTCTCAGAGTCGGCTCATTGAGCCCTTCATCTTCACAGGGGTCTTGAGATTCCCCTGCCGGACATGAGAATGGATTATTGTTGTTGTCTTCTGCACTTTTGGCCGAAGTCATGGATTCATCATCGGATAATTTAGTGAAAGTTTGGAAAAAAATGGTTCTTCATGTGATCCATAGTTCTGATTACTACTTCCTCATCAGTCAAAGATGGATTTTTTGCCCTGATTTGGGCATAGAAATTCAAGAATGGATTCTTAATAGACAATTTGTCCTGCTGCTTAATTTGTTACTTAAATTCTTGGATTCTGGCTTTGTTTGCCAAAACTCTCTTCAATTGGAATCTGTGCCCACCACCATTATTGAAAAGTTCTCTGAAGAATGGGAAAATTGGATTTATTGTATCCATTGGAATATCCCATTTCCATATTCAAGGAATTCCAACTTCAGTAATTTGATCAAAAAAAAAAAAACTTCAGTAATAAATAGTAAGAAAGATTTCCCTACTGGAATATTGTCTTTCCACCCTAATTGAGGATGAGATTGGTTGAAAGATTGTATTCTCAGGACCCTTATGAAGATGAAGGGCTCAATGAGCCCACTCTGGGAGATTTTTAGGATAGCATGACCCAAATAATTGCAGAATAACTGTCCTAAAAAAAGGAGAAAGGACACATGGATTAATATATCCATCATCAATATCAATTTCAGCCATTCAAAGCTTAGAGGAAAAGATAAGAGCATATGACGATGGGGTCCATCAAGTATTCCCGACAGCTTTATCTCCTTTTCATTTGAATTTGGGTGTAATTTGAATTTCATTTGTAGGTCATATTTCCTTATATAAGGAATGCACCTTAATGGTATAGTTACGTTTTGGATTTCCCTCTCTTTAAAATCCATTGTATTATTCCAAATAAAAAGGTCAGTTATTTTCCCCCACCTTTCCATTCGATCCTTCTCTTGTTTGGCTCATTTTTGTTGGGAATGGTCTACGAAAAGGTCCAGAAGGAGAAGGAAATAGGCACCTCTTATTTAAATGCGTGACAGTCATCCATTGCTGACTACTACTCCTTTCTACAATAATAGCAGGATGATTGCCAAGAAAAGGATTCCAAAAAGGAAAAAGGCCTAGGGAAAGAACTCCAAAGTCATAAGGAAGATTACCAATCATCTCACATCATAGCTCTTCGTTCCAAGCGATAGCAAGATAATGGAATGGAAGGGAAAAATAGTAACTCTATGCCCTTCTTGATTGCTTCAGATTTTCTCTAAAGATACAAGCCGACCACTGCTGACATGGAGCACCTGTTGATTGGATTGAGCAAGGAAGCAAGCACCCTAAGTGTCAGGCTCTTGGATAATAGTATCTAGGTATTACTCCATACTCTACAGGGGAAGTCCTCAGCCATATCTAAAACCTCGGATTCAGCCCCCGGCATAATATCCAACGGCTAATTTCCCATTCCTGTCCTCTGGACCCAGTAGGTACTGAGTGGTCAGTGGTGTCCTCCCCCCACCTAATACCTACTACATAGTTCTGTCTATGGAGCCTAAAGCTTCTACATGGGTTATAATTTCTCATATGGGTTAGGAAGTGGCTCTGATACCAAACAAGAGAATGATTGAATGCAAAAGTAGAGGAAAATGACTGACGTTTTATTTGGAACAATACTACAAGAGAAGGGGAAAGAAGAAGTACAATGGATTTGAGAGAAAGAGGAAAATCCAAAACCTAACTATACCATTAAGACGCATTCCTTATATATGGAATTCTAACCTACAAATGAAATTCAAATTACACCCAAATTCAAATGAAAATGAGATAAAACTGCCGAGTACACTTGATGGGCCCCATCGTCACATGCTCTTATTTTTCACCTCAGCTTTGAGTGGCTGAAATTGATATTGACGATGGATATATTAATCCATGTGTCCTTTCTCCTTTTTTTAGGACAGTTGTTCTGCAATTATTTGGGTAATGCTATCCCAAAAATCTCCCAGAGTTGGCTCATTGAGCCCTTCATCTTCATAGTGGTCCTGAGATTCCCCTATCAGACATGAGAATGGATTATTGTTGTTGTCTTCTACACTTTTTGCCGAAGTCATGGATTCATCATCGGATAATTTGGTGAAAGTTTGGAAAAAATGGTTCTTCACGTGATCCATAGTTCTGATTACTTCTTCCTCATCAGTCAAAGATGGATTTTTTCCCCTGATTTGAGCTGAGATATCCAGGAATGGATTCTTAATAGACAATTGTCTTACTGCTTAATTTGTGGCTTAAATTCTAGGATTTTGGCTTTAATTGCCAAAACTCTCTTCAATTGGAATCTGTGCCCACCACTGATATTGAAAAGTTCTCTAAAGAATGGGAAAATTAGATTTATTGTATCCATATTGAATATCCCATTTCCAAATTCAAGGAATTCCAAATTTAGTAATAAATAGTAAGATTTCCCTCTGGAATACTATCTTCCCCCCTTAATTGAGGATGAGATTGTAGAAACTTTATATCCATCTCAAAACCAATTGGCAATGAGTGGAGAGGTCTCAAATGTTATTAAGTGATCACCCATTCCACTCCCAAGCAATGTGAGACTCTATTTCCTTAACATCCCCCCTCACGTGCATTCGCGTTTGAGGTATGTCACGTGTAGCCACTTTTGGGTCATATCATCGTGCAGCCTTTTTGCTGGTCTGTCACCGTGGAACGGGCCCCGCTCTGATACCATGTAGAAACTTTATATCCATCTCAAAACCAATTGGCAATGAGTGGAGAGGTCCCAAATGTTATTAAGTGATCACCCATTCCACTTCCAAGCAATGTGGGACTCTATTTCCTTAATAGAGATTGGTTGAAAGATTGTATTCTCAGGACCCATATGAAGATGAAAGGCTCAATGAGTCCACTCTGGGAGATTTTTGGGATAGCATGACCCAATTGCAGAATAATTGTCCTAAAAAAGAAGAAAGGACACATGGATTAATATATCCATCATTTATATCAATTTCACCACTCAAAGCTTAGGTGAAAAGATAAGAGCATGTGACGATGGGGCCCATCAAGTGTACCCGACAACTTTATCTCCTTTTCATTTGAATTTGAGTGTAATTTGAATTTCATTTGTAGGTCAAAATTCCTTATATAAGGAATGCGTCTTAATGGTATAGTCAAGTTTTGAATTTCCCTCTCTCTCTAAAATCCATTGTACTTCCTCTTTCCCCTTCTCTTATAGTATTGATCCAAATAAAAGGTTAGTCATTTTCCCCTACTTTTGCATTCGATCATTCTCTTGTTTGGCTCATTTTCGTTGGGAATGGTCTACGAAAAGGTCCAGAAGGAGAAGGAAATAGGCACCTCTTATTTGAACGCATGACAGTCATCCACTGCTGACTATTACTCCTTTCTACAATAATAGCAAGATGATTGTCAAGAAAAGGATTTCGAAAAGGTAAAAGGCCTAGGGAAAGAACTCCAAAGTTGTAACGAAGATTACCAATCATCTCATATCATAGCTCTTCGTTCCAAGCCATAGCAAGATAATGGAATGGAAGGGAAAAATAGTAACTCTATGCCCCTCTTGATTGCTTTAGATTTCCTCTAAGATACAAGCCGACCACTGTACCAGTTGATTGGATTGAACAAGGAAGCAAGCACCCTAAGTGTCGAGCTCCCGGATAATAGTATCTTGGTCGAGTCTCTATTACTTTGGAGGCCGTAAGTCCCTGCCCGATGCTGAATGGTCAACTCCTATCATCTACTTTTTCCTTCTTCCCTCTTGCGTATGCAGAGTTGCCTTCCACTGATTACTCCATACTTTGTAGGGGAAGTCCTCAGCCATATCTAAAACCTCGGATTCAGCCCCCGGCATAATATCCAACTGCTAATTTCCCATTCCTGTCCTCTGGACCCAGTAGGTACTGAGTGGTCAGTGGTGTCCTCCCCCCACCTAATACCTACTACATAGTTCTGACTATGGAGCCTAAAGCTTCAACCATCACAGTAAGCGAACTGGCATAGTGAACTTTCTATATTTTGTGCTATGGCTTTCTTATTGCATTTGTTCCTGCCATCTCGAACTAAACGAAACAAAATAGCAAGATTTCTCCGGAACAAATTATGCAGTGACCTCCAATCTACTCAAGATGCTGGGCAACGGAAACCGGCAAAAGTATAGAAGAGAATCCAAGTAAACCAGTCATCTATAGTGAAGAAACAATTCACAAGAAACGATTCTCTTAACCGTGTCAACATGATATATAGTAATATGGGCCAAGATCGCCTCATAACTCCATTGAGAAGCATGGATCCACTATTTAGATATTCTTTCTCTTCTTTGCCACTTCCATTTGTCATCAATTTTGTTATACTTTTTAAGACAACCATCACTTATCACTTAGGAAGGAGCGCTCTTCAGACAATAGTGAGTAGCACAGAAATTCTCAAGGGGCAATGTCTCGGCTGCAAACGCTTCTGGCAAAGTTCATTAGCAAAAGAGAATACATATTGGTGGGGTCATTCGTCGGGAACACAAAATAGAACGAAAGAGACATCATCTAAAATAAATCGAGGTTAGCAACTTGCAAGGACGTTCATACAGCTCAGTATCACAGGGCTTGCAGTAAAGAAAGGCATTTAGAACTCATTGAGTTGGAATTCGAACCTGAACACTAGAGAAGTGAAGGACAAGAATTAGAATACTTGATTAGATTTCAACGAGCAGAATGGGTACTTCTTTCAGCTGGATTTGGTTCTGGTCACATCTTAGGGATTCTTTTTTGTTAACAATGTTTCTTTGAAACGAACCATGTCATCATCTCCAAGACTACCATATGAGGAATCAAATATCATCCGGGGTACAAGTTGAATTACGGTGCTCAATTCAATTGAATCGCAACTTAGAAATAAAACCCCCATTTCCAAACAAACCCAGTTCAGTGATCACTCCCACGATCACATATACAACTGGAGTTCATAAAAACTGCTTCAAACAATCATCCAAATTTCAATCAAATTATCACTCCATCCATACATACCCAATCTAGGCAATTAAGATTCTAAGAAGTCTATATACCCAATTTCAAACCAAATAAAATGTTCCAAAAACTAAGCCACATGAGCCAGCTCACTTTGGTGAGACCCAGATTACACGAGGTTTCATTTCATTTAAACTCTACATTCGTCTACTTGGAATACTTATTTAGTTTAAATCCAGGTACATAGATTTGCTGTTATATTAAATGCGTAATCCGAAAATTGACCTCAGCCCCTAGGATTGTGAGAAAGGGTGTGATAAGAAAGGAGAGCCCTTTCTCACCAACAAGTGAGTAAGGAGTATCATTTGTGTTCTTTCTCACCAGGAACTTCAACCCATATAAGTGATTTGGCAAGAAAATCCAATACTTTCTTTTCTTTTATTATCAAACTCTTGGATCCAAAGGGGCCGTTAGGAGAGAGAAGAGTAAGAGACTACTTACAACCCAAAAAGGAATGGACTGAACAGTCTGACTGACGGCGAGCCAAAGGACACCGTACCCCAGAAAACACGCACAAACGCCGATCGAAAGCAGGACCCACGGCGGGAACTTGTTGCACACGATCCCAGGTAGAATGCCGACGTTTTCCCCGAAGTCATTGGCCACTCCGAGGATGGTTATTAGTTGTTGGTTGTAACCCAGAACTGATTTGATAGCAGGAGAGTAGAGAGGGAAGTTGTAGGGGTTTCCGGCGGCGATTTCGACCCACACGGCGGCTCCGAGGCCCACCCACGGCGGTCTGCTGCCGGCTTTCAAGACTGGCATTTGGGTTGTAGGGGGGTAGAATCAGATGCACGTTATGATCAGGTTATTGGTAGAGTTGGTAATTGTGACACGTATATAGGAGGAGAGCCTGAGAGGGGAGTGTGTGGAACTGCGGTCTGTGGACAGTGTTTGTCGGTTTGATTGGGGAGAAGAGAGAGAGAGAGAGAAGTCAGCGACAATGCAACCGAGGAAAGGAACAAGCAAGTTTGGTCACGACTTCTATAAGGGGCCGTTTGCCCGTTTGCAAGTTTATACCGTGGCGATATCCGGCGATTCCGGCGTATATGTGGCTTTGGAACCCGTATCGGGTTGCACAAATATAAATATAATTGGAGTAGTTTATTTTGTTCAAAATATTTTAGTTAGGATTTTCATACAAAAATTAACTCAATCAAATGTCGGTGAAAGCATTTACGAAACGTACAACTCTGTCTCCCATAATTGAATTCGTAAGCAATTTTTTACTAATTCGAAATTAAGTATTTTTCTAATAAACAAGTTTTTATGTAGGCTCCGTTTGTTTCAAAGTAAAATCTTTTCCCATGTAAAAGTTTTTTCATGTAAAATGATTTCGCAAAAAACAAAATTTTTATTTTTCGGTGTTTAGTTGATGATTGTAAAATGATGTATGTATGTATGTATATAGGTACGTACGTATATATTACATACAAAATTTTTGCAGTCTTTGATGAGAAAGCACGAGGTTAGGTCATAGGTGAATGAGATTGGGACTGTGGAAGAGCTCTGGAAAGTAACATAATTACTAGTTAAGCAGCAGAGCCAAGTTCGGAAAATAACTTACTACATTTTCAAGCGGGAAATATTTTCAACCGAATGAAATAAAATGTTTTACATGGTAACATATTTTTCTATCGTTTATACAACCAAACATAAAAAATAAAAAATATTTTATGCCCAAACAAACGGCTGGAGCCCTAATTCTATTGATGGGGCTTAAACCCTCGCCCAATATGGGAAAAAATAGGTGGGATGCAGATATCCAATTCCAGGCACGGATGTGTCGGTAGTGGTCGGATTCGTTTTGGAAATATCTACTACCGGCTGGTGGGTTGTTTTAGGTTTCGTGATAAGGTACAATTGGTAGGTGTAGCTTGGCATATGGGATTGTGACACGTATAGAAGAGGAGTGAAAATTATTCAATACTCTTAGGCCTCGTTTGATAACAGTGATAGATGGATGGGATTCGTAAGGAGATGGGATTAGGATTGGGATTCGTAAGGAGATGGGATTCGTAATGAGAAGGGATTGATAATGAGTATGTTTGTTTGGGATGTGATTAAATGATGAGATTATTAATATCATGTTTGTTTGAGATGGGATTAGATGATGGGATTGGATTGATAGAAGAAATTGGTAATGAAAAGGGATTGGTAATGTGAAGGAGTTGGGATTGGACTATTAATACCCCTCAATACCAAGTCCCACGGGGTATTAGCAATACCCCCTATTACCCGGATTTTTAATCCCATCGGACTACTAGTCCGAACCATTTTTGGTTACCAAACAAGGTATTAATAATACCAACACTCTACCAATCCAATCCCAACCCCTTGGAGGGTTATCAAACGGGGCCTTAGAATATATGGAACAATATACTCTCTCTTCTCATGTAATATGTGGGGTTCACACGGGAGACACATGTGAGACTCATATGTTGTAATACCCCGACCCAAAATTCGTACGTGGTTCGGTTTAATATAAAGACAGTGTTGAACTGGCACTTGAAATTATCTAGTTTTATTTTCGGATAAAAAAATTAGGAACATTTTCATACTGTACGCGTACGAAAATATTAGACGCATTACTTAGAAAATACAAATGTCTTTTTCTTTAAGTACGTGTAAATATATTATATATGTAGTAGTTTATATGTAGTAGTTTCTATTATGTTCTAGGAATTTAAAAAGAAGAAGAAGAGGAATATTGTAAAATCTGCCACATTGGCCTATAGCTAATGTAGCTTAGCCAAGTCATTCCCATAGCTTGGCTTACACTTATTTAAGAGAATGTCATCTCATGCTAATAGATTGTCACCTAAGCATCCATGTGTCCAAGTTAGATTAATTAGGCACACATGTGTCAAAGCTAGGCTAATTAGGTAGCCATGTGTCAAGGCAAGACTAATTTGGAAAGCCTAAAAATAGGAGTGCTCTTCTAATGGTATGGGTCAAAAATAGTAAGTGCAAAAGAAACTACTGTTACTGTACGGATAGGGAAAAAAGAAAAAGAAAAAGGAAAGAAACACCCAGTTAATATTAGAACAAAGATTAGCATAGGTAAAAGAAGAAAAGATGCATGTGGGGTGCTGGCGCAGGTGGCCCAGCACTATACCCCTAATGCATGAGGTCGGCGGTTCAAACCCTACCTCCTCCCCTTCCCCCATCACTAATCTGTAACAGCTACTAATATTCTCCTAAACTATGGCAAAAAAAAGAAGAAGAAAAGATGGGGTGTTACTGACTCCAAGCCGTACTTTACTTTTCCGTCACCGAGCTACCACTACGTCGTCCGGAGAATAACGAGTTTTACGTAACAAAGGATTCCAAGGTGAGAGATACTTATACTTTAGTTACATGATTTTCCTTTATAAAAGTAGCATGATTTTATGTTGAGAAAAGATTACAATTTTATTTAAGATATGCTATGGAAAAAGATATGATAAATTTTTCATGTTACAGATTAGAAGCACGTCAGACAAAGGTGATGACGCTGTAAAGTTTAAGCTTATAAAATGAAAGTGGTCAGACAAAGGGATGACTTATTGATGCATCCAAACAGTTGTCCCGAGTTTGGGGGACGCTTAAAAAGATACCATAACACAGAAGGGAGTTATACGGACGGAAAGAATAGGCCCTAGTGGCCAGTGACTTGATCGTTTCACACAGCAAGAGGGGTCGCTCCCCTACAGAAAGATTAAGCTGTTGGGTGAACATCATAAGATTATTTGTTTCAGATTATGCAAGTATTATATGTTAAAAATTGTTTCCATGGTATTAAATGTGCAACTTTGGTATTTGTATCTCACACGAGCATTCGGCTTATGAAAATTAATATTTTTCCACAGATAATGAAGAATAGAGATGGAGTTGCTGCTGCCCTGGGACATGCTTGTTGTACTTTTGTGTAGATATTGTAAAAATGTTCTCTTTTCAGAAGGCATAAGTTTTGTAATAAAACTTAATTACGTTTTTGTAATAAGTGTTTTTAATACAACAGTTATGTCTTTCTCAAGCCATTGTCTCCAAAATTATTTATGAAAAGAGGCCTGGATGAGCGTTAGGACTCATCGGCCGGTCACGATGACTCGACAAAGTTTATAGAGTCGGGGTCGTGACATATGTTATGTGAGAGGAGGAAGTATACTGTTCACATGCTCCGGGAGTATTGAATAATTACTCGAAGAGGAGCTAGTTAGATCAATAATGCTATGACACAACACTCCACCACAAAATACCAACCACATCCGCCTGGAAACTGCATGATTGGTAGTTGCAGAGTAGTTTAAACACCAATGATTCGTACACTCCTACTCACAATTCCTCTATCACATATGTATCGGTCTCATACATTTAATTATAGGATCGGCCCCATAAATATGTGAAAGAGGAGCAGTCGGTAGGAGTATATCTAGACTTATTGTAGTTTAAAAGTGTTTGTTCTCCATTATTAATCATACAGTGTCACGCAAGCTGGTGTAGTCAGTGTTGTGGTGTAGTATTGTGTCCTCTAGCATTATTGGGAGTTGGACTGGGAAGAAGAGTGAAGGAGCAATTATTCAGTGATCTCGTGGGCACCCCTAAGTGGTGCCTCCCACGCTCGTATCCATTACACATTTTTATTTATTTATTCATACACTGTAACACTTAGTACGGGATCCATAGCACCCCTAAGTGGGTATTTTGAGATCGTTCATTAGTACTTTTTGCATCATTTTATGTCCCCTTTGCGAACACCTTTTCATTTTTAATACAATTTAGGCGTTCGGATTAACTTACACATATATTTTCATTATTGGTGCCAAATTTTAACTTCGCATAGCATTTGGTATTAACGTGGTACTTATTCTTAGAGTGTCAAAAAGTTACTAATAAGCACCATGTCTTTCGTTCGGTTGCACGGAAAAATAGTGTGAAAGAATGAAAAAAAAATGAATGATATGTAAATGTAGGTGACTCCTAGAGAAGTTTTTTGTGGTGGAAGTTAGACATGATCATCGAGAGGTGAACAAATGCGCGGACCTATTAGCCGAGAAAGCTCTTAGCAAGTCGTTGAATCTTAATTCAATTAATCATTAATGTCTGCATGTTCTATTTTGTTATTGCAATTGTAAGAAGACTCGATAATGTTAAATGCTCGAGACTTATTTCGTAATTGAATGTAATGCCATTAGCAATTGATTGTGGGCTATTTTGCTGCCGCATGTACGTTATGTCGGCTAGCATCGTATGAATAAAAAATAACAATAATTTATACAATAATGGTTCATATAATGCACATGCGGTAGCAAGATGTCCCACTCAATGTTTGTTCCAAATGGGTCTGGAGCTCCGGCGTTCAACGGCTTTCTGGAGGCAACCGTGGTGGAGCTTCGCCAGTAGCGGTAGTGGCAATGACGGCAGCCTTGGTGCTTTTCGCAAGTTGCAAACCTAGTTCTTCCAAAACCCAATCTTAAAAGAGAATCGTGGGTTTTCCACTATTTTTTACAGTACTTTTTTTCGAAGCTTTTCTATTTTGTTTTTTATTTTATTTTATATTTGCAGACCGATAGAAGACATAAACCCCCAAAACCTTCGCCAAAGTTCCAAGTTCAGAGAGCACCTCGCCGGTCGCCACCACCCCGGAATCCAATTCAATTTCTCCGTTGGATGCCGCCTTGAAATCCATTAATGGCGGCCTTCTGTAGATCCCCTGCTTCTTCCGTTTTCCGCACGTGCCACCGCCACATCTCCTCCTCCAGCAACAAAAACAACAAAATCCCCCTCCTGTGGACTAACCCCACCGCCGACTCCGAGTCCGTCTCCGACGACGCATCAATCACACTCCAGCTACTCTCCTGGGGCCGCGGCGCCTCGGGCCAGCTCGGCGGCGGCACCGAGGAGATCCGCCTCTACCCGGCCCCGCTCGCCTCCCTCCTCCTCCCTCCCTCTTTCCGCCTTTCCAATCCTATCCCCGGCCGCCTCACCGATTACAACAACGACAATTCTCATTCTTCTGATGGTGATGGTGATGGTGATGTGGAGGTGGGGATCTCGTGTGGTCTGTTCCACTCGGCATTGTTGGTGGACGGGAAGGTGTGGATTTGGGGGAAAGGAGACGGCGGCCGCCTCGGGTTTGGCCACGAGAATTCCGTTTTTGTCCCCACTTTGAACCCTAATTTGGATTTCGTACGAAGCTTGGCTCTCGGTGGACTTCATTCCGTTGCTCTCAACTCTCTTGGCCAAGTCTTCACCTGGTAATTAGTTCAGTGTTTAACCAATATACCGATACTCTAGCGCATTATTATCATGTACTATCATTTGCTTATGTTAAATAATAGTAGTATGTACTGCGAGGCGTCTTTGAATGGAAAAATTATTAATTGCTCCCGAAGCATTGCCATGGGGTGTTCAAGGCCATTCTCCATCACACATTGGTGTGGGCTGGCTGCCACACCAAGGTGTTTGGTGGGAAAGGCTCTTGGAGCATCACGCGGTGGTGCTCCAGGAGCACCAAAATCACTCCTTCGAATGTTTTGGGGTTGTGGTGACCCTCTAAACCCTGTGGACCTGTCACTGCTTGTGAAGATGGGAACATAATGGTTTACATGCAGTTTCGATTGGATTTTTCAAGCAATATATAATCCATGTTTGTTCCAGTTAATCCAGACTATGTTAACTGAAATGATGCCATTGAGTTGGCTCTTTTTTTTTCTTTTCGGAATCTGAGGGGAAAAAACAAGTAAGAAAGCTGAGCTTCTGTTGATACCGCATGGTAGACATTTCAGTGACGTGAAAATGAGTACTAAGTAGGCCCTTTAAGGGCAGGAATAAGCTTATGTATCTAAATAGTGGGTAACCTTTTCGTAAAATTACATTGTTTATTAAAACTGTTTTGAGGGGGGAGGCTTGATATCAATAAATCTGCAATGCAATGCACCACTGAAACCTCAGTTTATTAATTTCCACTCTCTTCTGTTTTTTTATCATGCTTGTTGGATGATTTGCGAATAAGTCGTGCATTGTAAGCACATATTTTTGTCCTGTGCAAACAGCGTATTACCCTAATAAAACATGCAGTCATTTTGTTCTAGGCTTCTTTTGCAATTTATTTGAACATCACCACTTTACTAGATAATTTGGAAATCAGTGTTGCAGAGAGTTGCTACGAATTCACTCAAACGTACACAGATAGCTAGACTATAATGCGTTATTATTAGTTTTCTCCCAGTTATGTCTTATAACCGATTTAACCTTGTTTTGACTTCTTAGAACCTTTATTACGCAATGGCTAAGCTTTTTTTCATAATGTGGACATCCTTAATCCATGTAACATGGTTTTTTATGATTAATTATGAAGTTTTCAGGGGTTATGGCGGTTTCGGAGCTCTTGGACATTCTGTATACCATAGAGAACTGTCTCCTCGATTGGTGAAAGGCTCATGGGATGCAAAAGTACGACACATTGCAACTAGTGGGACACATACTGCCGCCATCACTGAGTCAGGTTTGATGATTATTTTTTCCTCCCTTCTGTGTAATTTACAATAGTGCTCTTTCGTTCTTTTCTTGTTTCATGTTTCTTTGAATTAGGTGCATACTTCAGCCTAGTACCTTTACCAGTCGGTATTAAATTAATGGCTTAGGGTTGGTTAAGATGGTGCAAAAGCATACAGAGACTTGAATTAAAGATCTCCTATAGTCAAAATTATCACACTATGATAGACAATCAGCTGTTGTAAAAGCTCAAGCGAATGGTTGAACTTTATCACATAATGCATAAATAGAAAGAAATAGAACAATGTGGAACCTTTCACTGCCTCCTCAGTGTGGACTTCCTATATTGTACACGTTTGGTGATTCAACTTGAACTTTGACTGCATCAGATATTTTTTCGTGGGTTCCAACCTTCTTTCAGATACTAGACAGTTCCCATTATACTGCAAGGCAAACAGTTCTTAGTTACCCTGCTCGTTTGGGCTCCCCTGAAAAGTGGAGCTGCATCTTAATGTTTGACAGCAATATAATCTCCTGTTAAGCAACACGAATCTCAACTCCAGTACCACATTTGGATCAGAATAGGAATGTATAAAGCAGCTTGTCAGGGTTTATTCACATTACAAGATCAAAGTTTTCCTTTACGAGATCACATCTTCTTTGATAAAACGGCTGCAAAGTGTTGCCAAGCATGTATGCAATGCTATTAATGACTTGGTAATTTCATTGATTTACTATTTCTATCATTCTATGGCGTATCTGTTCAAACATTTGCTCTCTTCTCCCTTTATTTTAAAGGTGAACTTTATACATGGGGTCGAGATGAGGGTGATGGCAGATTGGGCCTCGGTCCCGGTCGTGGACCAAGTGAGGCTAGTGGACTAAGCATTCCTTCCAAAGTAAAAGCATTACCCGTGCCTGTGGCTGCTGTATCCTGTGGAGGTTTTTTCACCATGGCTCTGACAAAAGAGGGACAACTTTGGAATTGGGGTGGTGAGAATTCCACTTTCTATATTGGCAACCTTTTATCCTCTTCATTTACTTTCCAGTTTACGATTTGCATTGTTGTTTTCCTATTTAAGAATGCGATGAATTTTGTTAAAATCTGATCCTTTGCCATAAACATTGATTTGAGCATGTGGCTGTTCTGTCCTTTTTTTCTCTTTTGCTATGCGAAGAGGGACATCTTGATTCAAATTGGTGTCTTTACACAGCAAACTCTAACTATGAGCTTGGAAGAGGTGATACTGTTGGTGGGTGGAAACCAAAACCAATCCCTAGCCTTCACGATGTTCGTATAATTCAAATAGCAGGTGGTGGATACCACTCTCTTGCTTTGACTGGTAAACTGACTACTGAAATCTATTTAGCACCAATTTCTGTATAATCTCAATCGTAGGCCAATGTTTTATTCCATCCATTTATAACATTCAATTTCAGATGACGGTAAAGTGCTGTCCTGGGGTCATGGCGGACATGGTCAGTTAGGTCATTATTCTACCCAAAATCAGAAAATTCCTGTACCAATTGAGGGTTTAGCTGATGAAAGGGTTACCCATATTGCTTGCGGGGGTTCGTCATCAGCAGCTATAACTGGTGAGAAAAGATCCCCTATGTTTACTTGTTGCGCAAGATAAAAGGTCTCATGGTTGGTCTTTATTTCATCTGTTTATAGAACCCCTGTAAACTTGTGTCGTCTATTTTTCTGACAAAACTAAAATGTGAGCGGTTGGGTATGGCTGCAAACATAGTACTCTTCCCAAGTGGGAGCCTAGTGCATTGTGCTGCCATTTTGCTTTTTGAACCCTCAGATGGCACAAGATTGTTTTGTATCCCGTGCTGGAATGTTTCAAGTAAGAAATACTACTCCATAGGTAGAAACAGAAGTCAGAGGTGAACTGCTACTGGCATTCATTGATTTTCTACAATATCTCAACAGCAGAGGACCTGCTAAGATGTCCCGCTCTCATTAACAGCTTAGAGAACAATTGGGAAAGACTTCTCCACTGAGAGGACCCAGCATGAGTAGCAGCTTAGAGGAAAATTAGGAAGGAGATATTTATATCAGCAACAACGAAACTAAGGAAATTTTGTATAACATTATGTGGCGAAGCACACGAAGGGAAAACTATACCGTAGATTAATCCAAATCACACTATCAGCAACAGCTTAGAGGAAAGTTCGGAAAAGACTTATCCAACAAGACACATATGACCGTCAAACTTGTTAGAACTTGAACAGAAAGAATGCTCTCACCAGAAAGAGAAAATTAAGGAAACAACTCAAATCTTGGCTCAATCATACTTTCGGATTTATAGCAACACACTTAAATCCTTAAAATCATTGAATCATGGATGCATTTCCCTTATTACCATAACTATCTATGTTAAATGGACTCAGAGATGTGTATCTGGTGTGGGTATGGGACGGTATGGGTATGAGGGTGTTTCCAAACTCATAGTTCAATTCTGCAATACGCTTCTATACTCGATATTATTTGTTGTCAATTATTTAGAATGTACTCAAAATCAACTGGGATTAAGATAAGGTATGAATTTTTTTTTTAATATCCCATCCATATGAGGCTAGAAAATTTTCATTAGATGACACGAGCTTCTATTTTCGCACATATCATGTAGCGTGAGGAATGAGGATAACAGATGAGTCCCTGCTACACTGCCCAAAGAGATATGGAAGATATTTCATGTAGCGTGTGACATTTTTGGATAGTTGATCACTTGGAAGAAACTATTCTACTACTTTTTATATCTTGAGATAAGTTCCAAGTGACTAATATGGACCATATGGTTCAGGTTCAATGATGACACGGCCGGGTTTATGTTATGTTGTCTGTATGTTTTGATATTGTCATTTTGCTTATTGTAATTTGGGATGATATTAAGAGTCGGCATTGACTCTATGACAATCTTTTGAAGAAGAGCACTATCTAGTATGTACTTGCATTTCATAATTTTGTCCTTTTGGTTGCAACAAACTGATTAAAGAATTTTGTTGCATGTGCAGATAAAGGGAAACTGTACATGTGGGGAAATGCCAAGGATTCACAATTAGGTATTCCTGGGCTGCCTGAAGTGCAACCTTTTCCTGTTGAAGTTAAGTTTCTAACGGAGGATGATGGATTTGGGACTCATCACGTGCTCTCTGTCGCAATTGGTGCATCTCATGTAATCTGTTTGGTTTCGAGGTTAGGTCACGAAAGAGAGTAGCACGTTTTTTCACATGGGGTGTGGAGCTATCGTATCTGTAAAGTTACAAGGGACGGATGGTTTAGTTTGGATTGGATTGACTTCACAAAAAGAAGTGAAGGTGAGAATTATACTGGAACTCCAGAATTTTTGGCAAAGAAGATACTATACACGGCATTAGGAGAAGAATCCAAAATTCACAGGTACAACCCCGGTCGCTGTCTTTACTACCTCTCCTATCAATGAAACAGTGCATCGGCGTTCCTTTAGCCTGGGTTTGGATCAAGGATTTGCTGGAGGAATAGGCAACGTAAAGGTGATCGTCAGTGGATCCAACGTTCGCTATTTAATCTTCTTTTCTCTCGGCAAATCCCTCCTTAAATCCTTGATCCAAATACAACCTTACCGATCTTTGTTTCACTCTGGTTGATCCCAACGGGTTTTCTGAATTGCAGGCGGTGATCTGCTTGAACTGCTACAACCTTCGACCGCAGACACATCGCACATGGAGCAAGACATGTTGAAACTAATGAAATACTAGATTGGATTTCTCATCGGTTATCTTTTTCCTCATTGAATTTAGCCGAATCAAGTTCCATCTCACTTGTGTCTTGTCAAATTCAAATTTTATGCATTCTGTAGACCATGCCAAAATGATTAATGACCAGTCTTTCGTCTGGTTCACCAGCCGTGTTCCTTTCAAGATATTTTCAATTCATGTGCAAGTATGTGTCCTTTTCTTTTTCTTTTTTAATACCAATTAAGCATCACTTTATGCTGAAATCCCTAAATATGAATAGTATTATCAACCCAGATTGAAAACAAATAGTACATAGTAGTAATTATTGCCGGGAAAGGAGAGAGATGTACCTGTTATAGGAGGGGGAAGATAGATGGCAGAGAAGTAGGGAGAGAGAGAGAAGTGGGCGTTGAAGGACGGCAGCCGGCGACGGAACGTAGGGAGAGACCGTCGTGGTCTTGCCGTCTTGGAGATGCGAGGAAGGTCTATACGCAGTCGTTTAGGAGACGCGCAGTTTGACATATTAAAACCTCGCATGTTCAACCTGCGAGGTCTAGTGGGGAGAAAATCAACCATCGTGCACAGTAATCACGCTTTCAGAATTCCGCGGCCAGGAGTAATTATTTGCGGCCAATAAAAACAAAACTCGTGTTCCCTAACCACGACTATTTACTGATGTTGGGGTTGGGGGAAACAACCGTATTCCACGAAATTTTGCGCCAATCTCTCCCTTCATCGGCTTCGCAGCAGCGCAAGGTTCCCTTCTCTCTCTCTCTCTCTCTCCCTCCACTTGTCACTCAGCAATGGTGGCTTCTCTGCAACACAATGTCATCACATTCAGACCCAATCACTCCCATTCCAAACCTCTATCCAAACACTCCCTCAAATTCGCTACTATCCGCTGCTCTGCCACCTCACCCTCTAGACGCTACACCATCACTCTGCTTCCCGGCGATGGCATCGGCCCCGAAGTCATCTCCGTCGCCAAAAACGTCCTTGAACTTGCCGGGTCTCTTGAAGGTACTCCCCATAAACCCTAAAAGGCTAAAATCAATTTCCGAATGTGAGTTTCCCGTTGCTTTACCTAGAAAACAGAGGTCCTAGTTTCCATTCCTTGATTGGATGAATGAATGTTGGGTTTAGATTAACTACTGTTATAGAATATAGTATGCTTTGAAAGTTTGTTTTTGAAGATGCTTGTTTTTTTTTTTTCCCAGGGTTTAGGGTTTAGAAGAGCATCTCCATCCCTTATTACTCACACTTTATTCAAATTTGAGTAAAAGTTCATTTGGTATGAAACGCTCCAATGGGCAAACTCAAATCTAAGCACAAATTTGAGTAAAAGCTTCATTTCTGGCATTGTAAATTTGGGAGTGAAGAGATAGCCTTGTAAATTTGGGAGTGAAGAGATAGCCTAGCAAAATTTGAGTCTCCCTTGATTTGAGTAAAACTCAATTTGGTGTAGGTTTGACTGAAGGAGTGGAGTGATTATTATTATTATTATTTATTTATTTATTTAATTTGAGTCCCCCGGTTTGACTAAAGGACTACAAATCATAAGTTGGCAACATGCAATTACGAAAATAAAGACCGGTTGGTTGGGTTTTGGGGTCTACATTGGAGATGGGGCTATTTTTGCTGAAGGCATCCTAAACTGAAGGCGCAGGTTGATTATATTACACTTGCATTTATATATCAGGGCTTGAATTTGGTTTCAAGGAGATGCTTATGGGTGGGGCTGCCTTGGATGTGACTGGAGGCCCATTGCCAGAGGAGACCCTTTTGGCTGCAAAGCAATCTGATGCTGTTCTTCTTGGCGCAATTGGAGGGTAATTGCACCTCATTACTTTCACAATATCTATGGTTCTCTATTTTGGTATTAGCCTCGGTGATGCTTAGTTTTGTGGTTTTCAGGTATAAATGGGATAATAACGAAAAACATATGAAGCCTGAGACTGGATTACTTCAGCTTAGGCAAGGTCTTAAGGTCTTTGCAAACTTGAGGCCTGCTTCTGTACTGCCACAGGTAACCAATGGATTATGACCATTAAACTCTGGAGACTCTGATCTTGCTCTATCCTAAGGGCTAAGAGTAGTTGGATTTTGTTTTATACTCCTAGACTACCCGAAAACAGTGACTTACTTAGACAGCTATAGTTGTGAAAATGTTGATCTTTCTTGATCATTGGATGTATAAAGGTGTGAACTTGAGTATCTAAGATGATTTAACGGGTTACCTTCAAAGACATGACGCTTGTAATGGTCTATCATCTATATTGTGTCCTAGTATTTCAAAAGTTGACGGACATGATATTGTTGTGTTGGGGGTGAGATTTTTTGCTAAGGGAATTAAGTTAGCTAATACTAATAAATAACAAGTTTTTGGCCACAAGCAGAGATAGCTCGAGCCAGGTTTGTTCAAGGATAAAATCTCTATTTGCCAAAGCTAGTAGTATCAATTTATTTTATTGGTACGTGAAGTATTAAAATGGTACAATAAGGTCCATTAGGTGTACATTAAGGTCTTGGCTTCAAATTCATATTACTACTCCAATGTAAAAGTTCTTGCCACACTGTCGCTACTTAAAAGAAAGGAAAAAGGATAACAGAAAACAATTTTCACAAGCTAATGGTATATTGGTATGTATCATAGTTTATCGGTTTGCTCTGGATGCCCCCCTTTTCATTATCTCCAGTTTTAGTCCATCAATCATACAAAAGCTTCAAATAGTGAGCGAAAATGTGCCATGAACACGACATTATGGCATAGAGACAAGTAAATAAATTCCAGGTATAACAAGACATGCTAAAATAAACGAGTTCTTTTTGTGCTTTCGTCGAACTTTCGGGATTTTTTTATCTTTGTCTAAATGTTACCAGGATATATTGAACAATTCCTTTGCAAAGATGTGGATTTAGGTTGTGTTGACGGAGACACTAGTGAATTTGTTTTTTACAATTTCCAGTTGATGGTAACCTTTTGTGGCTGCTATAGAATGACTCTTCACGCCTTCCAATTTAACAAGCGATCAATCATCTTTGGCACTTCCCAAATTCCACTTGTATCTTGTAACTTTTATGTTTTGTCCACCAGTTTTAGATACTTATTCTGTATGTTCACCTGATCCAGTTAGTAGATGCTTCAACTTTGAAGAAAGAGGTTGCTGAAGGCGTTGACCTCATGGTTGTGAGGGAGCTTACTGGAGGTTAGTATACTTGGTTGTAAGGGAGCTTACTCTACACGGATTTTCTGCCATTCTGCCTATATTCTTTATTTGTTTAGTTTTTGTAGTAAAGATTTCAAGAATGTTGATGCTGGCATTTACTGACAATAGGAATTTATTTTGGAAAACCAAGGGGTTTTGGAACAAATGAAGATGGACAGGAGATTGGATTTAACACTGAGGTCTATGCTACCTATGAGGTAATTATCTAGCGTGACTCTCTGACCAATGAACTTCGATGTGAATTCTCTAATTCCATGTGGTATTAGTGTTAAAATTTCAAGTATACTAGGTATTGCTTTACTTTTTCGCATCTACCTATGTTGTGGATGGAAGGTAAAACAAGAGGGTGCTTGAAATAATATTCTTTTTCCCACGCTGAAAAGTGAAGGTGGTACACATTTAATTTTCTCCTTGGTTTTTTGTTTCAGATAACTTACAACAAGAATTTAGATTTGGGTACAGCTTGGTAATTCTTTATGTGGTGCCACCAAAGAAAATAAGAGTGCGTTTAGGCAATCCTTTTCTGACTGAGATTTTGAAATTCCTGATCATACCTGAAGAAGCTTGTTTCCTTTTGTCGTAAATATTGCTTTGTATACTACTTTTGCCACAGGATTGCTTGATCTAAAAATTTCTCGACAGATTGATCGGATTGCTCACATTGCATTTGAGACTGCTCGAAAGCGGCGTGGGAAGCTCTGTTCTGTAGATAAAGCCAATGTCTTGGAGGTGCTTCAAAGTTGTAATGTTTTGTTATGTATGAAAGTTATTTTTTGCTGGTTTACACATCTGATAGAGCCTCTGCCTCCTTTTCAATTTAGAGCAATGCAAGGTTGTGAGATCGAAATGTCACGTTGAGTTTGATGACACTAACGCAATTACACATTGATTCTTAAGTTCACATTTTTTTCTTTGAAAATTGCATTTAACAATAGTGATAGATGAAAGAGGCTAAAGATGAAAATTCAGTGTCATTATCGATGTAGTATGATTATTTCTGTGTATTTGCCAGGCATCCATGCTTTGGAGAAAAAGAGTAATGGCAGTTGCCTCAGAGTACCCTGATGTTGAACTCACTCACATGTACGTTGACAATGCTGCAATGCAGCTTGTTCGCAATCCAAAACAGGTTTGCCTTATGTTTGTGAAAAAAAATTCGTTGTAATTTATGTTGCTCTCTTTATGTATAATTTCAAGCATACTGACAATATCGGTTGTCCTATCCCGCTGACAAAAAACACACACGCAGTTTGACACAATTGTGACAAATAATATCTTTGGTGACATTTTATCTGATGAGGCTTCGATGATAACGGGAAGTATTGGGATGCTTCCATCTGCTAGTCTCGGCAAAGAGGTATTGGGAACAAATTGCTTTTCTCACTATTTTGAGTTTGGATGTTTGTTTCACAGAACTGTGATATTCTTCTTTCTGTCATAGATGGAAGTTGTGTAGTAGAATGACACTTGATTTCTTGTTTGTTTGGAAATTATTTGTCTGCAGGGACCTGGACTTTTCGAACCTATACATGGGTCGGCACCTGATATTGCTGGACAGGTTGAATTCATGAAAGTTCAATATTCTTTCCTCTGAGGATCCTTTTTCCGATTCCGTAAGTTTATGGAGCATGGGTCTAATATGCAGGATAAAGCGAACCCTTTAGCAACCATTCTAAGTGCTGCTATGCTTTTGAAGTACGGCTTAGGGGAAGCCAAAGCTGCCCAGAGAATCGAGACTGCAGTCTTGGATACTCTGAACAGGGGGTTTCGCACTGGCGACATATACTCCGCAGGAAATGTATGTAGATGCTCCGAATTATGTTTTTTCCAATTTCCTTTTCACTGTTCGCTCTAGTACTTGCACAAGGTTTTGTCGCCCACACAGAATGCTTCTGTGTAGTGTCTCTGTCTTAAAATTTCTTCGTCGATCCCAAGAGTAGAATTAAATTTTCTGCTAATCAAATGGGTAATGCTTTCGTGTTTTTTGCCCTTCTTTCTGATCAGAAATTAGTTGGATGCAAGGAGATGGGCAAAGAGGTGCTGAAGTCTGTAGAACTCAAAATTTCCGTTCCCATATGAACTGTAGAAGACCAACTCTAAAGGGGTTCATTTACTTCCAGCAGAGCTCCTTTTTTTTCCTCCGAGAGCGGCGAGAGGATTTTGGGATTGAGATGTTTTTGGTGCTCGGTAGGAAACCATTTCCTGGATCTCATTAAGGATTATTGCAACCTTGCAAGATTGTAGAGTTTCTTGATTTAGATTTTTGTCTCCTTTTTCTTTGTAATCAATGGTTATGTATCTGATATTTGTTTTACATTTATGATGGGAATTAGGGCTGTTGTAACATGGTATCATGATTCAGGAAATATGGGGAAGAAGATGTTCGTGTGCTTCTCTTGGAATAAAGATCTTCTCTCCCGAATGATTTCTCACTTACCAGAGTTTCATTTGATGATTCAAGAGTTCGTTAAGAAATTCAACCATGTAAAAATCATGTTAATTTGATAATACTCAAACAAATGAACGTTTTCATTACTATGTAATTTTTTTTTTTGTTATGATTAATCTTCTCAACGAGCTCTATAAAATGCAAAATTTCAATCATTAGAGTAGAGCCGTGCAAAATTCAAGACTGGACCCGTGCAGGGTTTTTTTTTTGGTGAGGATACCCTTGCGGTCTTACCTTAAAAATTTAAAGAACATGAAATGTTTGAATCGTAGAGGGCAATCTAACTCGGCGCAATTATCCCAAAGTGTTTTAAAAGTATCTTAGACCACTAATTCTCAAGATGAACAGCCCCCTTTTTTTTGCAGTCCAACTATAGAGAAACCGAGTACCTTAAAAGTTTAAAGAACATGGACTATTTGGACCGTAGAGGCAATCTAACTTAGCGCAATCATTCCAAAGTGTTTCAAAAGTATCTTAGACCACTAATTTTCAATTTTCAAGATGAACAGCCGCTTTTTTGTAGTAACTACATAGAAGCCGAGTCTAATATAAGGGCATAAAATTACTCAAGGGCATAGGGAGTACAATTTTTTGCATCTCTGCCCTACGAGAAATTTTTCAGTGCCGGGTGGGCACCGCCACGTCGTGCCGTGCACTATTTTGGCAGTCCAATAAAGTTTTGGATGGTCCAGATCTATTCGGCTAATTTTAAAATATGAAATGACTAAAATACCCATCGGCAGCCGTCCAAGA
The DNA here is from genome assembly GCA_020567845.1 of Rhododendron henanense subsp. lingbaoense. Classification (NCBI taxonomy): domain Eukaryota; kingdom Viridiplantae; phylum Streptophyta; class Magnoliopsida; order Ericales; family Ericaceae; genus Rhododendron; species Rhododendron henanense. The sequence continues at coordinate 2,883,959 of CM036324.1, forward strand.
CTTCATTGGACGGCCGAGATTGGTGCAGGACATCACGTGGCCCCGTGCCCACCCGGCACTGAAAATTTTCTCCTACCGTATAGATTCTCTCTCTTCCTCTGCAACAGTATATAAACCATCATCCATCTCGCGCAAAACTATAAATACAAGCCATCTCTCTCTCTCTCTCCTTTACCCATGTCACAAGCTACCTCAACAAGTACAAGTGCCTCCGCCGGAGCCTCGCCGGAAGACATATTCCGTCTTCCGGCCACCATGATGATTCCTGGCGACTCCACGTCATCGTCCGCGTCAACCCCCACTCAGGCCTTCCACTTCTCTTCTGGAAACCCTAGAATCGAAGAGACCAGAGGCGTCATGCACCTCTACCGCGACGACTTCGCACCATCATCCCCTTCTCAACTACCCGTAATCTCACTCTCTCCTTCGCTACTTGTTATCTGAATCGCTTCCAATTTCGGTTTTGATCTGCGTAGAGTTGGAAATTCGTGTGCGGACAAGTTTGATTCATCTGACCATTGAGCTGTCCTTTCCTTTGGTTTAGGGTTTATAAACGAGTTTTTATATCTTTAGTTTGTCCGTTTCGCGTGATACTTTTTTCTTTTATAACATCAGCTTGCACGCACCTCGACTAATCTAGACTCATGAAGTTAATAACCGGGCAAATCTCCAGACTCCAGTGGCCCCAGCCCCTTTGGATGGAGTGATTTCAGGAGAAAAGAAAAGAAAAGGTTTTGGTTTCTAGCCAAATCACTTGTTTGGATTGACTATTTGATGAGAAATGGGGAGAAAAGTACAGAAATGAAATGTTTTGACTGGCTTCTCCCCTTTCTTATCCCACCCTTTCTCACCATCCAAAGGGGCTGCAAGTTTTGGAACGTCTCCTTTGGTGTAGGGTTTCTACGAGTTTTTGTATATTCAATTCCCTCGTTTCATGTGATATTTGTTTGATAATGGGTGTCCGGGCTAGCTTGCGCACACCTCGACTAATCCTCCAGGCCCATGAAGTTAACAACGGGGCAAACCTCTAGCGGCCCTAAGTTTTGGGATTTTTGGCTTTTGTGAGATTTGACCTTGTGACCTCTTGAGGCAAATCTTTGGTTGTTGATGCACTCTCATGTCCACTCGGCCAAACCCCTTGGGGTTTGTTTGAAGTGATACATAGAACTATGGACACTTCACTTTGTTGATTAGGAGATGTTAAACTTAAAGCATCCAATCAAACCAACTGGCAATGAGTCGGGATACCGCTCCTGCTCATATACTAGTTTTGGACCATTATAAAATTTGAACAAGCTCTGACACTTCTCACATGCGCGAGCACCACTGCCCACTGGCATGCGGCGAGGTAACAGAAGAGATGGATAACAAAGATTCAAACTGCTATTATGGCGCAAACAGAAAGGGATCGATCTATTAGGATGAAATAGAGAGTCTTGTTTCAGAAGTCTTCGAAAGCCTAGCATTAGCCCAGCAACAATATTAAAGTATCCAAATCAAAATTTGTTGGCAATTGATTGCTTTAAAAGCTGATGTCTTCACTTATACTGCTGTCTCAGTATAGTTGTTGGCTCCTATAATTCGTTTCGTCCCTGGAAAATGTGGTGAAAAAAGGACTTTGTAAACTTTGATATTGCAACCAGATGTCACTTAATTGGGTTTTCACTGGTCTGGTTGAAATTAAATCTTGTTGGAAGATAATTTGACGCTTGGCAGATGACTAAATAGGTTTTTCCCCCCTCTCATTTTAATAACTGCCCTTCTCGTTGTAGGTATGGTTGCTTTGAAATCTTAACTGTTCTCTTTAAATATGATATGACCAGAAATGCTCAGAAGTATTGGATATGCAATACCTTTTTGTTTGCCATATATAAAGGACTGCATTAAGATTTACGCTTCTCATTTGTTGTTGAGTCCTATCTACTCTTTTTAGTATAGGATCTTGAGTTTGAAGAATTTTTACTGTATTCTGTCTCTTTCTTGTTATTAAGGTTGGAAGGAAAACTCTTGTTTGTGTGCTAGGGGTGCCGAATCACATGACATATGCAGATTTCTGTCAGTTTTGTGGTTCATTCATTCAGCATATATTGGAAATGCGAATTGTCAGGTTCAATTTCTGAAGACTTGTTGCCTTCATTTTGGAAATAGGTGATGGTTGTTCTTGTTCTGAATTTGGTTTTGATTGTTTTCTATCTTGCTTGAGGGTCTAGGAATGATGGAGTGGAGGATAAGTATAGTGTCCTGATAAGGTTTGACGATCAGAGCTCGACCGATGCTTTCTACAAGCATTTCAATGGGAGACACTTTTCCTCTCTTGAGGTTTGTTTTGCTCTTAGTTATTTTCTTTATTTTCCACTAATGCTGAAGAGTTTTCTTTGGAAGCTTGTTCTTTTATCATGGATGTTTATATTTTGTTTTGTTTTCTTGTGTTTACAGGTGGAGGCTTGTCATGTACTTTTTACGTTTGATGTGCAGTACACAGGTTCAATTGAACATGCACAGAGTACACCTGCAAGCTCAACAGAGCAGCCCTCATGTGTAGTCTGTCTCGGTCTGTTTCTTTATCCTCAATGTTGCAAATTAATATCCATTTCTTGTTTGTGTTATGATGGTAATTGCGTATTTCTTGTTTGTGTTACCTAGGCTTTTCCACACTTCAATAGGAATAACATCTGGCCCTAAGGCCTTACCCAGTCTCATCCGCTTCAAAGCATTGGCCACTTCGTACTTTTATATCCGACGATAGAACTCGTATTCTAGACTCTCACCAGGGGCACCAAATCCCTCCTCGCCAAAGCCGTCAAGTGTTTCTCATGCAAAAGCTTCTCGAAATACTCCCTTCGTCCCATAAAGTTGGTCCCCCACAAAATTACGTGCATTTTTTGAACTTAAAAATAACATATTTACTAAAAGAATTTTGCAATTTTTTTTGCACAGTTCAAAAGATCTTGTCAAGATCTATCGAACAAGATCCATATTGCACAAAAAATTATTTCGATAAGTACCTTATTTTTAAGCTTAAAAATTGCATGTAGTTTCGTAGTGGCCTAACTTTATGGGACAGAAGGAGTAAATTTTTAATCTATCCTTGATCTCCTCATCTTTCACCAACACCCTCGAACCATCCCCTTTTATACACTTAACTTGAGAGAAGTCTCTGGTTTCTTTTCTCTCAGCTTGGCTAGTTTATAAATGTTCTTCTCTCCATCTTTACTATCTAATCTAGCATAAAAATCATCATAAGCTCCCAGGTTAGCTTCCCTAATGGCTCTCTTAGCTTCCTTCCAAACTTGTTTATAGCTCCTATAAGTTTCCTCATTCCGATCCTTTTCCACTTTGTAAAGCATTCCTTTTTTGCTTTTACAATGGTTTGAACCTCGTCATTGACATTCCACTACCAGGTTTCTTTAGATATAGAACCTTTCCCCTTTGACTCTCCAAGAACCTCTTTCGATACCCTTCTAATAGTGTCAGCCATTGTATTCCACATACTATTACCATCACCATTTAAAGCCCACCTTGCTTAATTACGTACTTCCAAAAGGTTTATATCTTAGAAACAGGATCTGCAAAGATAATGAAAGGCTGAAAGCTCGTTGGATATAAGGTTTTACGTTATACTAATTACATGTAAAGTAAGTTTTGAAGGTTGGCAATTTGAGATTTGACATATCAATGAAAGTAGTATGTAAGAGGCAACAAATGTTGTGGCATTTTCTTGTTTCAATCACATTGCAGAAATATACAAGCTAAACCGAGCCTTAAGTCCCAATCAATTGCAGAAAAAATGATTAGACTAAAAAAAAACTGTTTACACCTGATAGAATGGAAGAATGAAAAACAAAAGGAAAAGTCATGGCTGCACTTGCTCTGCAATATGGATATCAGGATATGTCTCCAGGTTATGAAGAAAAGGCTTGAAGAGTTTGCACTTTCTGTTGAATATTGAAATTTGTGCTGTGTTTACTTAACATATTAGCTTGTTAAACGCAAACTCTGTAAAACTTTATGCTATTTGGAAATGACCCAACAATGTCTGTTAAGCTAATGCTCTTCACATATGACCCCTGTGTTGCACGTGGAGTGACAAACAGACTGATTTGATTAAGGTTTATGTACACTTGAAACTTTGAGATCGTACAATGTAAATTTGTTGATTACCATCTCATCTAGAAGCTTAAGCTATTGGGAATTGACTTCCTGGGAAAGTATTTTGTTCACCTCGAAATTGTTATAGGAGTATCTGATTCCTGCTTGCTGCTTGTCCTTTATTAACCACATTGACATACTGATGACTGTTCCAAGTCTTCCTGACATTGTCAACCGGAAGTTGATAGCTGATTTGTAATTTTCTGGAATTAATCTTATTTTTTCGCATTTGCTACAGAGAGGTTGGACCAGGACACTAGTGGAGTTCTCACAACTATCTGCAATCATTCTTTCCACTGCTCTTGTATTTCTAAATGGACAGATTCTTCTTGCCCGGTATGTAATATGAATTTCTTGTTGCATGGAACATATGGACGATGATTGTGATCTAATTAGCTCAGACACGTCTTGTAAGCCTATGCATAGGTGTTTGTTATGTGTGCCATTCCATCTCCATATTTTTCCTACATATCTTTTTTGTTGCTGGGCACAAGCCAGATACTACCTGGACAATCATATGCCATTCTGGGCGAATGGGACACTTTGTAGACACGACGGCTGAAAGTGAAATATTTAGTTGAAAAGTCGTTCATTCGTTTGACCCTATCAGAGCCAGGCCTCAATATTACAGAGTAAGTGAACTGGATGGCTAGAAGAAAGATAGTTGTTACAGTGATAGATATTGAATTAGGGGGGAGGTTAAGTATCATTGTTTTGTTTGCATGAGCGGGAGAAAACAGAAAGCCACTTACCTGGCCATTACCGCCGACCGGTCTTTTACAGGAAGCCTCCCAGTTTTTCCTTCGCCTCATCAACTTTCTTTAGTCTTTTCTTTTTGGGTTGGAGGTCTCTGCAGCTCTTTAAATGTGGCTATCTAGGAATTTTTTATGTTGGATTTCAGTGCCCCAACTATGTAGTCACTAGTCAATAGTTATGGACTTCATATTTGGAGATCATTATACGGGCTCAAGCATCAAGTGCATGTACTTTTAATATTTCTGATGGGAAAAGATATTGCAACAAGAAGAAGGAACAAAGAACAAAAAAAAGCATGTCTAACCAAGAAAGAAAGTAGAACATAAACTCATAATGTTTGTTATTCCCAGACACAAGGCTTCTCGGTTACAGCATGATCAGGAAGAGGTGAGAGGTTGGCACCTTACCTCCACTTGGAAAAAAGTGTGGTTGTTGTCCATGGTAAACACACTAATTGTGGTCTGTGACATGGCCCTTTTGCTTTGTGTGTGGAATTATATTTTCCCTTTCATCATCCTACTTATGCTACGCCATGAGAGTTGTTTGGATTGTGGAAATGGAACTGGGGTTGACTTGTTCTATACTTGTTATTGCAGGTATGCCGATATTGCCAGCAGCAGCCTGAAAAGTCAATTTGTTTTGTTTGCCAAACTTCTGAGAATCTCTGGATTTGTGTTCTTTGTGGTTTTGTTGGTTGTGGAAGGTAACCATTGAACTTTCTTTTGATGAGAGATTACTCTACCCTCACAAGGAAAGATTAGCACTATCATCATCTGCAGGTATAAAGAAGGACATGCTATTACACATTGGAAAGATACACAACACTGCTACTCTCTTGAATTGGATACTCAGCGCGTGTGGGATTATGTTGGAGACAACTATGTCCACCGTTTGATTCAATCTAAGACCGATGGGAAGTTGGTTGAGTTCAATCAATGTGCGCATGTTGATGACGGGTGTGGTAGTTGCAACTGCAGTGTTGATCCTGGATTTAGTGAAGCTCTCCTGAACAGTAAAGTTGAATCTGTAATGTTTCTTTCTCAATTTTTATTTGGGTCCGTATGTAACTCTTGCTCTAGCGCTTTCTTGGTTCGTTCAGCTATTCCATGGTATTACGTAGCTTCTAATCTGCAACACTCATTTGATATTAATCTGCAGATTATAAGTGAGTACAATGACCTTCTTACTACGCAACTTGAGAACCAAAAGATAGTAAGTTCATACTTCCATTCTGATAATCTAGTGATTCAGGATGCAATTTCTTGCTTCAGTATGACATCTGACTTAATGCCCACCAAATTGGTGGCATCGGTTGTCCCTGGAATTGGATTCTCTGATAATTGCCCAGTCTACTATGATTTTTTTGTGGGCATTTATAGTGAAGATATTTGGATATTTAAATTTTTCTTCTTTTTTAATTAATAGCCTCTGCTTTCCTGATAGTATTTTGAGACTTTAATACGAGAGGTGGAAGAAGAAACTGAAAGGGAAATGTCCGAAGCTATTGAAAAGGCTGTCAGCGGCAGTCAGAAGCTGCAAAAGATGCAAGCCAAGCTGGATAGATGTGTTAAAGAGAAGGGATTTCTTGACGAGGTGTTGTTCTTTTTCTGCTCATGAGTGGGTTGGAATCTTTACTTAATCTATAGCTGTTAGTTGACAAGTTGATAACCCCCTCCCCAGCTGCTGTGGTGAATTATGTCAAACAGTGGTACTTCTAGAAGCAAGTCATATTGGTGTCTGATGCCCATACTCGGGTGCTCACGGATGCATGTCTGATACTTCTTGGGCATCCATAATTAGAAATTAGTTTCTGTGTCTTTTCATTTTTCATTCAAGCTGTGGATACTCCAAGAATCAGACCTATCTTAGAATTAAGATAAGATTTCTTTTATTTGTGGTATGAGATTAATAGTGAAAAGGTAAGAGTGTTTTCAATACTTTGCAATTTCTGTAGAGATGAAAAAATAGGTAAGACTGCAATAATGAGATTAAAGCATGTCAAATTTGGTCCAAGTTCGTCCCCACATAACATAACTTCATGGTTATCATGCAAAGATGAGTTAACTTTGACGTGGAAATTTTTTGGTAGATTCCGGTATTAGTAGTGACAAAATTGCTTTTCTAATATGCGTACATACATGCTACATATACATACGAAAATGGCCGTATTCTTCAGGTATTCGTGTCCTAATTTTTTGAAGAGTTTCAATTCATCTGTTTACTGTCATGGTCATAAGTTATATCTCTCGTATGTATCCATATGTTTATGGACGGAAGTCTTATTATACACTGAAGTAGCTAGTTGTTTTAGACAATTTCTTGATCTTTTTCCCTCTTGCATGCAGCTCAACGAGAATCTATTGAAAAACCAGGAGATATGGAAGGCAAAGATGTTGGAAACTGAAGCAAGGTAATACTACCTTCTATTTTTATGTAGTCCATGAAGCATACATGGAATAGTGGAATTTCGGCCATGTAGGATAAATAGTTATTCATAGCAAACATAAAATTTATAATCAATGGTCATAGAAGGAAAGATGTAAGCTGTTATACCATACTCCCTGCCATTTGATCAAATTTCGCTCCTTGGAATTGTTCTTTGAAGAAATTAACCTCCCTTCTTTTTTTTGGGGGGGGTGGGGGCGGGGTTTACTTATGAACCCACTCAACTTAGTACAAAAGGGGAGAAATGTGGCTCCCTCTGGTATAAATCACCGTAACAGCTATTAGCCGTTTACTCCATTGTTTGCAAGTTCTGAAAAAGGCAATCAGTTAGGAGACAAGGAGGACTGGTTATTTTACTCTACAGTTTAATGTTCATAGATTTTTAATGCAGTTTTCCTTGGTTTTTCCTTCTCTAATGAATACTATTCCAGGGAGAAGAAAGCTTTAAAAGTCAAGGATAATAAAATACATGAATTGGAAGAACAGGTACTTCCTCAAAATCGCACAGGCTTCAACTTCTCAATGCTATTTTCATTGTGAATGCAATTTTAAATCAGATACGAATCTTTGTCATGTATATGCAGCTTAGAGAGTTGATGGTGTGCTTAGAAACAGGGGATACGGTCGAAGAGCTACCGAAAGTGGACGAAACAAAGGATAGCAGTGTATTACCAGTGCTAGAAGAGTCTGCCTTAAGAAGTAGCGATGAAGGCGACAAGAGGTAAACATGAAAGTGGCTAAAGGACTCGTGATCCGGAAACGATTTAAGGTAGTGTTTGGTTCGCTTGATTGAATTTGGGGATGATTGGAATGGTCAGTCATCGACCTCCACTGTAATGAACTATCACCTTAATTGCTTTGCTTGGTTCCATTCATTTCCAGCTTCATTCCAGTAAACCAAGCACCTTTGGTTCCGAAGGGTGGATTTGTTCTTGTTCCAGCTTTATGTGAAATCAAAGATGATGGTGACCTGTTTGGCTTTATCTAGATTTGCTAGGCAGTGATTTGTTTGTTTAGGTTAGACTGGTTAGTGATATGATTGTGAGATTGTGATATCTGTCGAACGTTAACCCTGATCTGTTGTAAAGTTGATTTGCAAAGTGCCAAGTCTAAAACTTGTGTCAATCTCTCGCTCGAAGTGGTTACCCTTGAATCATACCTGCATTTCATCGTAAGATTTAGATGATGTATATATGAATTTCAGATTCTTAAGTACAAATTACCTATTAAATTTTATGTTCGAGCAGATAATCTTGATTGTAAAATTTTTGAGGCTATGGATTTCTATTGTGTGTGTTTTGATGAAACCTTCTAGGAAGCCAGTTTTGCAGAAATTTAGTCACGGTTTTGAAGAACTTGAAGAAGAAAAAGATAGTGAAAACACCAATGGAGTTTAGTGAAAGCTCAAGGAAATATTGTATGCTCTCAAAGGAAACTCATACACTGCTTCTGTTATTTGATTTTGTTTTGTTAGCGGATTTACTGAAATAAAAAAACTTCTTGAATTCTCGATTTATTAGCAGAATCTAAATACGTTTCTGAACGCTAATTTGTGAAATAAAAATGATATCCCAAAGGGCCCTATCATTCAAATGAAGTAGGATTTTGAGAAATATAAAAATTTAACACGTCGATCTCGCTTCACTTGCCAGTGAAAACCTTATAGATTTGAATTCAGGTACATTGAGATGAAAAGACAAATTGCTTACTCCCTCCATCCCATATTCTTAGTCCTGTTTCACTTTTTATCATTCAAACAATTCTTTATATCTCATAATCTATAATGTTTTTTACAGTTTCGATAATGTTGTTTAATAAAATTATTTGAGATATATATCAAACAAGATCAATATTTAATATAAAAAATATAGCTAATTTTTTAGAGATCCCAAATTGTAAATAGGACCAAGAATATTATGGTACGAAAGGAGTATTTACTTGTCATTTATAGTTTGGCAAGCCCGTAATTGGTTTTCACACATCTTTTATTTTTGCACTCCTTTTATCTATATGTATGAATGTCCTTATATGAAAGGATAATGTGGTACCTTCACATACAAGAACATAAAAAATACTCTAGAGTTTAGGGTTTAATTAATAAATAAATAAAGGAAGCGTGAAAATAGTACGCTTCTTATGCAATATAACAAAAATATGAAATTATGTCACTCGATTTTGGATTTTGTTCCCTTTTTGGGGGATTTTGTTTCTATGCTTCTTGCTTTTTCCTTAAAACATTATATGTGTAATTCACCCAAATTGATTGCTAAACCAAACTACTCAAATTTGAGCTCGTGTTTGTTTGTTAAAAACTATTTACGAGTGAATATTTTTTCAAAAGTCATTAAAGTTTGAAATGAAGATTTGAACAAAAGTTGTTACTACTCAACTCGATCGGCTTATGAAGCATAAAAAGGTCAAGTTACTCAGATCAACTCATAATTGGTTCGATTGAAGCTCGTATGATTAGCTCATCTTATAATCAAAGTTAAATTTGAATATATATTTAAAGCTCGTTAAGTTATCAAATCAAATTAATCAATCACTTCGTTTATCACCCCTGCCCAAACATGGAGATTCTGGTAACACATGCAAGAATTTATTTACTGTTTGTTTGAGTAATGTTGCGGACATATACGTGATTACGATGTTAGATCCAGTACCTGACCTGCCGACATAGGATTTGTCCTATCATTCCATTCCATTCCATTGGATATTACCTCCTCCCAGTCTCTATCTCCGCTGGTACCATCATCATCCGATTCTGGGTCTCACCCACAAAAAGGTACTACAAATTTCATGCCTTTCTCTTCAATTCGGTTATCAGTTGACCTAAACATGTTTAATTCTTCTTCTAAATCCCAATTTTTTTTATTTGGAGGACCTTCTGAATTTCAAGTTAAGGTCTTGGCTTTTCGTTCTTTTATTAGAAAGTAATGAAGGGAAAAGCATTAAAGATTGTTTCGCTATCTGTATCACGTCTTGAATTTTCAGTTTAGATGCTCTTTGAATAGAAATACCATCTGGGTATTTCAAAACTGTTCGCTTTAATTTAAGATTCTCAAGGTAAATTTACTTTAGCAATCGAAACTGTTCCAATCTGACGTTTTCGAGGGTTACCGTTTTGTGGTATTTCGTGTTTCTAGGACCTTTTTTGTTGGTATAAATTCTCCAATTGATTTTCTCCTTCACGTTGAGTGTGTTTCACCTGGTTTTGTGGCTTCGCGTATTTTATCATGAGTTTTGATTGTGGAAAATAGAAAGATGAGCTACAATATTAATACTACGAGGATGCATTTGAAAAATGAGTTTTGATTGTGGTATTGATTGCATTTTATCGAAAATGGGATTGTTCCATTAACTCCATTCCCTTCGGCATGAGTTCTGTCTAAAAGTGTGCTACATCTAATTGTAGGATGTTGGGCGAGACACTGCAAAGTAACCAACTTTTGCGTTCTTAGATTGGAATTTAAATAAGCAGGTTGTGCCTTTAGAGTTATTTGAATGGATCTGAGCACTTCAACCTTTCTTTGAAATTAGTCCACAAGAAGATTTTTTAGTTGCACTTCCACCTTTCTTTGCAATAAGTCCTTTTGTACATTTAGCTGCTTTCTGAGACTGTAGTGTCTTTCCCTCTTGTACTTCTCCGAGCTATCTTTCCTCACGTAAGCTATTTTTATCAAGAAACAATGGCCCAAATGTGCTTTTAGAAAAGTTGGTCATTGATATCTAAGATCCTTTTCTCGCTCTGAAACCGTGTATCACTTTTTATATGGACAAAGACCATGAAAATCTATTATATTCTAGTAGTTATTTACCTTTTCAGGCGTTTATTGAAGCATTATAGTAGAAGTTTAAAGGAAACCCTCACTTTGTATTCAAGCTTTGAAACTTGTTGCTTGCCGTGAAGGAGAACTTCATTAGGCTTTTGTTTTCAATTTTCTAGGTATTGAAACCTTTCCCATCTCTAATCTTCCAATTGCATTCGAGATTCAGATATTCATCACGGAGGAAAGCCTAGTTAGCAATTTTTATGCACAATACTTTAGCATAACTGTTTTCTGGACATCTTTCACATTTTTTTACAAGAAGTTATTTTCTGGGGGTTTGTTTCCCTATTTTACTGTGGTATATGGCTGACTTCTGCAACAATTTCAGGCTATTGACAATCTCTTTTACAAAACGAAAAGGAAAGGAAAGCTAGTCCTATGGATGATTTGCCGGATCAGCTAGTTTGGGACATCTTGGGCAGGATTAAGAAAACGACAGATAGAAACTCCGCATCTTTAGCATGTAAGCGCCTTTACCATCTTGATAATGAACAAAGAAAATCTCTTCGGGTTGGTTGTGGATTAGACCCTGCAAATCAAGCCTTGACTTCCCTCTGCAATAGGTTTCCAACCTTGACAAGAGTAGACATAGTTTATTCCGGTTGGATGTCCAAATTAGGAAAGCAGTTAGACGACCAAGGACTTCTAATTCTTTCAAACAACTGCCCTTGCTTGACTGATCTCACCTTGAGTTACTGCACTTTCATCACCAATGCAGGTCTCACTTACCTTTCTTCTTGCTCCAATCTTTCTGCCTTGAAACTAATTTTCACCCCAAGAATAAATGGTTGTGGAATTTTATCTCTAGTCGTGGGGTGCAAAAATCTTAAAAGTCTACACCTCATTAGATGTCTAAACGTAAGCAGCGTCGAGTGGTTAGAGTACCTTGGAAAACTTGAAGTACTAGAAGATCTCTCTATTAAGAATTGTAGGGCTATAGGGGAAGGTGACTTAATCAAACTCGGCCCCAGTTGGCGAAAGCTAAAAAGGTTGCAATTTGAGGTGGATGCGAATTACATGAAGCTTTACGATCGTTTAGCTGTGGATCGATGGCTGAAGCAGTGGGTCCCGTGCGAAAGCATGGAAGAGCTAAACTTGGTAAATTGCATCATTAGTCCAGGCAGAGGCCTTGCTTGTGTAATGGCCAAGTGTAAGAACTTAGAAAAGATTCGCTTGGACATGTGTGTCGGATTGAGAGACTGTGACATTATAGGCTTGGCGAGAAAATCAAGTAAGCTCCGGTCCATTTCTCTGCAAGTACCATCAGACTTCTCGATTCCTCCATTGGTGAACGATCCTGTGAGACTAACTGACGAGAGTTTAAAAGCAATCGCGGAGAACTGCACGCTATTGGAATCGGTTAGGCTATCTATTTCCGATGGAGAGTTTCCATCCTTTTCTTCATTTACTCTGAATGGGATATTAACCTTGATTAAAATGTGTCCGATACGAGAACTTTCTCTTGATCACGTGTATTCGTTCAACGATGATGGCATGGAAGCTCTTTGTTCGGCTGAGTATTTGGAAACACTAGAGCTTGCGAGGTGCCAAGAGATTAGTGACGATGGATTGCAGCATATCAGTTGGTTTCCTCGGTTGTGTGTTTTACGGCTTAACAAGTGTTTGGGAGTCACTGATGATGGGTTGAAGCTGCTTGTGGGGTCATATAAACTGGATTCGTTGGTTGTGGAAGATTGTCCGCAGATATCCGAACGGGGCGTTCAAGGAGTTGCTAGATCAGTTACTTTCAAGCAAGACTTGTCATGGATGTATTGATCTGGAGTAATCCCTAGTTAAGTTTGTGTTTTCCAAATGCCCTTTACTGGCTTTTCATGAATTTTTTTCCTTCTTCTGTAAATGCATATTGTGGTGAATCGTAAGAGAATTTGGTTCTCTTTCTCTTCATTGTGTATCTTGTAACTGACTGTATATTTCTGGAATAAAGCTTGTTGTACCTTTTATGCGGGTCCAGCTCCTCACCAATCCATTTGTACAATTTCATCCCGGAAAAAGTTTTTCCATAGCCCACTTCAACGAATGGGATCATTCATTTTTTTGAAATCATCGGGAGAATCAAGTGGCCGAAAATGAAGTTGATTGCATATTGTTTGATACTCCCTCCGTCCCTTTTTAAGTGTCCTGCTTCGTAACTCCAACTTATTAAAAAGACATCATCATTATACCTTTCACATCAATTTTTTCTTCCACTTTCCCTACTTACCCATCATCATTACACTTTTACTCACTAACTTTTCAAAATGGAATCTACTTTTAGGGACAAAATAGACAATTCACCAACTTTTACCCACTAACTTTACAAAATTGACACTTATTAAGGGACAGCCCAAAATGAAATACTGGACTGTAATAAAGGGACGGAGGGAGTATGATTTTCGGAGCACATTTATATAGACAAAAACCAAGTTGCATATTTGTGTGTGCAAGTTGTGCATGTCAATAGCTTTTGCTGATGCTTCTAAATATATGGTACTGTAAGGGCTGCAGATGAAGCTCGACTGGTTTAGTAATCCACCCGAGCTCAATAATCTAAAGTTCGGCTCGGCTTGAAAAAGCTCGGGTCGTTTATAGACTCGTTTACTAATGAACTAAGCTCTTTTACTAAATGAACTAAGCTCGGCTTGTTTACAAACGAGTTGATCTCGAGCTTCAGCTTTGTTTAGCAAACGAGCCGAGCTTGAGCACTACCAAGGTCAGCTCGTTTGCACCCCTCTTACTGCCAATGGACAGAACTGTAGGTGGGCAGTGAAACCTGTGGGAAGTGGGCGTCTAATAAAGCCCACGGGCCTTTCAACGGCCCTGCGAATGGGCCCATCAAGTCCAACTATAAACCAGGTTTCTCTTCTTTTTTATCTTTTTTGAAGAGAGGAAAGAAGCGGATCAAAAAAAAAAAAAAGAGGAAAGAAGGTTCTGTTTTTTTTTTCTTTTTTTGTGATTTGAAATTGAGGAAGGCAGGTTCTTGACACCAATTTCTTCCTCAGATAATGCCTAAACTCTTTCTCAACCCCAGTGCTCTTTTTTGAACATTAGTCACCACTAAGAAAAAGGGAAGCCACTAATGCCACACTCCAAAAGTACGGTGCCACGCTTATTCATGAGATTTTACAATTTTACCCTCAACTCCTGTATTTTTTGTGTTTGGGTTTCTTCCTTTAGGATTCTGATGATGCGTTCAGGGTTCCGTCTCGACTCATCCCTCTCGTATAGTTTGACTAAGAGGGAACTAGAATTAGATAGTGATCCGTTCTTCTGACACTCAAACCAACTTGAGAGATCTTGTAGAAGTTTTATTTAGGTTCTGACTACTTGAACTAGTCCAACTCCAAAGTGCTTATTATTATGATATGCTCTCTTGTCTTCGTCCCCATTGGCTAAAACTCTTTTGAAGATTCCAATTTGTTACATAAACATTCTTTTTGCACTCGTCATATACTCCTATATTTTTTCTTTTCATCCTTTAAGTCGTTTCCGAACATCATCGCTTATTTTTTTTTCTCGTATCAAGTAACTAATTTTAGAAATGAAGAATAAAAAAATAAAATCATTAACTCTTGTCCGCCGAAGAGTAAAACTAAACTAAAATGGGAAACAAATACAGCCAGAATCATTAACTCTTGTCCGTTATTTTAAAACTTGTCCGTTATTTTAAAACTCAGACAGTCTATTTAGAATAACAATGCAAATCTTCTACACAATCTATTTTCAACCTTTTGCTACCCATTTCGAAGGGTAAAACCATCATTAAGTATCAATCAGCATGGCACCATAAATTTAGTGGGTGGCATTAGGTGCTCCCCAAAGGCAAAAAGCATTCAAGACCTATTCATCTCTCAGTTGAGAACAGAAAACCGAACCAAACTCACGTGCGTCGAATCTCTTCAACAATATCGTGTCCATATTCTCTTCCCTTCGTCACCAATTCAAACCAAACCCACGTCAAAACCCTAATCTTTCACCTATTTAAGCCCCTAATTCCATCACCAGAGCATACCCATTTCACAACCATGAGCTCAGTCCATCTCTTTCTCAACCAATCCATCGTTTCTCCGGCGGCGGAGGCGGGTATTCGCCGCCGCAGAATTCCGTTCGCCGGGAGAGTGATCGCGTGCGCCACGGTGGACGTCCGGCCGCCGGGTTTGACTGCGGCGGCGGCGGTGATGGCGGCGGAGGCAAGGGTTCTGGTGGGGACCTACGCGAGGGCTCCGGCGGTGTTGGTGAGTGGCAAGGGATGTAAATTGTATGACGTGGAGGGGAGGGAGTATTTGGACATGACGTCAGGGATCGCGGTGAATGCGTTAGGGCACGGGGATCCTGATTGGGTGAGGGCTGTTACGGAGCAGGCGAATGTGCTTGCCCACGTCAGCAATGTCTACTATTCTGTTCCCCAGGTGAGAATTTTTCCAAATGATTTGGGTTTGTGTTTTCTATGCTTATGTTTTGTGAATTCTGAGTGCAGTGTTTGAGTGTAATTGTATTGGTGATGGCGGATTAAGTTTATGCTAAGATGGTCTGTTAAAGAGAAACATAACTGATTGAGGACATATTCCCTTTGAATAGAAACAAGCAATGGATTATGGAAGAAAGATTAGGCTTTTTGGTTCAAAGATTTGGGTTATTTATGAATTCCCCTTGATCTGGGTTTCTATGAATTCTTGATTTGGGTTTTTATGAATTTTCGTTGATTCGGGGTATGTTTTTTACTTATGTTGTTGTGACTGCTAGATGTATATGCGTTGACATTTTTAGTGGTAGTATGGAATTGTGTTTTTGTCACAAAGGTCTGTTGAAGAGGAAGAAGTAATTGAGGACATAAAATCACCGTCCAATGGAGACAGAGAGTGGATTTTAGAAGCAAATTGTTAGCCTTTCTTGATCAAATATTTTGGGTTAATGGTTTATGAATTTAGAAATTTAGAATTTTCCTTGATTTGGTTTGTAGTTCAAATTCACCTTGAAGCGGTGGCTCTGCTTAGAGAAACTTCAAACACTCCATAAAATGGCTATCTTTTGATGTAGTAGGTATCAATTGGTGGTGCTGTTGTTGGTCATGATTTTTGATGGCTTGCTCATGATGTTTTGAACCCTCTATATTCTTGTGGTATTTATTGCTCGTGCGAAAAGATTTCGTATCTATTATTGAGAAGCCAATGGTTAACTGCTGCAGGTGGAGCTCGCAAAACGTCTAGTGGATTCTTCTTTTGCGGACCGTGTCTTCTTCTCAAACAGCGGAACAGAAGCAAATGAAGCTGCTATTAAGTTTGCGAGAAAATTCCAAAAGTTTTCAAATCCGGACGTGAAACAGCCACCTGCAGAGTTTATTTCATTTAGTAACAGCTTCCATGGGAGGACCATGGGTGCTCTTGCTTTGACTAGCAAAGAGCAGTACAGAACACCTTTTGAACCAGTCATGCCAGGTGTCACTTTCTTAGAGTACGGGAATATCCAAGCTGCAGTAGAACTGATTCGAACTGGAAAGATTGCTGCAGTATTTGTGGAACCTATCCAAGGTGAAGGTGGCATATACACTGCCACCAAGGAGTTCTTGCAAGCCCTTCGTACCGCTTGTGATGATGCTGGCTCTCTCCTGGTTTATGACGAGGTAAGCTGCTATCTTTTGGAGATGATATTGGTATACAATATACATACACATGCTGGGTTGTGTGTTCCGGTTGTCAAGATGTTCTATCATTACAATTATAACGGACTTGATTGATTTTGTTATATAGACCTGCTGAGTTGTGTGTTAAAAGTCTTCAAGATGTTACTTGATCTCCTATTTCACTGGTATAACGTGAAGCAAGTTTCTTCGAGGTGAAAGTAGGAGATTTGTGATGCATTGGACGGATGCTCTCAGGAAACTTGTTTGCCTTTTACATTTTCTTTCTTTTCTTTTTGTAGGGGCCACTCTGATCATAAAACCACCTCCGCATTGTAAGCATGTTAAATCACAAGCCTACTGACTAGTGTCTACTTGATTTTACTAATCAGAGTGGGACGAAAGGAAAATAATGAAGATAAATGAAGGGTAGAGGAAAGTTGGTATAGGTTTATTTGGTTCTTTCGGCTGGTTTTCTGTTGTCTAAATGGTGAACGGGTTGACCTAACAGTAAAAACGTTAATTTGACACAAGAGCAGCATAGTAGCTCCATGTGAGATAAAATGAAAGAGTTATATCAGAGGCGGGGTCTGAATTTTTTTTGTCCTGGGGGTGGAGCCAGACATAGTTTGCTGTTTCACTGTTTATTGCGGCTGTGATGATATTGTAGGTCACACCATTGGATTGACTAATTCATAGGGAACGGGAACGCCATGAGATCTGAAAGGATGAAGCTGCATGTCTTTAATTAAATTACGAAAAACATATGAAAGATATGACATTTGCATCTCTCTCAAGTGTGTTTGTATGATCTTTGTATGACAATTTTCTCATTCATATAACCAACTACTATAACTTTCTGACTCTTGTTATTGATGAGCTTTTGATCATTGTCCCTAAACTCCCTATTGTTTTTTATTCCTAGGTTCAATGTGGCTTAGGCCGCACAGGTCTCCTCTGGGCGTATGAAGCCTATGGTGTATTCCCAGATATTATGACTCTTGCTAAACCTCTCGCCGGAGGTCTACCCATTGGTGCCGTATTACTGACTGAAAAGGTCGCTTCTGCCATAAAATACGGAGACCATGGAAGCACTTTCGCCGGTGGGCCCCTCATTTGCGCAGCTGCCATTGCCGTTCTGGATAAAATCTCCAAGCCGGAGTTCTTGGCCAGTGTCTCCAAGAAAGGAAAGTATTTCAAGGATATCTTGATACAGAAACTGGGGGGAAACTCGCACGTGAGAGAAGTACGAGGAACGGGCCTTATTATCGGCGTAGAACTCGACGTATCTGCGTCGGCACTTGTGGATGCGTGTCGGAATTCCGGTCTTCTTATATTGACGGCAGGTAAAGGAAACGTGGTTAGGCTTGTGCCGCCGTTGGTCATTTCTGAGGGGGAATTGGATCGTGCGGCGGAGATTTTGCTGGAATGTTTGCCGGTGCTAGATCAGAGTAACTCAAAGTAGGAGGGAGAAAATATTCCGACTGTCAGTGTATTGTCGCTCCTAGATTTATTGTAGAATTTTCATGTTTGTATTGGCCTTCTTCGTGATTTAGATAAATAATTATTCGCAGTAAGCCTTAACAAAGTAATTTTTGGGGATTATTCAACGATCAACATTAATGACTAGTCATATTGAACAAATTGAGAAAAGGACTTAAAAGTAAAAATGGAGGTCTTTATTTGTCGTATTAGTGTCCCACTATTACCAATTAGGTTAAATTGGAGCAAATGAAGACTTTTTTTTTTTTTTTTTTAAACGGCGGAAGAATATTTTCGTTAGCAAAAGAAATGCATTGAGAGAGCGTCGCAGAACACAAATACATTTCTACTACTAGTACACGCAAAAACTAAACCTACTTGCAAGCCATTCGAGTTTTTTTAATAGAAAACCCAAACAAGAAGACTAGATTGTCCAAATCAAATAGGTAAACTCCCCTCCACGTATTTGGGTTCACCTAACATGGTCCTTGGAAGGGTTGTAAATGAACCGAGCAGCTCGTGAGCTCGGCTCAGCTCGACTTGTTTAATAAACAAGGCGAGCCGAGTTCAAGCTTGAGTTTTTAACTCGTTTAGTAAATGAGCCGAGCTCGAGCTCGTTTCGGCTCGTTTGCAGCCCTATGACTTAGGTACTCCCTTGTCAATTCATTTCTGTCAACATTATGGCCACATAAATTGCACGACCAAATCTCTAATCACCATTCTCTGCATTATCCCTAAATTCAACCAAGCACTTCTCTCCATCCACAGCTATTACAGCACACAGTTAACCACCTTATTTCTTTGCACAATCAAAAGCATTCACAGTTGTTTCACCAACCATTTGATGCCAAATTTAGCAGAGAATAAGACAGCTCAGGGCTAAGAAATGAAAAATAAGATAAAATAGTTCCTATAAAAAAGGTATGCAGCATCTGATCATCTATAACAATATTGTACAACTTATCTGTTAATACTCGTCGAAAGGGAACTGAAGGAATGAGGGTCGGCGCCAAAAGATTTCCAGTGAAGTGTAGAAACCCGCGACAATATTATGTGGTTCATCTACTAGGTTAGGATCTCAGGGCTGCCCTCAGAACCTTCAAGAATGGGGTAAAAAAAAATTACTTCCGCTTTCCATTTGGGAATCAACGAAGGAAACGCCTCTGGACTCTGGAGTTAACAGTTGCACAGATTACTCTACAACAAGGTTAGCACTTATTGGATATAATTGCTTCCGCACATTTATCCCACTTCATCCAGGAAACAGGTTATCCATATATGCTTGATCAATATTAGCTAACTCTATATCAGACCTCACGAGTTGAAATTGTCATCGAGCGGTAGATTTAGATCAGGAACCGCAAACTTATTCTCCTGATTTGGCTGCAGTTCGGAAGAAACCTTTGGTGTAGGCGGTTGTTGCTTGGTGTCCTCGTGGTCATCCATTCTGACTTCCGGCGGCAAGATCAGAGGCATTGGGTCACAAGATGCTACGTTTTGCTGTGTTTGTCCAGGGCTTGCTTCAATAGGTGCAACCGTTTTAACACTTTCCACCAGTGGCTGTGATTCGAAATTGAGCTGTAATACAAGTGTTCCAAACATTGTCTTAGATGTTAGTCTTGCAAAAGTAATGTCTGCAGATAGGAATATTATCAGCAGAATGGGAAGGAAAAAGGAAACAATCAGAGACAAGTGTAAGGAGTATGTGCATATAGATTATATACTACGAACACCCGCGGATTAGTTAAAAACTGGAACTTCAAACTACACATTTCAGACTTTCGGCTTTTAACTGTGTGCCTTGTTTAAATAAGACTAACTAATTGAGGGAAGTCATTTGATTGTTAAGACTGTCGAAGTGGTACTTGTGCTTCAAAAGGAAGTTCCTTGAGAACTTACGAGGCAGATACATTAATGTCAAGCATTCAGTAGGATTTTGTTTTCGACCAGTGTTACCAGAAACTCCAGTTGTATAGATCATCTAAAGAAGAAAAGGTATTCAGTGTCTAGAGGGAACTCTAACGTAATTATCTGTCAGGACTCTGGAGCCCTCTAAAGCTATGCCTTTGTGCATGAATATAAGGATCTCTGCGGCATATCAAGTTAGGAACAGAAGCCTGGCAATGCTTGGACCAATCAGGATCCCAATTGAAAAAACAGCGAAGAGAAAAACGGACCAGCCAAATAATTTTCATGTGCATTAAAAAAAGATGAAATGAGCTTTCTACTTAAATGAGTATTCAAGGTTGAGTTATCTGTTTGCATCTTTTAGTTCTTCATGTCATGGTTGAGAGTCTTGAGACGCTCATTGTCTAACAAAGACTTGCACCAAACTAGTAAAACACCATACGGATCGTAAGTGCATCATCACATGGATTCTAACATAGGCAGAAATTTAATGCCTTTCCGATTTTCATATATATCTAATGACATCAGTTGAGATTGCAAGATAATTACACAGGACGTACTTCGACTATTCTGACGGCTATGTCCTTAATGATGACCTAAAAACTAGAAATGGAGCCCCAAGTTTGTCTCGTGTCATAACAGGATTTCAACACATCTTTTGACACAAAGTGCTTCACTCAATCAGATTTCCAATTAGAACAACATAAAATTATCTCAAACAAATATGTAATATTTTCCTAAACTTGTAGAGGGGTTTACTGAATGATTGCCAAACAAGTAGATTTTGTTCATTAACTGCATGTCAGTGAAGATCCAATCAACTGAAACCGTAAACAGGATTGAGAACAAGAATCAGTAACATGCTAACCTTCAATCTCTTCAGGCTTTCATTTGTGGCTCTCTGTTTCTCAACAGTGGCACGTAAGGTTGCTAGTTCCTGCTCAGACAGGGAATTTACACACTAATCTTCAGGACTTCCAAGTACCACAATACCATGGACAACTCGGTATATAAGCTCAAGAAAAACATACCCTCTTCAAATGCCTTCTTTCCTTTACGAGCAAGATCTCCTCTTCTTTAAGTTCAGCCAAGGTCTGCTAAAGCCATGCAAACGACAGTAAGCTAATCAAACCAACAGAAAGAAGCAAGAAGCAAAAAAGAAAATCGAGAGATAAATCTAATCCAAAAGTCTTGAATGACTGTCAGTCTATGTTACACATCATGTGTTCCCAACAATCAATTGGGTAATTCATAGTCTATGAAGTGTTTGTATCATTCTCTGAAAGTTTCATTGTCTAAACAGAGGCACAAGAGGTACAAGACTGGGGATTGTCACTTGATTGGTCGATGTAAGCATTTTATGCTTTCGGAAAAATTATGGAGGATGCCCGATGCCCTATGAAGTTGACAAGAGTTTACGAGAACAAAACTCATAAAGACCAGAATTTACCTTTTTCTTTTTTGCCCTCTTGTTGGTAGTTGTTTCATTTGTAGCAGTGACCTGCACATACCAATCATTCAGATATCATTACATAATAAACTAAAAATCTCTTTGTCGGTACCTATTTAATTTTATTTGCCAATAAACCAATAAAAACCAAACAAATCAAATGAAGAACATAAACTTTTCTTATAATAAGTGCATCACAAAACTGAGATAGTTGAAAGATGTGCACGTAAAACATTAGCCTTATAACATGACAGTCATGGCCAGGTCCACATTTCCTTTGCAAGTGGGAGATAAATTAACGAACCACTTTATTGGGGCAAAATAAACTTTTCCAGTCTAGGAACTTATCTAATATAATTGCATAAGCGTATATCCTTCCCACGATCCATGTAAGATAAGGGAGGTTTTGTGAATCAAATCCGATAGACTGATACCATCAACTACGAAAGAGCAAGACACTTTCCCATTAGGAACATCTTAAGTACTTCAATAACCAAGATACCGATCCATGCAACCCCTTCCTTCTCAGACATTGCAATATTGTAAACTAAGAACTAAACAACGTCTCATCGATTGGATAATGCTAGAGAAGAAGCAAAGCTCAACTCGTGAAACATCTCCTACTATAAAAATAGCAACTTCTAACTGTGAAAATAACCCACAATTATTTTGAAGTTACATGAACGCTATGTTAGTGGTGTGCCCAACCCATAGGAATTCAAAAACGCTGGCAAGAGTGATTGGATGAGGTGAAATAGTGCCAATTGGCCAACCATCTCTGGTACCCAATTGGCCAAGGAATGAACTCCTCTCCATACCTCATCCCTCCATACTCTCACTTTTCGTCCACATCTCGGGCCCAAAACTATGATCCGAACTGTTCACCTCGTAGAACATGCAAAAGAACTTAAAGTTTACGAAATATCAGTACGATAGGATTATCAGTATATGGGTAAATAAGTTTACACTTTGTGGCAAGAGTGTTTGAATGAGGTCAAATAGTGCCACTTGGCCAACCTTTTTTGGTACCCAATTGGCCAAGCACAGGTGACAAACAAATAGGACAAACTTCCCTATAGTTTAGTTGATGAGTTTGATTTGGTAATACTTGTCAGCTTAAAACACTCGTATTTTTTTGTGGGTTGCCAAAATGGTCCCCACCACAAGATCTAATGCAATTCCCTCTGTTGCATCTAAAGAGCACTTTTTTTTTAATCATAACCTAAAAAGAGCACTTGCAAATTGTATTTTCCAACCCTCATCGCATGAAACATTTGTTTTGACTTTGAATTTTGAATTCTACTTTCCTGGACCCACCAAGCAAAAAAAAAAATAGACAAAGAAAAAAGAAAGAAGGAAAGCTAAGCAAACAGGCTGTCACTGTAACAGCCCCAATCAAATTCAAGACCCTCTAATCCTTTTAACAGAGAATCATTAAAGTAAACTCTTCCACTTTTGAAGTTGTACTATTTTAGTATTTTCCTCCATAAAAAGAATGGTTTTGATCAAGCTGCCAAGTTATATCTACTATCCATAACCCCATATTTGTCTTTACCTACTAGTATATCCATCCATCTATCCAATGATCAAATGGACAGATTACTAAACGCAGTTGTGATACGCATGCCTTGTGTACAAAATACAGATGGCTTTAACTTAAAAAACTGGCCTTTCTTTCTTTTATTTTTTGTTGCTTGAGGGGGGAATCCTATGGCCTCTCTACTCAAATTTCCGTGAGATTTTTTAACAACAGAAAAATTCTCACTTGATCTAACGGTAAAAAATGTACGAAACCGGGTACAGAGCTGGCCATGAGCTAAAGCTCAAGATGGGTGCAGTCGCTTCAGGCCCCCCGAAATTATGAACTTTAGAGGGGCTCTCTTATTTTGGTATGTAATACACTAGCAAAAAGAACTCATCTGTAAATAGAGAGGATTTGGACCCGGGTTCTTTTTCCAGCTTTGTACTAGTTGATTTTCTTTGTACTTTCTTGGTTGTTTCTCAACAAGAATTTTTCCAGTCTTGTCTTCAAGAGTAATCCAAAACTATCTAGATCCCATTTGTGCTACTATTTCAGTTCGAGACGGGATCCGGGGATGCAAAGCAGCATCCCAGTAGAGCGTTGTAGTTCACCACCACAGCCATCCAAAATGTTTTCAACGGTCCGATTAAAAACGAACTCTTCCCTCCCTTGGAAGAGTTTGTTTTCAATCTGGGCCGTTAATTGCCGAGATGGACGGTCCAGATGCACCCTGCCGGGCGATCTACAGCGAGCTGCTTTGAAGCATCCCCGGATACGTGTTACAGAGAGCCCAAAGCCCAAACATTTAGATCATAAATACTCCTACCATAAGACAGAGGCGACTACATGGGATCATTTCCTCCCAAACAACCACTAACAACACTACACCAAACTTACGGAGACCTTTTTGCCACCTAAACACGCAAGCACCTAAAAAAAAGCTACTCACGGACCAAATTGCCCTCACGTGTGGGGCCGTGCGGTGAGAGAGTTGACTCTAGGGGAGTGGCTTTTCCGTCATTTGACAAACCCATGACCAAACGAACGAAATACCGGTCCCCAGATAACAGAAAAGCCCTCCGACATTTTCTGTGTCAGCTCTCCTAGAAAACAGTGGAAGCAGAACTGTTGGCTTGACGAAACTACCCTTTCAGACCAAGGGCTTCCTGGTCTTTTCACTTTCGAGCATGCCACGCAGATAGACTGACAATCATGGGTTTCGGCTGGTGAGCGGAAAGTGGTGGGAGTGAGAGAAGAAAACGTGATTAGTCATTTCAATCTTCTGACCATTTATGCGTTGAAGTAAAGTCATCATTTTTCTCTCTCATCAAATAAAAATAAAGAGTATTACATATTCTGGCGTGTGTCGAGAGCAGTCCGATACACGCGGATTCTACATGCAACATTTGAAATCCACACGCATCGGACTGTGTCTGAACGCCTGCATCCTAAAATATTTTTTTTATCTGATTTTGGAGATTCAATTCATCGATCTCGAATTAGTCTTTAACAGTCGGTTGTTGCTTATTTTGGTAATGATACTTACAAAAAGAGCAATTAATTTGATCCCGGTTTCGAAAATAGAACTACTATAACTTGAATTGAGAAAATAACGTATTTTTGTGAATTTAATGAACTTTTAAAAACAGTTGAAAATATAGTTAAAATGAAAATAGTAAAGTTGTATTTACAAATATATATACTAGAATAATGTTGGCAGCATGGCTATCCAATGACCAAAAGTGGGTATAAGGAGAATATTGTAAATTAATTAGTGCGAGTAATGATTAAAAAATGGAAGCCTAGAATGTCATCAGATGTGAGAAGGAACGGTTCTCCGACCAACGGAGATGACCTGCCACCGTTTAGATTGGTGAAATGGCAAGAGTGGTCATAGAAATTCTCGAGACATTCGAGATAGAAAGTGGATATATATTTTGTCAGAATTCAGCCCAACTACTAACACAGCGACAATCTGACCTAACAGATTCGGATACAGATACGTTCGGAGTCGTTCAAAACGCATTTAATCTCACACAGTGCTCGTGAAAATCCCGCACATCTGTGTCCAGATTTGTGCTTAGACATCCGCATCAAAAGCATTTTTCCAAAAAAAAAGTGGATTGGCGTGGACATAGTGGCATTATTGGGTCGTTATTTTGCTGATCAGTTATCAATTTATAACATTCCGTGTAGATCAACATATTTAAATTAACCAGAAAATAATCGTTTTTTTAAAATAAAAAAGTAAGAAAATTAACCGTTACAAAATAAATAAACTTGACTCGACCATCACAATACACCCGAGATTTAAGGCCCCCCAAAGAAGCACGCTCCAGTTTCAATGAAAAAAATAAAATAAAAGTTCCCATGAAAAACGAGTTTCATCTGACTTATCCGGACGGGCCACGGTAAATATCATATTCCTTCGTCCCAAAATGTTCGTCTCAGCAAAAAAAAAATTAAAAAATTATAATACATTTTTTTCAAGAAAAAAATTATATTTTTTCAACAATTTATATCAAGTTCTTTTATTTTGTAAAAAAAAATTATATTTTTAAATCCTCGTTTTACAGAGCGGATAAACATTTTTGGAACTAGTAAATAAAGGGGTGTTTTTGGAAAACTAGTTTATAGACGAATGACACCAACTCAAGTGGATCATTCGCCGGCGACCATAAAATATATTAAGAACTCATAAACAAACCTTAGATCTAGCAGCGTCAGTCCTCTGGGCAGGCGACACACTCGACTCCTCGAAACCATCGGCTGCGGCGGCGGAGGCGGAGCCGCCGCCTCCGCTGACGGAGGTGGCGCCGCCGCTCCAAGAGAGCGGCGTGGTGGGGCTGCCCCTCGCCGTCGGCGTGGGTTTCTTTCTCTTCTTCGCAGCCGCGTGTTGGGGAATCGGCTTGGAGCGGCGCTGCCTGACGCTCCACTCGAGAGGAAGAGAAGGGTGCGAGCCTTTCTTCGACGGCGGCGGCGGCGTGGACTGGTGGAGACGAAAGAGGAGCTCCACCACGACGGAGTCGTCGGTCATCGCCGCTTTCACCCAGTCCTCGTCACTCATGCTTTTTGGACCCTTTTGCAGTCGCTATTGAGAGGGAGGGAGAGAGAGAAATGGAAGAATGGTGGCGAAGGAAATCTGAATATGAGAGAGAGAGAGAGAGAGAGAGAGAGAGAAAGTCATAAAGAATGGGCGTGTACTGGGGTTGGGGGGGAGTTATATATGTGGTGTACCAAAGAAGGGAGGAGTAGATGCCAATTGACAACCCTTCTTCTTGTTGTTGCAATGTGTATGGGCTAGCTGATGTTTGTCATAAATCATTTGTCTTTGCCTTATTTTTCCCTTTTTTAGGTTTTTTCCCACTAGTTGTTAAACTTTTATTCTTTAAAAAAAAAATATATAAGGTCAAAATAGACTAGTAGTAATATTTTTGGTTCATTTGGGAAGAGATTTCGGAATTTTTTATATCCGATGAATGCGACCTTTTCTTTTTATCTTCTAGCAGGTGAAATTAGATGAAACCCTAATTGGGAGACGCTGTCGTGGCACGGGAGATCTTTTGACACGCACATAAGGATCTTATGTCGAGCTCAACAAGGCAATTCAAATCGTTCATTTTATTTAGCACGCTGAGTTTGTCGCGCGTGCAAAACTTGAGACAAAATTTCAAGACAAACGTGTTTTATTTTTTTAATTTTATTTTAGATGATCTCTTTTATTTTTACAAATTTTCCTACTTGGATTTTCATTTCTTTTTTATGTTTCACGTATTTTCCTCTTTTTCTTAAATCACAATTATCTTCTTTCGCCCCCCTCTCTTTCTCTCACCTTTTGTGCTATGGGCCCACCAGCAAGACGTGGCACTCACCGCCTGCCTATATTTTAGGCTTCATTTGCAGCTATAGTACGGCTTTTGGCAATGTTCCTTTTTCAGAGGAGTAGTTGATTTGGGGTTAAGCTCCCCTTCATACCCTTATTCCCCGCACCCCGCTTAAGTAAGTTATTTTGGCTCAATTCTGAACTTTTAAAAAAAATATCTGAGCCGTTCATTTGGTAGCTCTTATGTTTTAAAACACGTTTGAGCAAAATAATCTTGATTTAAAACCGATACGAATATGAACAAGTCGTTTAAGGTTAACAACTTAAGCTCGAAATCATATTTATTGTCCACTTTAAATGATTCTTTCTATGCATCTGCGTATTTTTGATCGAGCTAATTTTTTTCTACGTAAATGTTTATGAATGAAAGAGCTACGAGATGAGCCGTTTGAATCTTTTTGAGGGCCCTGGATGGAATCAGTGATTTTGGTATGGTATGGAGGATAAGGGAAAGTGAGGGAGCTTAACCGGTTGAGTTGAGGAATGTTGGGCCACGTGCTTATGGTGCCATTGGATTGAATTGTAATTTTGTGAATTCTTCAGGGGTGGAGGTGGAAATTCGGTGGTGTGGGGTGTGGGGTCCGGAGGCTTTGTGGGATTGGATTGGGGTTGCAACTGCAGTACAAGGTGTAGTGTGGTCGATGATCAGGTTGGGACCCATCTCGACACGAACGGTTCGAATTTAATCCGAACTCTTATAAATCTTAATCGTTCATTATTCGAATGAAAATTTGAGTCATCCATTACCGAGACGGGCATAGTGCAAAGGGTGCACTACAGCCCCGGATCCAGGCTTTGTGTGCATGAAATTATGAATGGTGCACTACCACCGAAAATCTGAACAGTGGGATCGAAGTGGACGGGAAAATGTTTCAAAATGGACAAATTTATATGAAAGCTCTTTGTTTGTTTCTACTTTTAGGCTTTGTTTGCCATGGCAGTAATGTCCTTTACTTTTATTTTCCTTTTTAGTATTTTCCGGAGTGGTTCTAGTAAAATTATAGAAGGGCACACCCAAAATTGTCTTTAAATGCGCTATTTGGGAAAAACATGGATTTCTTGGACATAGTGGAACACGACTGGACTGGCCCCTCGGAAGAGCTCAATCGAGAAAATGGATTTACGTGACCGATCCCAATAGATCATAACTTAAAGCTCGACTCAATTGATTTATTAATATGGTTTGTTACAGTAAAATGGTTTATAGTTTGTGGTAAGAAAATCTTCTCTTTTTTTTCGTGGTCTAGGAAAAGAATCTTCAAAGTAGTACACCTAAAAGTAGAAAAAGCTACATTAAATACAAAAACAAAACAAATTTTTCAAAGGAAATTGATTTTAGCACTCCAAAAATTGATGGAGGAGCTCCAAAACGACGTCGTTTTGTGTATCAACACAGTTCAGTTTTGGAGTCCCTCCATCAATTTTTCAAATCATATTTGCAATTTAGAAAACAAATATTTTCTTTTTCTTTTCTTGTCTTTCACCTTTTTTAAGGATCATTGGTTGAAACAACCCATGAGACATTGAAATTCGTTCTGACAAATTTGTCAACAGTTTGTGAGTTTTGACTTTTTTTCTTAAAAAAAAAAAAAAAAAAAACTACTAGAATAATTAAAATGAGTGGTATCTTATTCACCAAGTTGTATGGTAAAGCTTTTCTTTTTCTATATTTCCACAAGCCGCTCACGGGTTATTGGCTCTCATACCTAAGCAGCGCCGAAAAAAGAAAACATTAAATTTGCTTATTGTATTTCAATTTTCTGCTATACCTACAGGAAAATTTGACTTTCTTGTTACTTTTGTCAAATGACCACATTGGAACTTATTTCGTTCGTACTGTATTTATCTTTCATAAGTTTTTTTTTTTTTATATAAAAAAACGGGATGTTCAGGCAAGTTTGCTCGCACATCGACTAATTTCGGGACCTTGGATACTGAAGTTAACGACAGCGCAAACGTCCAGTGGTGTGGCAACCCAATCCCACATCGATGAAATATCGAAAATTGAATTCGATTTATAAGGAAACCCAAACAACTACGGTATAACTTGAGATTAATTTTTTGAGCCACGTGGTTAGGCTAATGGTTAACAGGTCAACTAGCGCGAGACGTTACAAGAGCCCAAAAGGATCTGGAGTGTTTTACCTTCATGGGATTCAAACTTGCGATCTCTTGGGAATAAAAGCTCTTTATAGTTGATTTCTCGGACTTATTTGGCCAAAACCCTTGAGATTGTAGCTTTCATGAGGTGGGAGGATTTAGGCTTAGGGGTTTGTTTTCATTGGAGAAAGTTTTTTTTTGGAGCTGGGTGCCTCAAGGAACCGTAGATAATTGTGCCATTCAAATGGGTGTTATCGCGGGTTTATGAACAAAGTCATTTCGTAAATTTAATCTTTGCATTATGACTATTTTTTTTCTTTCAAGAACACGTCTTTCATTCATGTCGAGTCGTCCGATCGATCCCATTTTCGGTGTACATGACAAACTTCACGAGTCGCCCAAAATATAAGATAGTCTCAACTTACCCAATTTTTTCCAAATTTTAGGTTAAAGATAGTGAGAGGAAGACTGCGTGCGGTGGAGAAAAAATCCATGATTTTTACAAACATTATCATCATTTTATGTTGAAAAAAAAAAAAACCATTTCAATGGGTTTTTTGTAGATGGTTGTGGACCAGATCGGCCCGGTTAGTAGATGGTTGTGGGCCAGTTCGGCCCAAATAGGTTTCATGTTGGGCTTTTGGACCAGGGGAATGTCCATCATAAAGAAAAAGGTAGATTGGCGTGGCGTAGATCACAAGTTACGGGAGATTCGACCACGGAATGAGATCCGAATCTATCCAAACGGCGCCGCATAACACTGAAGCTGTGGCCGCGACCACGGAACGCGAGTTCACAATCTTTCAAAACCGCGTCGTGTAATTCTAAAAAGTCATGGTGCTCCAAAGTCCAATCGCGCCGTTTCCAAAAGGGGCTTGATATTTGCAACCACAAATTTTCTAAATGTAGCCTGTTTAAGCTGCACGTGCAGTCGTGCACTGTTCACCATGTTTAAAACAAGTTACGTTCAGAAAATTTGTGGTTGCAAATAGCTCGCCCCTCCAAAAATGCGAGACCAGATCCACCGGAACGGCATCGGATAACTCTAAAGCCGTTGTCGCGACTACGGAACGCGAATTCACAAGGCCACAACCTCGGAACCTCCCTCCCGTCCCCAACGTACGAGGTCGCAATCCTTCAAAACCACGTCGTATAATGCTAAAGTCGTGGTGCTTTTACCACGCGTCTCCAAACCATGAGTTCAAGCCTCCCATGGATACCGCTTCATACTCGAGTCATTCGAGGATGTACACGGTACACATGAATAATTTATTGGTGTACCCTAGGAAGATTTGACCTTCTTGTTACTTTTTCCAAATGACCACATTGGGACTTTGTTTACTTTGTACTACTGTTCGTAAGTATTTTTAATAACTGGATGTCCGAATCAGTTTGCGCGCACCTCGATTAATCGATTAATTCTGGGACTTTGAAGTTAAGAACGGAGCAAACCACTAGTGGCCCTCAGGATTTGGAGTGTTTGAGCTTCACGGGATTCGAACTTGCAACCTCTTAGAAGAAGCAAACCCTTTAATTACTTTCTCATACTTACTTGGCCAAAACCCTGGAGTTTTATCTACAGTGCCTCGAGGAGCAGTAGAGCATTGTGCCATTCAAATGGGTGTTATCAAGGGTCTATGGAGAAACCATTTCGTAAATTTTATTTTTAAATTATGACTATTTTTTTGTCAAGAACACGTGAGTTGTCCGATCAATCTCATTTTTGGGGAACATGACAAACTTCGCATGTCGCCCAAAATGTGACTCACTCCGTCACTTTTTAAGTATTCTAATTCGTAATTCCAATTTATTAAAAAGACATCATCATTATACCTTTTACATCAACTTTTACTTCCACTTTCTCTCCTTACCCCCTATGAAAACATCATCATTACATTTTTACTCACTAAACTTTTCAAAATAGAATATACTTTTAGGGACAAAATGGAAAATTCACCAACTTTACAAAATGAACATTTATTAAGAGACAGCCCAAAATGGAATACTGAACTCTAAAAAAGGGGACGGAGGCACAACAATCCCCCTGGACAGTTTTTTTTTTTCCACCTTGTTTTTAGTCTCAATTTAATCATTTTTTTTCTTAATTTGAGGTTAAAGAAAATCAGAGGAAGAATACGTAAGGTGAATTAAAGAATTCTATGATAAATCTGGCCTACTAGGGAAAAAAATAGCGTGTCTTCTCAATAATAGGTGAACACGCATGAGATTTCTCCTTTTCTGAATGAAAAATTGATATTCGACTCTCTATTTTGGCCCTCTAAATTTTTGCCTTTTTAATTCCTAGTCATTTAAATTTACAATATTATTATTTTTATACGTAATGTGAAATTTACTGCATTATCATGTCTAAAAAAATGAGCCAATGATCAAATTAAGAAAAAAATACAGAATGACTCACATAGAAAAATAAATGTGGAAATTACTAGTCCTTTTTAGTGGTTTTATTATTACTCATCTTGTTATGGGGCAGTTGGGCCCAAATGGGTTTCATCTTGGCCCAAATTGGTTTCATCTTGGGTTTTCTTGGCCCAAATTGGAGTACTCATGAGTAGTCTAGTAGATGGTCTGTTATGGGGCAGTTGGGCCCAATTAGTCTAGTTCTTCTTGAAAACAATGGATTTCTGACCTATCAAGAATGAAAATCGGGGAATTGGTAATGCAAACTCTAGGTTATAAACACATGCTATATACGCAGCGGCCGATGTAATCTGTACTAATTCTTCATTTGACACGTTGTGGAGACCGGTGTTATCCGTTAATAGACTCAGTTACACAACTGGATAATCACGTGAAAAATCTTTCGTCTCATTTGTTTTCCCTTCTTTTCTTGATTGTTTCTCCTTGTTTTGTGTATATCTTGTTGGTTTGGCTGATTGGGGAAGGGGATTTTATACTCTCAGTTTATTGTACAAAATCATCTTTATTTAATTCCTGAAGTTCTAGAACATTATCAATCCTCTAATTATTGTTTGTTTACAAAAAGAAGTCAAACTAGAACATGCACATGCTGCGTCTCTGAATTGTGCATCTTACTGTACATAACCTTAAAATACTTATGCTTCGGAGTCTGCTCCCTCCTAAAGTCTCAGGTTCGAAACCTCTCAGGTGCAATTAGCTAATGATCATTTGGGGTAAGTCCATACAGAGCTTTGGTCCGGCTCTAAGTCTTTAACGCGGACCCCGCAAGTGGGCGGTGTGATTGGTTTCTCAGAATTAGTTGAGATGCGCGTAAGCTGACCAGGACTCCTGAGTTATTTATCAACTTTTAAAAATTCCAATCGAATCTTACTTGGTAGTTGGTACTCCTACTAGTTACTGCAGTACTTAGTAGCATTATCTGGCTACTGGCATTACCCATAAGTAGCATATATATACCTAATGTAGGGAAGTGAATTTAGTAGCATTATCTGGCTATTTGCATTGCCCATAAGTAGCGCACCCACATGTGGGGAAGTGATTCTGGCCTTCCCTTTTATCAATCTGCATTTCTCACAAATCATGGGCTTAACTGTGTCAAGAGTCGTTTGATACATGTGGTCGATATATTAACGGTTTTGGACACAATTATGTTCTAAATTGTGTTTCAACCGTTGCTCGTCTTTTGTAATCCATACTCTCCTGAAAGTATAAGATTGGCCTTTCACATGTGTGAAAAACAGAGAGGTAATAAATGAATGGTAATTTGACATGAATGAAAGACAAAAATAAAAAGTTTGCATTGATTGAAGGTGAGTAGTGAAATCATTTTTCTCTAAGAGTATTAGTATGACTGGTGATTTTGCCACTCTCTTTTTTGTTAACGCTACTTCCCTGTAAGTGTATTTTTAGTGCAAAAATATACTTGCAGGAGAGTGACGTTAAAAAAAAAGGGGTGGCAAAATCATTTCCCATTAGTATTTGGTTACTTTGCTGCTTATTTGGTGGAGTTTGAAAGGCACACTAGAACCTATGGAGTACGTAGCTCACGTGACAATAGGCATGAGCTGCAAATTCAAGTGTTCTAAGTTTGAAATTTGGCAACATCTCGGGATCAGGTCGCAAAAGAGAAATTCCTTTGAATCCCCTAATCTCGCCATTGATGACCTGCCGTTGACCGGAGAGAAGAATAGTTGAAGTGCGCGTATATTGGCCCGGACACACTCACCGTCGTAAAAAAAGGCACACTAGATTACAAGTCCTCTTTGATGTGGGTTACCCTACAAGAGATCTGATTAAGACATTTTACTGACCTTTTTTCCCTATCTTATACAGTTGGATCCATCTTTATAACTACTGCCTTTATGGGAATGTATTTATTTTCAGAAAAATCTAAGTAGTTGTTGTATTTTACTCCTACATACTATATGTC
Organism: Rhododendron henanense subsp. lingbaoense; assembly: GCA_020567845.1. Taxonomy (NCBI): domain Eukaryota; kingdom Viridiplantae; phylum Streptophyta; class Magnoliopsida; order Ericales; family Ericaceae; genus Rhododendron; species Rhododendron henanense. The sequence goes on from CM036324.1 coordinate 2,917,467, forward strand.
AAACCCTCGAATATAGGGTTGTTTTATTGTCACGGACACATTTGTTAGCTCCACATTGTTTGATTCCACAAGGGTATATTTGTCTTTTACTTTATGACTCACTGGAAATTATATTCACACCCCATTCTTTTCTCGGTACCAACACCAAATTAAAAAATATATATATATCTTAGCGGGATGGACCTTAGTCCCCCAACTATCTTTTATTTCTAAGCGACCATCCTTTTTCCATTCTCAAACCTGCTCAGCCCGAAATTGCCAACGCCGCTACCATCGCCAACCTAGTTTTCGCCGTTCCCATTTGTCCCCCCACTCGCAAGCTTGTCCCTATCGCATACCACATTACCTAACCCTTCTTCTAGTCCCTCCATCCTCTCCTCTTTATATCCACATATGGAGAGTAATATATACGCATATATTTGTATCCAATTTGGAAAACAAACACCATCTATTGCCACCACCGCGATCTCAGGTAATCATACAGTTCACTGACAATCCTCCCCAACCCCTCGACAGTTCAAATCTCCACAAAAGCGAGAGAGAGGGGCTTGTTCAGAAATACAGAGCTAAACCGATGAGACCTGTTTGGACTCCGACCTCCGAATTGAAATATAGATTGTTTAAAGATATACACAATTGGATAAGAATCTTCTTAACGGACATTCTGTTCGGAGATAAACATCACAAAAAAAAAAGAGTTCAGAAATATAGAGTGGAATGAGTAAAAACAAAAAAAGATCTTTCATCAGATTGAATGATAGGACTCGTACCATCCACATTGTGGGGCGGATTTGGTGGTGGTGGTTAATTGGGACGGTAGATGGTAGATGGGGTGAGGGTACTAAAACAGAATTTTCCATGACTAGTTATCGAAAACATACTATATAAAGAATTGATTTTGTGATATATCCTGATTGGGATCGAACTGAAAGTGACAGATCATGTGATGAATTAATTTCCAATGAATTATTTGTACATTTTGTGAGACTCACAGATTGAGGCCTCATTCAAAGCTTGCAAATGCAAAAAAGAAAAAATTGATTCTCTAGCTCCTTACGCAGGTGACATGATCTTCAATCTGATTTGACAGTGGTGGTTACAAAACTTGCCCTGTTAGTATTTTTTAGGATAATCCAGCTCATTTTCTTGGCCATTTATTCCAGGGTTTTATGGTTGTGCAAATTGGACAATGGTGATAAAACTTGCAAGAATGCATATATTATTGACACAAACGGCTTGTTTGGATGCCACAATAAGAAGGTGTATTGTTTTATACCCCTTCCAATACGTGGGCCCTCGTCTAATACATGGTTTGGCAAGCTCAAAACAGGGGGGATTCCTCAATACCCCCGGCTCCATAACCCCTCTTAATACAGCCTGAGGGGGGATTACGCATGGCTAGGTTTTGAGGTGGCTATGTGGTATCCCCCTTATAATACCCCATCTATTTTTCATTCAACTACAAAACAACCTTATCCCCCTATTTTATACCTCATCCAAATCAAGTATTATTTAATCCCCCGTCACATCAATATGGACCCACCCTTCTTACATAATACCCCCTACAATCCAATCCCCCCTTCTTACATAATACCTCCAAACCTAATACCTCATCCAAGCGATCCCAAATATCTGAAAAGGTATCAAAAAGTCTAATTGATGAGAAATTTTCCTTTCTCTTTGAGGAACACAATGTTGTATCTTGCCATGGTAATCTTCAGTAGTTCATTTGTTGTGGAGTATCTAGTTTGTAAGGCCCATGAGCCATATAATTTGTATTTTTGGGACCTGTTTGGTACAAGAATATAAAAGATCTAGGAACACAAGGTTAAAATTTTAACTTCCGCCACAATTCTGTCAGGAGCCGTTTGAATCGTTTGATATAAATGGGCTTATGGGCATTTAACGACTCCGAAATACAAGTTGAGTCTTTTAAACATGTGTTTCTGCCATTGCTCGAAATTCGAATGATTACGAATATGTATTTTTCATTTCCTAAAAAAAAGAAAAAAGCTTGGATCAAAAAAATTAAAAAAGCAAAAAGCAAAGCAAAAAGCCCAATGAATGTTCAATGATTCAGTGCAGCAAGAGCACCGAATGATGACTTACCCACGAAGAGCAACGAATCTCCATTTTTGCAGCGCATATACATACAGGGTACGTACGCAGTACGCACATGACAACGTACGTGAGTCTCTTAATTCGTGGGAGTGTTCTCCCCCTCCTTTTGAATAACTGCCACATGATTCCTGTGCACTTTTTTTGCCTCTCTCTCCTTTCTTGAATAAAGCAAAATCACTTTTCTGACTTGTCTCTGCACCAGTGTTTTGTCCCATATTGCACATCGTAAAAGAAAAAAAGAAACAAGAAAAGAGAAAGAGAGAGAGTAGAGAGAGAAACACAGATATTCTATACTCCTACCACTGGGCACTGCCCAAACAAATTCAAAACTGGAAGAAAAAAGATTGCCCCTTTCTCTCTCTATAGAACATTTGTTGTGTTGTGTTGTGCCATTTTTATCCGAAGAGAAAGAACATGAATCTTCTTGTTCTGGTAATACCCATCTGGGTTTTTGCTAGTTCCAGCTGGGTTTCAGCTTATGCCAGGCCAGTCTGGCCAGACCCTCCTCTTCCCGCAGCTTCTGAGCCACTCATTCCAACTGAGAAACAGCCCTCTTCTCAAATTCCTTCAGAAATGGCAGCTCACTCTCCAGGTAACAAATAACCCAACTTTGCACATTCAGTTTCTTTTATTTGTGGGTTTATTAGTTTTGTTCATAGTTTCTTTTGTGGGGTCATTGCATTTCCACCATTTGCATCTGGTAATGTAAGACCCAACTGTTTTGGTATTGATTTGTTTCTGTTTTCTTTTCTCAATTTTTGACAACTTTGTGTGGGGAACAGTTTTTTCTTTTGGGTGAGTATTTGGGGAGCAGTTTTTCACAATACCATTTTGAAGATTTTTTTTTTAATAAAAAAACATTTTGACTTCTCAAAAATTAGTCCCTCTAAAAAGAAACGTTTTTGTTTTTAGAAACAGTTTATGAGGCCAAAGATTTGTTTAGGCAACAACAGGGTAATTTAGGTGTTCTCTTACTCTCTCTTTCTCCCTTGGATTAGATTGGGGTGGAGTTAGGGTTGTGTTAATTCATGAGGCCAAAGGTTTGTTTCCAAATTGACTTTTGATAGGCTGAAACTCATTGTTTGTGAATACCTTTGAAAGCAGGAGTGCCAGAGGTTAAAATAGTTCACCACCAGGATTTGAACAAGAGAATCCTTATAGCACTCATTGCTGCTTCAAGCCTTCTTGGTGGAATTCTGCTGTCTCTATTTTGTTTCTGTATCTATAGACGGAAAAACTTGAAGAAATCCAATTCCAAAAGCCAACATAGCCAGGGTACCTTCTTTATTAGTATATCAATCAAAGTCTCATTCACTTTTCCTCGTGTTGTTTTTTTCTCATCTTTTTGAAATGCCTAATTGAAGATGCTGCGAAAGGACTTTCACTTGGTCCAATTTTGGGTAGATTCAATTCTTCGAGAATGGCTGGCAAGAAGGGGTCTGTTGCTTTTATTGAGTATCAGTTGTTAGTAGCTGCAACAAACAATTTTCAGGACAACAATGTTTTGGGTGAGGGTGGATTCGGGCGAGTGTACAAGGCTCGGTTCAGTGATAATGTGCTTGCGGCCATTAAAAGACTTCATGGTGGAAACCAGGATGCCAGAAGAGAGTTTGAGGTCCGGATGTTGAATTTGGAGTCTTTATGTTGGTATTGGTTTTCTTTCCTTTTGGTTTGGTTTGTTGATTGCCCGTTTGATCGTATGAATCAAAATGCAGAATGAGGTGGATTGGTTAAGTAAAATCCAACATCAGAATGTAGTTTCGCTACTGGGATATTGCGTTCATGGGGATACAAGGTTTCTGGTTTATGAGATGATGCATAATGGGTCCTTGGAGTCCCAGTTGCACGGTAAAAAGGCATTTCATTCTCCACAAAGTGCACTTCATAATCATGTATAGTATCCTAAATTCGCTTTTGTTTTTGCTTTTTCACTTTTCTAACTTTTACAGTTTTACTTTTGACTGATTTGATTGGTACTTTAGGACCATCTCATGGATCCGCTTTAACTTGGCATCTCCGGATGAAAATTGCTCTCGATGTTGCTAGGTATCTCGTTCAACCAGTCTATTATTACTGGTATTGCTGTATATTTTGCTATCTTCTTATGTTGAGCATTGAAATCCTCCTAATTGATTGACCAGAGGATTGGAATTTCTCCATGAGCGTTGCAACCCTCCCGTGATCCATAGGGATCTGAAGTCATCTAATATTCTTATGGATTCCAATTTCAATGCTAAGGTTATATTACTACACATGCCTAATTTCTCCTTGAAGTTTAGTTCAATAATTCTTTGTAGCTAACCGGTTTCGCCATGATTCAGCTATCTGATTTTGGCCTTGCCATAACTGGTGGAAACCAAGGCAAGGAGAACATAAAGCTTTCAGGAACTTTGGGATATGTAGCCCCTGAGTACCTTTTGGATGGTATGCAAAAGTCCTAAATCACTTTAACTACATTCAATTGTCTTAACTACTATTACCTGAACTGTAAACTTGTTATTATAGTTCTCTTTTTTTTAGGAGCTTCCCTTTAAACATAGATGTGATTCATGTGAAGTTGTGGACTTCGGAGGGAAGTTCGTATATTGTGATGCAATTTCGCGGATTTTTTGCTTCAACCGTAGCTTAACCTGAAATTTCAACTTTTTGCAAGAGCAAACATATTCTTGGATACATATCAGGGCTGTTGGGCAAACAAGTTTACTCTGAATATAGTGTATTATAGGAAATTAGGAAAATGAGGTTCACAACACCTGATCTAGTTACAGGAAAACGGCCACCGGAGATATTTTCTTGTATGTTATTACCCAAAAACTGAATTCAGTACCTTTCACTGTTAATTGTGCTGCAAACATATACAAATGCTGTGTTGTCTAGAAATGTCAATAGTAGAACTTTGAGTAATCTCGACCATTCAATTTTCAGGTAAACTCACGGATAAAAGTGATGTCTATGCTTTTGGTGTCATTCTTCTGGAGCTTTTGATGGGAAGAAAGCCCGTGGAGAAAAACGCGTCTTCTCATTGCTATTCTCTTGTTACATGGGTAAACATCATATCAAACACTTCTGTGTTCGGTGCAACTTTCTTTGGTTTTTTTTTCCTCTTGTTACATGGGTAAACATCATATCAAACACTTACGTGTTTGGTGCAACTTACTTTGATTTTTCTGAAAAATTCTTTTCTTTTTTGTCTATAGTGAATTTCTTTCCATTTCTTGTACGTTTCAGGTGTCTAGACTAAAAGAATTTGAAATGTAAAAGATTTTTAGAAGGAATGGAAAAAAAGAAAGAAAGGAGTGTGGATTTCAAAAAGGGGAGTGTGAAAACCTTATTGTCTAACCATGTTTTTAACAAGCAGGCAATGCCTCAGCTCACCGACAGGTCAAAGCTTCCGAACATTGTAGATCCAGTGATCAGAAATTCAATGGACTTGAAACACTTATTTCAAGTACGTTCAATCTACTTGGTTAAATCACTTCTAATGCCTTCGAGCTTTTGAATGCAATTTGTCAGCGTGTTCGCAAAAAAAAACCCGTCTTGGTCATTTCTTGCAATCATTAACTGTGAACTAAATTTCGTAACTTGGAACACAGGTTGCTGCTGTCGCGGTGCTATGTGTACAACAAGAACCGAGTTACCGACCGCTGATAACAGATGTTCTGCATTCCTTAATTCCTCTTGTACCTATTGAGCTTGGGGGATCACTAAGAGGATGATTATACTTTGCAATCCTCTTGTTTATATTCCTTTGCGATTTTTGCCTCACTCCAAAGACCTTTTTCTTCGGAATCAGATGCGGGAAATTCGTCTGTCTTCTTTTTTATCCACTTTTTTTTTTTTTTTTTAAATTTACAGATCAAAGCAATTGAAATGTGACTGTTCTAGAGCACTCCAGAGCTATCTTCTTGATTTTAGGTTTTCTGCTTGATCTATACTTTATTTCTTCTTACACGTCCCAGTCACATGCATTGTCAATACATCAACCAACTGCTTATATTAATTGTTTTTTTTTTTTTATCAGACTTATATTAATTGTTCATGTCCCAACATTCTTTACTAACAACTTTCCTATCTCGTGGGCTGTCTACTAGATCTCAAAGTTCTCTCTCTCTCTCTCTCTCTCTCTCTCTCTCTCTCTCTCTCTCTCTCTCTCTCTCTCTCTCTCTCTCTCTCTCTCTCTCTCTCTCTCTCTCTCTCTCTCTCTCTCTCCAGTAGGGCTGTAGACGAGTCGAGTCGAGCTTTGTTGAGCTCGAGCTTGGCTTGTTTACTAAACGAGCCAAAAATTCGAGCTCGAGCCGAGCTGAGTCATTTACTAAACGAGCCTCTTTAATTGAGCCAAGCCACCCTTATCGAGCCGAGCTTTTGTCCAACGAGCGAGCCAAACTCGGCTCGTTTATCAAACAAGCTAAAAACTCGAGCTCGCGAGTTGCTCGATTCGTTTATAGCCCTACCCTCCAGACACATGTGTTATGTATATACATATCATACTCATTATTGACAAGATCTTAGAGCCCTCATCTGGCCTTGTAACTGAAGACACAAGCATATGGAAGTTTCTCTGCAATCAATGGGCTGAAATTATTTTTTGTATCACAATAGTGACAATACACGAGCCAGTTAAGATACCATTCAATTCGAGGGGCTGGCCACTTCTTAAAAGATCCTTTTCTGTACATAAAGATAAATACACACACTTGCAGTTTTTTAGCAGTTTTTCAGTCGATATTGAATACTAGCATAAAGAGTGATGTTTAAATGGCACTTTTGAATCGGTCTTTTCTTGAATCATCATAGATTGCGAGATTTTCATTTGCGAAATGCAAAAGTACGAAAGACGACATCAAATTTCGCAACTATACAACATGTATAGAAGAAGTTCCCATCTCCAACTTCGGTTAAACGAAAACTCTGTTTACAGTTTTACACACGTTTTTGAGCACTACGCATTTTTCTTCTCTTTGAAATTGCACCAAGAGTCCATAAGTAGCAAAATTGGGCCTTTTAATCAGGATGACCCTCAACAATTTGCAGTTCTATTAATATTGACTGCATTTGCTTTGTTTAAAAAAACACTCAAAAAAAAAAAACCAAGAATGGGAAGTATAAAAGGCTAAACAACCGTAGTAATTTTAGTTAACAAACATGTTGTAATAACATGTCATATGCTGTACTATGTTAAAAAGAACCATCTAAGTCCTAGTCCTATGAACAATCTTTCCAACCAAGGATTGCCAATAAACAATCTCATCTGGTTGGATTATTATTCCCCTTGCCCTTTCATCATTATCCTATGCAAAATCCAAAACGAGGAAAAAGAGAGGAAATAACGAAGTAAAAAAGCTAAAACATAGCTTTCTATTTCGTCTCTCTCCTTTCCTTTCTCTCTCTTAAACCGTGTAGTGCTGTTGAATGGTCTCGATGTCAAGACCCTTGAGCTTCACCACAGATTCTACATGTCCTTTGAGGGTGTGCATCTCCCTTAGCCTGAAAAGAAAAGAAAAGAAAAATATTAAATACAAAATAACAGACAAGAAATTCCCCAGATCAAATAGAGAAAATAACTAGTTGGGTTTTGTTTTGTTTTTGTATTTTCATTCAGCAAAACTTTTTCTCTTTCAAAAAACTGTTCTTGGGATGAATTTCTAAAAACAATCGGATCGATCAGATGCGTCCATCCCATTATGAAAAGAACCTATTCCAAACCCAAGAAAAAAAATGAATGATGAAAATACAAAGAAAGCAAAACAATACCGAACAGAATCAACTCTTCAAACCATATAATTACCTTGCAACTTCAGCGCGTCTCTTGGCCTGTTCCGCGATTTCTGACAACTCCCGGTAGCTGTTCTTCTCATTGAAGATCTCCGGGTCATTTGGCGGCAGGAGGCCATGCAATGTACGTTGTGCCAAAGCCCACTGGGCCTCCCTCTCTCCCCGTCCATAATCCGTTTTGGTTGTGAAAGCAGTCTGGATAATTCAAGCGAAACAAAAAGATCAATGGAAACATGACCAAAAAGTAAATTTAAATTTGCAATGGAATAGAGGAAATAAAATCTGCACATACAAACTTTTCTTACCTTATTCTGCAGTAGAGTATCCCAGGCCCTGCCACTCAATGCATATCGAATGAAGAACTTGAAAAAATCCAGAGGCACGTAGAAAATTATACTGTAGAGCCAAATGACACCAGCCCATCCCCAACCAATGCCGCGGATATTTGCAAAGCCCCAATTGGAATATACGGCAATCAGTGTAGCCACCTTAATTAATTAAGCACAACTGATTAAACTTTTTGCAGCAAACTAAATTCCAGTGGAAGAGAGATAAAGATATATCGATACTCAAACTGAGGGTCCATTTCTTTCATTTGCTTTTTGCTTAAAAGTGAGCGTTAAGCAAATGAGCTTTGTTTGGCAGCTGCCTCCAGAATAAGAAATATATGCAACCAACAAACAAGCAAATTGTAGTGAAAGTAGTTTGCTTATTCTTGGTTTTATGTATTGCTTGCTCATAAGAAATTTGAACCAACCAGGTTATGAAACTCACCAGCTGTGCGAGAATGAACGCGGAAACAAGGAGAAGGCCGGGGCGTTCAAAATAGGAGCAGCCGCGGGACCTCGTCACAAAGATAAGTGCCTGACTAACAATGCTTACTTGAAGGTAAAGTGCTGAAGTAAGCTGCCTAGGGTCGTTCCTAATCGATCTTACATGAAACAAGTCCTGCCCAAGTAAGCTCAGTAAGTACAAGTACAATTTAAACTAAAATGACAATCTGAGCAATGAAAAGGAAGAAAAGATAGCATGTATAAGTTTGAATGACTGGTCTTGAGGTGTTATGAGAACACGAGTCCAAATCCTCCTAAGGAGTGTTACATTTGGAACGGACTATATAATCGGAAAATGATTCTAGACGATTTACTCAATCTGCAATTACATTCCAAAGATAAGTAGGTATGTGATCCCTACCATTTTCACATGGTGATCGAAAATTTCTGGCTCAAACTATCGAAAGAAGGGGTTGAATTGTAATTAGTTACTTAAAACCGTGTTTATGGATAAGATTCATGAACTATTGCAAATATTTGAATCGGATTACCTCGGGATAATTACTGGGCATTTGACACCTAGTAATCAGATTCTCAATTCCACTCAAGATTACGTGCATCCAAACAAAGAAAAAATTTAGAGTGCTACATGTCACATAATTTTCTTACCGAAAAGAAATTTGACTCCATAGCAGCCCAGAAGAAAATAACTGTCATGACAGCTAGGTAAGTGCCTAGAACAATGCCGGTGGCGAAGATCTCTCTAAGCTTCCATGAATCGGGCATTGGAGATGGCTTCACCTTGTCTTTTGCAATGGTCATGATGGTTCCATCATTGAGAATGGCAATGATAAGAATCATGAATGGCGAGAAGTCAAATTTCCAAATAAGAGCAATGAGCATGAAACCAAGAACTATACGGATGGTGATAGAAACGGCGTAGATAGTGTAATTCTTCATCCTCTGAAAAATGGCTCTGCTTGTCAAGACCGCGCACACAATCACACTTAGTCCGGGCTCTGTTAGAACAATATCAGATGCACTCCGGGCTGCATCGGTTGCGTCGGCCACTGCAATGCCAATGTCTGCCTTCTTTAAAGCTGGAGCATCATTCACACCATCTCCTGTCATTCCGCAGATGTGTTTCCTATCCTGTAGTTTCTTCACTATCTCATACTTGTGTTCTGCATTGTTCCCCAAATAATGTTAGTCTTTTTTGTGTGAAAATATTGCAAAAAAATCAAAAGCCGTCCAAGTAAAAACCAGAAGGCATTAACATTTTTCTTCTTGCTACTTGGAGATGTGAAATGGTTAATTCTGCCACGCTTTTTCGATGTCAAAGTCAGGCTAAGTACAGTTTCTGACTAAAAATTCCAATAACCCCCTTTAATAATTTCTAGATGGTCTAACGAAATGCTTAATCATAAGTGGGGCTTGTTCCAACAACTCCCGGCCATTACAACCTCACAATATATAGGAGGATAGGGGTAGTGGATTCGGAAATTATCCCTGTTTGGCTATCTAAACTTCACATCCTCCTTCCCTTTTTCGCTCTATTATATGTTCGATAGCAAGTTCCTTTAATAAGTCAAAACTCAAACTTTGGTAGGATTTCCCTTTTCCCCCTCTCTTTTGAATTGGAGTAACCAAGGAATTAAATTACCAACTCAAGGGCAGAAAGGAAAGATTGGAGGATCCTGTCCACTTACCAGGGAAGACACCAGCAAAGCCATCAGCCATCTCAATCAACTCTTCAACAGGGAGATTAGCTGTGGTCTCATCCCTGGTCTGGCCAAGGAGGGTGGAAGAGGGATACATGTTGGTCCCCATGCCTAGTCTGCGACCAGTCTCCTTTGCGATAGCTAGCTGGTCACCTGTGATCATCTTAACGTTGACACCAAGTTTGAGTGCCTGTCTAATGGTCTCTGCACTGTCATGCCTTGGCGGATCGAAAAGAGGCAAGAGACCCACGAAGACCCATGGCCCTCCTGCACTCTCCTTGGTCTTCTCCGGAACAGTCTGAAAACAGGAGAAGAAGAAAAAAAACCTTAAGTTAGGTGATTTTGGTCACAAATAACAGACCAGTAGATGCAACAGTGAAGAAAACCATAACAGAACTCTTAATGGAAATGTTAGGGGGAGGGGATGCAATTATTAACATGGAATGCTGGGGTAAGGAAAGCAACTGATTCCTATTAAGCTTAATTGATTGCAGTACTTTAGTTTGGTTTGGAATAAGCCACACTGAAAAGTAGATACAAACTGACCTGTTGAGCAACTGCAAGGGAGCGAAGACCACGATCAGCAAACTTATCAATGATGTCATGAGCTTTCCTCTTGATATCGGTCGTAACTTGACATAGCTCGATAATCTGGTGAAGATAAACAATATACCACTAAACTGAAACTCGGTTTAACTATAAATTAAACTTTGTAAGTATATATTCTGCTTAAGGACACAATACCTGTTCAGGTGCACCTTTGCTAGCGCGGTGCCAATTTCCATTGGAATCAATGTATGTAATGGCAGTGCGCTTGTCCACTGGGTTGAAGGGAAGGAAATGCACCTCAGTGATTCCTGCTCTAGCCTGAAATGAATGAGAAGTAGAACAATAAAAGAGCATGTTTAATTATTGTTCTCGCAATGTTATTAAGCCGGCATAATCAACGATAACTGTACTTGTTGACTTAAATGGATATCAGAACTACTCTGAAAGAGTGTACGTGAATTTGAATGCAAGGGGAAAACCCATAACCTTTACATCAGAAAACTGGTGGTAATCCTTGACAGTATTAACACTAACTTCAACAGCCCGATAGCCTAAAGAGGTGAGGTTAAGCCTCCACATAGTTGCTATTTGAGCTACTACTCTAGTAAAACCTATTTGCTCAGCAATTATTGAACTTCACCGCAACGCACATACAAGTACATCTACTCGTTGAAATTACCTCCTTGGGATCAGCGAGCATTCCAACGATACAAGCATCGATAGCATCCTGATTCTCCACCCTAGAAGCCCTTGCCGCAAGTATAACTGCAGTTTCCTTGTCCACATCCTTTGTAAATACCTGCATATGGATTGACTTATTACTTGAAAGGCCATTATATAAACGGAGTTCAAGTATCAAATAGACATTTTAAGAACTTTGCTCTATTATTTTGTTTCTTTGGCTGGAGACTTTCACGTCCAAAACTTCATCATACATCAACGGTTATGTATACGGCACCAAAATTTAAGAAAATTACTGACCTCAATTATGGTTTTGTCGACTGTAAGCTTGTTTAGGGTGAGAGTCCCAGTCTTGTCACTACAAAGGACGTCCATCCCAGCCATTTCTTCAATAGCTGTCATCCTCTTGGTGATGGCACCTTGCTGTGATAAACGGTGGGAGCCAATAGCCATCGTAACTGACAGCACTGTTGGCATGGCAATTGGGATGCCTCCAATTAAAAGAACCAATAGATTATTAATCCCATCCCTGTACTTACGGTGCTGAATTGGGTACATCACAATTAGCTCTATTAAGATCCCCACGGCGATGGAGCATATGCAGAAGTTACCAATGGCTGTCAATACCTGTTCACACCATCACCATCCAGTCAAGTTACTAAGGCATCTAGTACAAAAATATAAGGCCAAATCGTTTTGTTTTACTTGATTTTGTGTGGACAAATTGATACCGGAACCTTTGGCCAGTACTTTTTTTTTTTTTTCCCCAAGTAATGCAATTCTATTTCATTGTTATTTGAATTAGTGATGTAATTCAACTTGGGAGTTTCAGTAAACACACAATACTTAATTACTTTCCTACCCAGGTTCATTCTTTAGTTAGACTAGTTACGAAGCTTCCTTCTAATCTTTTGAGTTAGCAAAGTACCTTTTGGAAGTGTCCAACTTGGTTGGTGCTGTCGACAAGGTGAGCTGCTTTGCCAAAGAAGGTGTGCACTCCCGTGGCAATGACAATGGCCTCGATCTCACCTTGTTTGCAGGTCGACCCTGAGAATACTTCCTGAGATGGGTGCTTGGTTACTGGCAAGGACTCCCCAGTAAGGGCAGATTGATCTATTTTCAGGGGGTCACCTTCCAAGAGACGAGCATCAGCTGGGATAATGTCTCCCAGCTTAATGCTGACTATATCACCTGGTACCAGTATAGAAGCTTCGTGCTCCATCCACCTTCCGTCTCGCAAGACCTAACCATTCAACACAAAGACATTACTAATGTCATCACTCATCATCTATCTGGTACTTCACCAATCATATGAGACAGTTCATTTTTGGCATAGTGTGTAATTACGTAGAACAGCTTTAGTACCTTTGTTTTTGGAGCAAGACCAGCCATTAGTGCGGCTGCGGCATTGCCTGCATTATTCTCTTCAATAAAGCTTATGGTTGAGTTAATGAAAAGCAATGCTATGATACCGATAAAATCTTGCCAATCCGGAGGCTCTCCCTGCATTTATTTACAGATGAAAATTAGAGCAAGAACGAGAGAGAGAGAGAGAGAGAGAGAGAGAGAGAGAGAGAGAGAGAGAGAGAGAGAGAGAGAGAGAGTTACCCCTCCGTTTGCTAAAGCGATGGCCATGATGGCAGCAAGCTCCATCACCCATGACAAAGGGTTCCACATGAAGCCCAAGAATTTCAGAAATTTACTTTCCTGTTACATTATGGTTTAAAAAAAAACATAAGCTATTTTCATGACTACCGGCAATGAAGAAGCAGAGTAGGAGTAAATCGATATAGGAAAAGTTTGCCTTTTTCTCCTCAAGCTTATTTGGGCCAAAGATTTGGAGCCTCTGCTGCCCTTCCTCGCTAGTCAAGCCCTCTCTCGTACATTTCAACTGTTCAAACACTTCATCTACTGGTATGTGCTCCTGTGCATGCATGATATGATTCAATACACTTCATCACCATGATATGTAAGGAGACATGTCTTTTATTGACGGAAAGCGCACTTAAGTAAAACTATTCTTCGACCTAAACGCATGCATAGCTTCATTGCAGATCGTTTCAAGACATCTCAAACTGCACGGTATAGATATATTGAAGTATGATTTAAGAGTAAATTTTAAAAATTTCACACACTTCAGTCACTCTTTCCAAACACTTCGACCACAGTTCTCAGACCCTTCATCCCTACAGTAGATCTCTCATCTCTTCATAAAGAATGCCTGCGTTCTTCAGAACGCAACTTACACTCCTCAAACAGTCCTTAGTGATGACCAACCCAAGGTAAACTATGCAATAGACAATGCTTAACACATATAGCGATACTTTGACGAGAACATATCTGATATTCGTTCATCTGAATTTACCTTCCACAAGTAAACTTACACATGCATATTGCATTCATGCTATAATAAAAGTAAAGAAAACCTAGATCAAGCAAAACAAGCAATGGAAAAGCAGAGTTATCAGTGGGAAACATATATAAAATTACCGACACCATCAATCCAAAATGAACCAAAAACATAATAAAAAACAAGAATATCAAACAAAAGTCCTGAAAACAATCCCAGATTTTATGGAGCGTGAAGTTGTTCGACTAGTCATGCAGATCCAACTTTTGGTCTTTTACAAAAAATATTTTTTAACTGCACAACTTGTAACGTCGTTATATAACCTAGGTCGCACTCCAACCGGTGATCCACATTAGTAAGTCCATACCATGTTTTAGTAGTATTTGTTCTTTCAATTCCTTTATTTTCTACATTCGTATCTCCTACGTTTTCTATAATCCGATCCCACCAACCGCAACCTTAGATCACATAGTCATTAGTCATGGACTCATGTTCACACGGTAACTCAGAGCCCCTCTTCACATATATTTAGCGCAAGCTTTCACTTGTGGGGATGGTGATCTTAGATCTGTCAATTTTTCCATGACAATGAAACAGCGCCAGCTATCATGTCCAAAGTATCCCCTAGATCTTGTATCGGGTTGTATTGTTTTCGTCCTTTGAACTTCAGGAAACTTTTCTTCGTCATTCACAAAAAAAAATCTTGTATCAGGTTCTGTCAATTCCTAAATACTCCCCCGTCCCTTAAATAAATATCCGGCCTGCAACCCGAGGCTTTAAAAAAGATGAATTTTTTCGTTAAAAAATTCAAACTTTTCCACGCCTTGAACAACTCTTGGTTAATTTGTGATTTTTTTTTTGAATTTTTTAACGGAAAAAATGCATCTTTTAGAGGCCTAGGGTTTGCGATCCGGACATTTATTTAGGTCGGATGGAGTATAAATTATAGTAGTAATACACAAACGTCTACGTGTTCATCTTTTCGTATGTATACATCGAAAACAGAGTGATTTATGGACGAAAATCTATCATCGCGAGAACTGAAACAGAAGAAGATTAAAGATTAAACAGAGACACTATAATCGAAAAACGTCCTTACGAGATCGACGTTCTCATTCTTGATTTCTTCCAAGCTGATACCTTTGTCCGCCATTATTTCCTCTCTCACCGCACTCTAGCTCCTTCTCTCTCTACACACACACACGTACATTATATATACTACTACTCTCTCTCTCTCTCTATCCCTCTCTAACTCTCTGGCTTCCTTGCGTGGACAGATATCCCGTGACGGATTGGCTTTCTTTCGATTTCTCTCTCTCTCTCATCTCTTATAATTCGTTCCCATTGCACATTCTTCTTGGCGTTAAATGGATTCCCATTTGAGGTGAAGCTTCCTTTTAGAGGCCGCGTCTTTCCTTTACAACCAACTTCTACTTCCTTGCATTTATGGTATCTATATCTCATCTCTCTCTCTCTCCTCTCTCTCTCTCTCTAACTAAAAGGCTCCAACGAACGTACGTACGAACGGGCGGGAGTATAGTTGTGGATCCGCAGCCCAGGTCACGCGGGGGAAATATTATTGGGTGGTTAGCACTTTTTTTTCCCCAAAGGAGTCCACTCTAGTATACGAAGAACCCCCCGAGACGCAAGATCCTCTGTGTCGAAATTTTTGTGAACCCGTGGACCAGGCGATTTTCAATCGCGGGTTCGTATTTTGAGACTCCGGTCCTGCGCGTTTTATTTTTTTCTATGCTAGCGGGATGCCCGTTCCTAAATGCACGAATTTTATTTTATTGTATTCTCAATTTAGATAAACTTCCTGTTCTACTCCACTGCTTTACTCGGCAATGTATAATCCCACAAAGCGTTGGTTACAAAATTAAGACGTTTTCTTATAAGCTATTTGATCATAAAAAGACAACCTTCAAATAGAGATACATTTCCTAAATAGTGAGAAGGGAGACGGTGTAATTTATTAGAAGAAATATGTTATGCATAAAAGTTGATAGAACGGCTGGAGAGTTGCTGTTGTCTGTATGGCTAGACATTTTACGGGAGAAAATATTTTATAACATTATTATAATATTATAGATGTTTATAATATTTTTAATATTGTCTGCACGAAATCATTCATGCAAAATCACAGTATATGATAATGCACTTAAATTTATGCGTAAGTAGATCTTGTAATTCAACAAAACACAACGAACCAGGTCCGATAAGTTTTCAACTAAAATAAATATAGTGTTCTGTATACGAAAAAATTTAACACCTTTTTTTTTTTTTGTATGGTTAAAATTCTATCGCCGCCTTAGCCCGTTGCAAGGTGTGGTGCTGAAAAGTGTTGGAGCACTACCTGTCGGTCTCCAAGACCACTGAATAATTACGCGTCATGCGATCGATGACGGTAGAAATAGGCTCCGTTTCGCTAAGAAAAATACTTACTTATTTTTTGAATAAAATGTGATGTATCGTCAGAGAAT
The DNA here is from genome assembly GCA_020567845.1 of Rhododendron henanense subsp. lingbaoense. Taxonomy (NCBI): domain Eukaryota; kingdom Viridiplantae; phylum Streptophyta; class Magnoliopsida; order Ericales; family Ericaceae; genus Rhododendron; species Rhododendron henanense. The sequence continues at coordinate 2,933,917 of CM036324.1, forward strand.
GACCTGTCTCGTAAAATAGAAAAAAAAAATTTACAAATTAAGAACCTTAAAATTGCACGTGAATTACTCGTCGTTCGGATTTGGTGGCGTTATATTTTTGTTTTTGGCTTGTCATCACGTGGAGTTTTTTAAAGTAGTAATCTTGGATCCGTGTTCATCCAAATCACAATCTCCTCATCTACAATTTTCTATTTTTTGATTGGTTGCAATTACAACTCCAAATGAGTCGAAATCTATAAGAGATCGAAATTAAACGAAATTTGATTCTCACATCGCTAAAAATAGTTTTATTTTTTATTTTTTATTATAAATATCTAGGTGCCCACTCAACTCGTTATATTAAACGTGCCTGAAAGAATCCTCACCGAGAAGTTTTTGAGTTTCGAATTGTTTGCAAAACAACTTGATTCATTCACAGTAATAATAAGAGCGTAAATCAATAATGGATTATTGAATATGACTATCGTTGCTGATTGAAAATGCCGTGGGGAAAAAAAAAGAAAAAAAGGATCGGCTTGGATTGGCCTGCACAAGCACAAGGAACCCAAAACCTGTAATTGTTTAATTATGGATCAAGGCTCATTGTAATTTTGTCTCACTTGTGATTTTCCCCATTTTTTGTGGGTTAAATGTGATTTTTTTTCACTGCAAGCTAACATCAAGGGTTAATTTATGGTATGGATTATGAGTACACCGATGCCGCCTTGTATTTTCAATCAACAAGAACTATATGGGATGAATAGAGGTCGTTTGACTTGTAAATTTTTTATTTACGATTGAAAAAGGAAAAGAAAGAGGGAAAAGGTAATGAATGAGGACATGTAATCTTGATCAAAAAAAAAATAAAAAAATGAGGACATGTAATCCTAATAAGAGGAGTCGTCGGATGTACATATCTGTGTTGTGTATATGAGGCGTTTGTTTGAATTTTGCTTCCCATATATGTATTTCCTAGGATATGATCATATCCCTTTGGAGAGATATAAGATTTAGACACCCCGGGGAATGTCCAAATTTTATCCGGGCGGAACATTACCAAAGTGCCCCTGCTGGGCCAACATAAATTTTCATCGAAATCTAAAAAATAAAATGTATTTGCTAAAATAATTTTTTGACTTTTTTTTTTTTGGTACTGTTCAAAAGATCTCATTCTGATTTACCAAACAGACTCAAATTACACAAAAGATTATTTCGATAAGTACACTTTTGTAAGCTTAAACATTACACGTAGTTCCCATGCTCTCTTTTCACCGAAACAACTCGCGACGCCCCTTATCAGTAAGCACACCTTTTTTCCTCCTTCTCTCCGGATGACTTTGAGAGTCTACTTTTTGACTTTTGATTTTTAACTTTTATTTTTATTTTTGGTGTTTTGGATTATGGTCAGAATGTATTTTGAATCTTATAGGGTATTTGGATGATATGTGAATAATGTATTTTGCAACAGAAGTAGTGTTTGAGAGATATATGATGAAAATGAATTATGGATTGATTTTTTACCATGTTGTCATTAGTTATTTATTATGATATATAATGTGTATGAATAATGTTTTAAGCAAATTTTTTTAAAGTTCTATATTGTGGAATTGTTTTCTTCTTTATTAATTGAAATTCTCCAACTATGTTTTACTAATTTTTTTGGTAATTCAGAAGAAATAAAAATAAGTAAAATAACAAAGTAAGGAAAAGAATAACATAAACATGAGGGTGTCTTGGGTATTATCTAAATTTGGGAAGGGTAATATGGTCTTTATTATCCAGACGTGCAAAATGCTCATCGTGCCCTCCTTCTCGCTTCTCTTCTCTAAATGGAAAAACGGAGAACTCATAGAATGAGTATTGCAAGAGTATGCCAAACATCAAAGACATGCAGATGCGAAAAATGAAAAGTCAAAAAATAGGCCGCCAAACAAACAGCCTCTAGAAAACGTCTGTAGAGGAGGGAACTATTAGGGCGGGCCATTTTTCTGTTGGGCTAGTTATTAGTACAATATATGGGCTTTTTTCCATGGTCTTTGAAACACTACTTGGGCCTTTATTAGGGTTGAAGGCCTCATACAGCCATATGTGCCTCTCTCTCTCTCTCGGACGCTCGGAAATCGAGCAGGTACCCGCTTTCTCCCTCCCTCCCTCTCTGTGGCGCCGGCCCTGCTATCAGGTAAGCACTCTCTCTCTCCAAATGAATCGATAGCCGTTTTTGTCTGTAGAAACAGTTCCTCTGTTCTCTCTTTTGTTACGTCTACATCTACATCTATAGGTATAGTTAGTGTTTATTTTTACCGGCTTTTGAGCTCGTTTTAGTCATATACTGCTTTTACTGAGGTTGTCTGATCCAATTACACAATATTCCTCAAATCAAATGCCTGTGTGTTGCTCTTAACAACGAAGCTCAATAATAACAAGCTTTACTTTTACCTTCTGTTTATTAAAAGAACAAACAGTTAATTTGGTGATTCTTTGTTTTGTAATTGAGGCTTAGTGAATCATGGCCGAGGAGGAACCGAAGCCGTTAAATTATATACCGGAGGTGATATTGAAGAAGAGGAAAAGCAATGAGCAGTGGGCAATTAGAAGGAAGCTGCAGTTGGAGCAGAGGACTAGGAAAAACAAGGGGGATAATTTCGTCATCAAGAAGCCCGAGCAGTTCATCAAGGACTTTCGAGACAGGGTAATCGCCTCGATATTTTCCTCCCTAGTTTTTGTTAACTCTGGATTGGGGTCTTTACCTGTGTTCATGCTTAGAGGTATTCGTCATAATCTTCAGGATTACTCAATTTTTGGAGGTATAAGGGGGCCGCTATTTTGTGGTATGTGAGATCAATCACTTTGTGCATATATTGTTTAAGATTAGGTCGGTCTCTAATCCTTCCCTGCCTATTGTCCCGTCGATGGGGGATTACATGGATTATGTCATTGTTGTTGTGGTATGCTTAGTTGCATTCGTCGGATTTCTAAGCAATGGATTTTATGGAAAGGGAGGGAAATGCTATAAAATTTATCCTTCTATTGTTTAGTTGCTAGTGGTAGGAGAGAAGAAAGAAGAAAAAGTAGAGAAGGAGAAATAATAGATTTTTCTCCTACTTTCTTACCTTCTCCCTCTTGAACATCTCCCTTACTTTATCTTCCTTTCACAACTTCCAAACAGACCCATAGTTATTGGTGGCTTGTGAAATTACAGTGGAGATGAATTAGAGCTAAAAGAGATGTACTTTATCATGCCATCTGTATAAATATAGTTCTTAACATTACGATTGCAAATCGGTATTTAAATAGTCATGTCAAATCCCTCAAATAAAGCTCACAAACTCAATTTCAAAATCCGTATGTATATTGCCCAACTTTATTCAGGTTATGCTCGATGAAATAACAATGTCAAATCCGTTCATTTGAAGTCCACATTTGTTCCGACTCCCGTCTAAAACTTGATCCATATTTGGTCAACATAGTAAAACTTCTTCTCCTTGATGTTTTTACCTTGTTTTGCCAGCCCCAGTTGTGTGAAAGTTTCTTCAGTTTGTGTTTGGTCTTAGCCTCTTAGGAGTTGATTCTTTAAGGTGGTTTTGGTGAAATCTATACGTGTTGCTTTCAAAAGTTGACCTTGCCATGTGATGGAAACTAATAATTTGGTTATTCAAGCCTTTTGGGCAGAATAAAAAATTTTCCTCTAGAAAACATGAACACGTGGAGTTTGCCTTGATCTAACTCCTAGCATGTTTAACTTATGAAGGACTGCAATTGTGGAAATAGGGTATGACTATCAAATTTTCCTCTTTTGTTGTGTTTTGTTGTACAAGGAGATTCAGGACTATACCATTAAAGCATATGTGCTTAGGAAAAAACGTTCCAAGTCGTAGATTTACCTATTTATCTGTCAGTTTGTATTTAACTACTCCAGGAAAAAGATATAATGAATTACTTATCTTTCTTCTGGGTGTCATCTGTTTTTGCATTCTGCTTCTTAACCACTGGTCCTCTTAAACTGAGGCCATTTAGAGATCCATATGATACCTTTTCCCCGCAAATCTTTGATAGATGTCAGCTCCAATTCAGTCCATGAAAAACCATCTTGTGACAGGAGTTGGACCTCATCCAAATGAAGCAAAGGGGAAAACGGAAAAGGCGAGGTTCTGTAACACCAAAATCCAAGTTGCTTTTCATCATTCGCATTGGAGGGTAAGTTATTAATTCAATGGTTTGTATAGCATCCGCTACATTGTACGTTGGGTTATCCCTTGATGTCCACCTAAAACATAAACAATCCCCCTTATCCATTCTTGTATCCACCGAATCTTTCCAGGAAAACTGACATGCATCCAAAAACAAGGAAGATTTTATACTCTCTGAGACTAAGGAGAATCTTCAATGGTGTCTTTGTGAAGGCGAATGAAAGGATGATGGAAATTCTTCAATTGGTGGAGCCTTTTGTTACGTACGGGTATGAAGACAATTCCTTATTGCTATTATTTGCTAGAAATAACATCTGCTAGATGTTTACCGAAGGCAAGGGATCATTTATACATGATTATATATTCATATTGTTAAGTAATTCTACTCTACTCGCTGACGACGATGGCATGATCCAATTGGTAACAATTACACTCTGGTTGTTTTTAACCATGGGCAGCTTTCACTTCACCCCCTTGCTTTTGTTATGTGGAATCCATCTCGTGTGAAACAGTGCCAATGAATATTGAGCTTTCCTTGAGGGAGTATAAGCTTTTCCCAGTTCCCATGTACTCCATTCTTCTGTTTTTTGTACAAAACCTGAACAACAAATAAGTTCTTGGGACATGATTTCCTAGCCATCACACACACGGGTCTTAAAGCAGTATCTCTGTTGAACTTTGAAGCCTCTTTCAAGTGTTTGACCATTGATGTCACTTGCGATACTTCTTCGGATTGTTTGAGGTGAAAATTGGTTATTTTGGGTTCTACCATAGTTCTGCCATCCATTCGTCATTACTCTTACCGTTTATAGTTGGGAGAAGTTCTGAAAGAAAATCCTTAACAAGTAGACAGAATATATACCAAACCAATGGAGTATAGCTGGAATTGAGCAAAAGGAAAAAGATTACAGAAAAAACACCTGAAAAGCTACTTGTGTGACTGGGGCAGAGTCTCGTAGAAGATATATGTTTGTCACTCTAAGTGTCTTTGCCTTCTTGTTGCCGGTAATATGATTGCATCGTTTTTCTGAGATTATAGATACCCCAATCTGAAGAATGTGAAGGATCTGATCTACAAGAAAGGTTTGGCGAACATTGACAAGCAGAGAGTTCCTCTGACAGACAACAACATTGTTGAACAGGTATGTCAAGAATCTCACTAAATCGTGTTTCGTGATTCGCTTACCAGTTGTTGCCAAATTTCTTAGGTTCTAACGAAACATTCTTCCCATGCTTGGCAGGCACTGGGGAATCATGGCATTTTATGTATAGAAGACATTGTGAACGAGGTCGCTACTGTCGGTCCTCATTTCAAAGAGGTTAACGGTTTGCTCTGCCCCTTTACTCTCAACAAGCCAGACAACAAAGCATTGTTTGGGAAGAAAAAGCTTTACAAGGATGGGGGAGACACCGGAAATCGCCAAGACCAGATCAATGAGCTGATCAGCAAAATGAACTAGGGTTTGCTGCCCCCGTGATAGTTCAGTTTCCTTTTGTTGTTCCTTATCGTTTTTGCTTTTGTTTTTCTTCTGTCTTTCTTCTTCCCTTCAAGTGATCAGGAAAAAATAGTGAAGTAGCATTTCTAAAGGGTTTTGTTCTTGTATGAGATAATCAGATTCCATTGAAGTGTAGTTTGAGCTTTGACCTCAGATGACCTACAGTGCCCTTTTATTTCAATTTTGGTATGAGCAGTTAAATTAGTAACTAAATTGATTGCGATTAATTGTGGTTAAATGGGTTTAATGTTTTTTTGAATTAAAAATGATCTTAAACCATGTTACAAATCTGTTGAATCAAACTAAACGAATTACAAATAATTTAGTTATATTTTCCCCCAAAAAAATTCCCAAACCCTTCCCTGCCTTCTCTCTCTTTCTCTCTCTCTCTCTCATGGACGATGGCGACGACTGGTTGGCCCCAGACAAGTTCCAACACATCCTCTTCTGCTTCTCCCTCACCATCGTCTTCTCTCTCCTCGCCTCCAAAACCCGCTACCCTATCCTCCGCCGCCTCAGCATCTTTTTCGGATCCGTTGTCTCGCTCGCTGCCGGCGCCGCCAAAGAGGTCGCCGACGAGTTGGGATTCTTCAAGTCCGCCGGAGCCTCCTTCAAGGACGCCGTCGCCGATCTCGTCGGCATTGTTCTCGCTGTGCTCCTTCTTTCTCTCTCTAAATCACTCTCTCTCCGGAGCAAACCCGATCAGCCGGGTAAAGTTCCAGGGCTCGAGATTGTCTGATTTGATGGATGCGGTCGAGCGTTTCGTCGTGGTCAGGTTAGGTGCTTTTATTTGGTTACATTTTAAATAGGTTTCGAATAGGAATTCTTTTATATATTTTAGCAAATGGATGAAGTGAGATTTCATTTATGTTTGGATTCTGCTGATTTGTGATGCTTCTATTTGGTGAAAATTAGGGCCGACAAACAAATCGAACATACGGAACATTTGATTGTTCAAGCTTGGTTTGAAAATAAGCTTTAAAAGCTTGGCTTGTTAAAATCGAACATACTTGTTAATGAGATCGAGCTAATCCCGGGTATATTGAATTTTTTAAGCATGATAAGTCGAACTAGACGAGCAGTAGTTTTGTTCAAGCTTGGTTTGTTTATGTCACAATTTGTTCTCAGATGAAATTTTAACGAGCGGATATGAGCTCAAATTCGAATAGTTTGGTTGGTTTATCAGACCTAGTGAAAATGAGCAAGATGATTTTTGGTTATACTCGGATGTGAATGTTCTTTATATGGGTAAAATATGTACTTACCCCTCGAACTATTCAAAAAATATTTACTTCGTCCTTAAACTATTCAAAAAATATAGTAATTCAGAAGGTGTTTTCTATTTGCATCTGGCATGTGCAAATCACTTATGTCACTTCTTCTTGATTCATGTTCCAATGAATATACGGAAAAACAAAAACAAACAGGGTTTGGAATGCTGCTCTTTTTTTCTCTCTGTTGTATGTGTTGTTTAAAAATGAACGGTTTTCATCATTCGTGCGGGACCCCAAGGTGGGCCCCGCAATCCGGTCCGTACACCATCAGTACCCTTTCAATTAGTACCTAATAGTATTTTCGGCTTAGAAATAAGTTTGGAGCTTTGCAATGGTCTTCAAAGTAATAAATCCAAACCGATGAATTTAACTTCATTCGATGTTAACAAAATTGGGACAGCCAATGTTTCAATGTTTTAGGAAATACAAAAATGAAGGACTTTGACTCGAGGAACATAAAAACTTAGTAAAAGACCCTGGAGATCTTTGAAGGTACCAGTCGTCCATTGACTGTGGGCCTATGGCTCCAATCTTGAGGGCCAAGATCCTCAAGAATCTCAAAATACAAGAATCTCAAAACATGATCCTATGGTTGGAAACACATGGATCGGGGTACACTAAGATTTCACCATCGAGGACCTGATCCCGTGCGTCACTAGGCTCTAGATTCCGCTTCGGCCGGTAGCATGGTATGGCATCTTCAGGGTGCCTTAAGGATGTTATAGTCAGATTTGTTCTTGACTTCTTGGTCATTGGTGCACTGTGCACCTGATGCTTTTTGGACGTTGAGTTGTTGAGACCAGGTGAGGGCGGGTAGGCATAGGGATGACAGGCTAAAGGCATTAGAGATGTTCGATCAATTGAAAGAGCGTCAAGCATGTCTTCTCTAGTGAATCCTTGGAGAGACGTTATAAAGCTCATAAGTATAACAATTAGGCTCGAGGTTTGGGTGCCGTGTATTCTATTCGTTGCAGGATGGCTCAATTCCTAATTTGGAGGAGTATTAGCGTTCCATGTGTCGGCTGACACATGGAAGAGCCAGATACATTTGCCACACTGTCAGAAAGTTTAACACCTTGAGATGCATGGCTTACGAAGTAAATATTAAGACATGTTGTCGACGTCCTAGGGGCTACGATTGGGAGTACCTGCAGGGTTCTCCTAGTTAGTCATCGTCAACTAGCATTCATCTCAGAAGTGTTTGACGTTAGGCTGTTTTTCCTTCTGTTTTTAATATCGTATTCGACAAACCGGTGCAATTTGATTATTTGAATGACTCCCCACTTAGGTTGTATTTGGATTTTGGGTTTTACCATTTGTGTAAGGAAGAAAAAAATGAAGCGACAAAGTTCCAGTCTGACAGCTCATTAGATCGTCTAACTTTTTCATTTCTTTTTTCCTTTTCCTTTCCCAAATCCTTGAGCGCCACCTTTCCTCAGGCCTGTTTTACTTGTGATTCTCTGTAAGTGCACTGTATGATCCCTAAGAGAAAATGCAGACGATTGAAAGGAAGAAAAGAATGGATCATCACCACCTCCCTTGAGAAAAGAATAGGGACGCATAATACCTGCAATATATCCTTATGATCAAGAAGCTATGTTAGTACGGACAAGACATGTTATATGACTATGAAAAGGGAAACAGAAAACCTCAGTAGAAGGGAATTGTTGTCTGAAGATGCTCCCAACCTTTTACAGCCCAATAAACATGAACACAATAGAACAGTTTCACTCAATTCGAAGTACGAAATCTGTTCTCTGAAAAAGGTTAATCACCAGACATTATACATCACACTAGTTTTCCCCCTACCTCTAGCTTGATCCATATGACTGATTAATTAACGAACATTGCATGTTTTACTTTTTCACTATATCCACCCCCAACAACCTCCATTTTTTCCCATATTGACCTATGCATTGTAGGACGGGGAATCCGAGTTCTTTAATGCCTGACGTTATGGTGTTGTACTCGAATGATCATCTTCTGAAGCTGTGTGCTGCTGAAGGTTTGTCATGTGCGTTGCCATCTTTCTCGGGCAGCTTCACTGCAGAATAAACACCTGCCCCAGCCAGCGTCCCAAGGATTGGAGCAGTGAGGTAGATCCATATGGCTTTAAAGTTGTTTGCAGCTATTGCTGGTCCCAGAGTTCTCACTGGATTCATCGAAGCTCCCGTGGTCTCCCTACATCATTTATCAGAAAGGCAAATGCTCCAAGATTAAAGAATTACTCTCAAAGGTACACTTCAAAAGTTGTCAATGGCCATTTCAAATGGCCCTTGGATATTGAAGCACAACCGATGGATTTGCAGTTCATTAAATCTGTTCGTGCGTACGCTTAATTCTTTCTTGTTACAGCTGCTCCTGATGAATTATACTAAATTGTCGATTTAGTTTTCTGGAAATCTTGGGCACTCCTGAATGTGTTTGCTTTCTTGCCCCCTACAGCCCTACTAATAATCTTATCTTTAAAGCTCCATTTTGACCATGTGGTTGACCTTTAGATAGGTTTTTACTTGCTAGTTGCTGCACTAAAGATTGTTTGACCTCAAAATTCAGTCCTATTATCCTATATATTTATCATTCTTCAAATCATTTTGAAAAGTATGTCTTCTTTCATGCAGGATGTGTTGATTGTTGAACATGAGATAGTGAACTTGTCATTCTTGTGGTGTTGCATTGTCATTTTTCAGAATCTTTGTGTTCGGGAACATAGAAGGGAGGACAAATTTTAAATAAAGAAAGAGGTCCAATATCATTTGGAGAGAGAGATAGAGGGAGAGTCATCAAAGTAATACCCAGCGATGAGTATGTTAAGCATGACAGTAGCTCCGACTGCGATTCCCGCCAGCTCCCCCACCTGCAAATGTAGATGGAAGGGGAGGAAACCATGGTTAAGTTCAACTTAGAGAGATTTTATATACGTTGAATGTGCTCTTAACAAGCCCCTAATCTCGGGGGGAAAAACACAGAATTAGGGATGGCAACGGGAGTTTGGTCCGGATTTGCAATTACCATACCCATACTTGAAGTGTTTACTTGCATCCAAACCCGAGCGGATACCGGACGGGTATGACTTTGAGTGTACCATAGCCAAACGACAAGGGGTTTAACTTTTCCTGGAATGCGCCGTACCCGTGGCATTGCATAATGAACAGATGAAGAAAGAAAAAAAAAAACTACATGCTATAACTCAAAAAGTTAACCTTGGGCACCTTTTTATCTATAGGCTTATATAAACTAAAATAAGGAGAGGAGAGGAAGCGAGACCAAAAAAAATAAAATTACACCATCGGGTGCGTATAGATTCGTAGATTTATTTAGTGTTTGGCAATTAAGAAGCTCTACTGTACTATTCGGTCGGTTTCAAGTTTGGTTCGGGGTTGGGGTTACTACAGCTCGGGTTATTTTATACCAAATCCAAATTGAAACTGGTCGAGTATTTCGATTTCAAAACCAGAACCTCCCTGCAGGTAGGAAGTTCAGAAAAAAAGCCCCCATGGGGGTGGATCGATTCGGGTACTTATCAGGTTTAGGTGAAATTGCCGTTGTTACACAGGACACCACATAACGTTTCTCACTGCTGAAATTACCCCAGAAGCCAATTGATTCCATAAAAGTACACAAAAGTTTTGGTAAAAAAAATCCTACTCTAACAAATATACTGTCTGACATTTTGAACTGTACTGCAGGAATCTATTACCCTCAAATTATGGTTAACATATTGGAAAGGTTCCCCAAAAATGCTTAATCAAATGCAATTTAAAATAGGTTAATTTCTTCACTTCGGTGAAGGATCCAGTAAGTATGGTATTTTATTCATTTGCTCCTTTACCTATGTCACTTGACCTTGATTTCATACAGGGATCTAATGTTAATTAAGATGGCTACTCATATACTTTGGTCTAATCGAGGTAGACCACATCTAACTGGTGGAAGGCTTCCCACATCTTCCCCCTGAACTGCCTAAACAATAGATACTTGCATTTTTCTACTACTATTTCTGGTTATAACAGCTAAGTATTCATAGCCGATTCATAGGAATCTGGGGTTGCAGTTTGCCAACTTCTACCATTGACTCTTGTCCGTGGTTCTAGCAAATTATTCATTGAATTAGGATAAGAAGTGCTTGTTTAGACCCGGGTTAGGACTTAGGATAAGCTATTCCCCCTTGTGTATGCCTTGTTTGTCCTAATCTTGTAGTGCTGATATGTTGTTACAATCTGAAAGTAATACAAACTTGTTTCCTAGCGCCTTCATGTGTTTACACATCGCCACAATGTAACATTACGATGAATGTTGTCTAGTGTTTTCTTGAATTTCAAATTGTGACAACTTATCAGTACTATACGCGTGTAGGGTTCAGAATTTAAGGGTTAAAAAGTTTATGGTTTTGACTCCTTGTGATGGGCTATCCTAGAAGACATCTTTTAGAATAAGCTGAAAACTAGAATGATAGTTGGAGGGGTATTCTTACAGCTCTGGTATCTGTGGCCACTGCAGTGACAACGAACATGAGGTTGAAGCTGATGATGAACTCCAAAGCAAAGGCTTGGAGATTGCCACCTGAAGGAACGGTGACTCCACCACCCATTATAGGGTGGAAAATCCCCTTGAGTGCAAATGCTGCACAAAGGGATGCCAACACTTGTGCTCCCATATAAACCGGTACCTGCACAAATAATTGACTTGTAAAATGATCCCCAAAATTTACGACAAGATCATAAAAGTAGTGTGGTCTCTGGGCAACGTTTGGGGATAGTCGTGTTTGATAATCCTAGCCACTAGCTTCTCTGGTCAAGCCCAAGGAAGGAACCCGGGAGGCACGAGATCATACTATGATCTCCCTGTGGGGCTGAGATCATACTATGATTTAAGTCCCTCTTGAGTTATCCTTCTTATTTGGTTCCCCGGGAGGCACGAGTTTCTTTGGTCAAGCCCAAGGAAGGAACCCCTTCCAACCCTTTTTCCCTCGGCAGGAGGGAAAAAAAAAAAGAATTCAGTTAAAAAGAAGCGTACTCAAGGGTTGAATTACATTTCTCCATGGGAAGTGCTTGAGGGCAGCGAAGGCAATGGTGATTGCTGGGTTGAGATGAGCTCCAGAGATGTGGCCGGTGGAGAGAATAACGATCATGACGGCGAGTCCAGTAGAGGCGGCGAGGCCGATTAGAGTTTCTGTGCCCTGTGTCTTTTGGTTCACAATGGCTGTGGCTGTCCCTGCAAATATGAGTATGAAGGTGCCTATGAACTCAGCTCCCACCTGGTTTTTGGCACCAACCCATTACAACAAACACAGAATGTGAAAATGGGTTAGCCTTCATCTTTACCATATGCACATATGCAAATGATATGGAGCCATAAATTTTTCCAGAAAAGTCTCCAGAATGCTGTGTTGGCAGCATGGGCATTCGTTTTGAATGTGGGGCCTAAGTCCTACGCATGTTGAACGGTTCAAAATTTTGCTGGGCAAAAACTCTAAAGACATAGTGGGACACAAGATAGTGCATAGAAAATGAACTTTGTGCCTCAAATTCATCTTCATATGTATGACCATGCTTGTGATAAATTTGGACCACTCAGTACTCTTTCTTCCACTTCTCTTCGTACCAGTTTTGTGCACCTACCATTCATGTTTTGTCCATTTGCAAAACAAAATGCAATAATGGCTCTGGAGATCTCTCTCTCTCTCTCTCTCTCTCTCTCTCTCTCATACCTTTCTTGAAAGTGAAACAGGAGGAGGAGGCAATGCGCAGGAGACAGAGGGCAATGCGCAGGAGACGGTGGGTAAGGTGCCCTCTTCCACGGCCCAAGTTTCAACACTGAAGCACTTGCAGCTCTTGAGAAGAGATGGTGATCTCTTGTTGCCGGTATGACTACTCTCCGGCTTGAACCCGCCAAACAGAGCAGCCCCACTCGTACCTGGTGTCATTGGTGTTGAAGGAGCTGATGCAACATCTTCAGACTCCATCACAACGAAAGGAAAAGCTTAAAACCAAAGACAAGTTAAAGGTAACTGAAATACTCAGAGAAGCTTGAACTCCCACTTCTAAGGACTGAGAGCTTCACATGTTTACATATAAATAGTAAGAAGAGTTGACTCCCAAGAGATCAAGAGAAAAAAGAAAAGAAAAAGAAGTTAGTGGAGGAAATTGAAATGTGGTGAAATAAAGTGGCTTTTAGAGAAGTGGACGGTGGGAACTATGGTCAAGAAAAAATCTTCGAATTTCAGACATGAGTCGTGGTTTTCCTGACCCTTCCACTTGATTGCATGCATGTGTAAATAAATACTCATTATTACATGTATGTGTGTCAACCTACGTATATGTGTATGAAAATGGATATGTAAATACACTAGTCTATACATTCGTCAACGCGTATTGCCCGTAACACTCGATAGCCATATGCCGGGGCCTCACCGCACCTATGTAGAGGTCGAAGTTAAAGTCCCGGTTCTTATTGCGAGCTCTAAAGAGTAACTTTCGTCCTATAACAAACGGATGTAGAACCCAAGTAGTATTAAGCTTGGAACTCTACCTGCTTGCCTAGTGAACCCATCACTTGGTAGTATACATGTTTATTAACAATTTACTCGATACATTCATCCACAGACCCCGGGATGTTGCCAAGCACCCCCGCCAAGCGGGGTGCCGAGCGGCATCTGGCCATTCATCTTCGCACGGTTCGGATTGAATCTAAGTGCATACAAATCTGAACCGTCCATTATTCGGTCAAGATCTAAGTTGTTCATTACCAGATGAACAGCCGGATCGGCCGTTAGGCACCACTGCCAAGCACCCCACTTGGCGTGCTTGGCAGCATCTCCCAATCCTCCCTTCCACTCAATTATGTGGAAGACCATTGCCCACAGCACCCTTAGTTGTCAATAATTGGAACACTATGGGATGAGAGAGAATCTTGGTTGATAAATTACAAGGATGTGGTTTTCATTTTCCTGTGCTTTCCTTGAATAAATAGCTGTGGGATATGGTTTCTTTATGACTTGATGGCTCCAAATAAGGACCCTATATTTTGGAACATTGCCATTATTTAGTCACAAGAGGGGCAGGTAGGTTAGCAGCTAGGGGCTGGTACATTTTAACCTCTAGCCAGTCTATAAAAATTCCCTAGACTTTTCATTGATGATATTGTTGTTGGTATTATGTATGTGGGCCCTACTATGGGTATGCCATTTGGGTACAGCAAATGTACACCAGATTGCATGGGGCTCACCTTTGGGTAGCCCGTACGAATTATCGAAGCCGTTTTAATTTGTTTACATATTATGTTTAGAAGTCCCTGCAACACATCAGCTTATTGGAATATTGGTAAATACTTGGTTAATTAATTAATTCTATTTTTGTCCATGTGAATTTAGGGACGAAAATTGGTCAAGCTCTTGCCGAGGTAAAATAATGATGTTCCACCTTGATCCGCCTTCGGGCGGTGTTCTCAAACGACGAAGCCTTAGGTCCCACCCGGACAGCCGTCTAGCTCCTAACTGGTTAGCTACAATAAGGAAGCCCCCCTAAATCCCCCCTGGCTATGGGGGGACTTCTCGTGAGGTTTCCTTCGGTTAGTTACGGTTGTTTTCTAATTGTTATTTTTCCTTCTCCTTCTTCTGTCGCCTAGCTAGGGCATTGCGAGGGTTCATTGAAGCTTGTGGCTGGCTAGGTTTCCTTCGGTTAGTGAGCTTTCTGGGATAGCTTTCATCTTAGGAGAAGGAGCTACTCTGGGACTGGTTCTCGGACTCGGACTCGGACTCTGGGGTTCTCTCTCCGTGTGTGTGTGCGTGCCCGAGGATCGTTTCACTCCTTCTCTACGTTCATCCGTTCCGCGATCTATGCTCTTCATTCCCTACGGGAATGAAAGCATATATTAGCTATAACTGACGCTCCTCTGCCCTCGGGACTTTGATTTCTCTCAGAGTGAACCCTCCTTGCTTGGCCCAAGCAAGATCCCTCTTCGACCAGGGAGGGCAGCTCCTACTCCACATGTATGCTGATGTAATAAAAACCGATACGTTTGGTTCGATTACCAACATTGATGTAGTAATAAAAACCGATACATTTGGTTCGACTATCAATTGTGTACGCACATAACCAGGAGCACTTGAACAACTTCTCCCTCTTTTGTCCTTTTGACAGCCCATGTTGTGTGGTAGGAGCTGTGATTTAAAAACACTCCCCTGCTAAAATACAAGAACCCTAGTTTTTTTTAGGAGTTTGATGTGAGGAATCTCTCATACTTGACACTAAAGAAATAGTCCAGCTAAAGATATATTGTACTCCATTAGAACCCCGAGGGGTTGGTCTGGAGAACCTGGTTTGGGATTTAGGATTTTGCTCTCTCTCAAGGTCTCAGGTTTGGTTCTCATTGTCAGTATCTCTTGGGTCCACTTCACCCTGCGGTTAAGCTTTTGAAATGGTTGTGGGAGGTGTTGTAAGGATTAATCCGAGGTGCGGGCACGCTGGCCCGGGACACCTTGCATTACCAAAATAAATACTACACTAATATATAGAGTATTTTTAGTTACAAACCAAATATCTGCCTCTATTTGTTTTTTAAAGAAGATAATGCGAAGTCGGAACACGTATTTTAATTACTTATGGAGGGTTGGTTTGCAAAAGTACCACTTTGGTCCCTGTTACAGGGTTGATACCAAGCAGTCAAATACTAAAGTGTGGTTTAAAAGTTTAACAGCTTCAAAAGTAATTGCGTAAGCTTGGTTTGTGTATCATCCGACCAGATCTTAAATTTAGCTTAAATCAAGTCAATCGTCAAAAGATCTGCATGTCTTAAATATCATATTCGAAGAGTTGAGTAGTAGGTTGCATCAAGCTTTTTTTGAAAAGCATAAGTTTGATTTGTTTATATTGCGAATTGATATCGACGATCTTTAACGAGCCAAAGATGAGTTCGAACTTGAATACCTTGATTCGTTTATCAACCCTAATTGTATATAAGACGGGCTCTGAATACAGGGGTTTAAGCGATCGTTCCCCTTTTTTAATTTGTAATAAGAAACCATAGCAGGAATCCATGGTATATGTTTCAGGATTTGTAGGAAGAATTAGTATCGTGGAACTGATTGGACGTTACTGGTTGATTCCCATTAGCTACACCAAAATAATGCAATTCAGGATTAAATTTGAATAGATCAGAGCCATTCAATTACCTTCGAAATATCAATAAGAATATGGACAGACATTGTCTTGTCACGAGAACAAAAAAAGAGATAAAGAGTAAGGGAACCAATTGATATGACTCTGTAAGACTGCAGAAAAGATTGATAACAACTGGTTAAGGAACTCACAAGTATTCAGTGATCTTGGAACCAAAGGTCTTCGCCACCGCATTTTTATAGGGTCCATCCAATTAGCTCCGGATTCCGCGTGAATGTGCGGTGGTTAAAGCCCGGACACCACGTGGCGGTGCTCCGGGAGCAAGTAAGTAGTATTTTTTCGAATTCAACAGCCATTGAGAGGGGGACGTTTTATATTTCTGCTCCTCAACACTACTACTACTACTTGGTTGGCCCTCTGTTATGTGTCAAATACAAACAGTCGATTCTTTTTCCCACTAGTACTCTACCGTTCAAATCGACTACAGAGAATCCGATCCTTTATGAGAATTCGTGAAAACGACGAGGGTTGATACAATGCATATATAGCTTTGTTTTGATGTCTACTTAACCAACTTATTCATATTCTTTGAGCCCTTCTTTTTTTTTTTTGGTCAAATGGAAATAATTCTTTGAGCACTTCTGCCATTGAAAAGATCAATTTTCAAGTAGAACGATAAGTTTAGTGGACTTTGAACTCACTAACTTTTGTAGTAGCATTTTTGGGTGCCCATCCATGTCTCCCATCGCTGTAGCATAAGTATAAGCAAGCAAGCATGTTTGGTATATATTGATTGAAATCATGACTTCAAAGACGTAGTTAGGCTGACCTAAGTTGTAATATCGTCTCTCTTTTTATATGAACGTTCGGCTCTGAAAACTCAGGTAATTAAACCTTAAAAATCCAATAATCATGTTAATTCCTAGAATTCCAGTTTTCCAGATGTCGACATACATCTTTTAAATTCAAATCCTGCCTCCGTTTTCTAAAACTTGTCGATGAACCGACTTCACCTCCATGGGTTAGCGAGTTTGGTTCTTAAATGACAAAAGTTCGATTCTTAAATGAAAGAAGTTTGGTTTTGCATGCATGCATGCAAAAAATGTTCCACTAATGCAAGGTGATTCTCAACTCTTGATTAATCATTTCTTTGATTGAAAAAGAGGTTGTTTCTTTGATAGAAAAAGAGGTTATTGATGAGACTTGTGCTAATCTAACTCAACGTGAAAATCAATTGGTAACGCTCTTAAATAAGGACAAAACGCCAAAAAACCCCTAAAGCCCTTAGGAGAACAAGGCCTCAATTTTGGCATTTTTGATATTCTCATAGGTTATTAGTAATCCTTTTAGATTGCTCCACATGCATGTCAGGAATTATAGAGCAATTTGCGGGGGACAGCGTGCACTTATATCAGGGTCGAAGCTCAGATCCCATCACATGATCTGAACAGTAAAGAGTAAGTTTAGTTCCACTATACGGCAAACGCCAACAGAGACTTAGTCGTCCAATGTACCATCATGATCTCATATTTTCCCCGCAATTGGTGCAGATTTCACTTACATCTCACCCTAAGAAGAAGAGAAGAAATCTTAACAGATTTCTGGTTTCAACAGCATCGAACCCCTCATCTCTTCGTGCCGTTGAGCCTATTTATGAATGAAGTGCTATTTTTTTTTCCATTCTTTCGAAAACCCGACTAAACCGGCCAAATCCGAACCGTTCAAACTGGCGAAATCCAAACTGTTCATAAACTCAACGAGCCGAATGGTTACTTCTAAAAGAACGGTCGGTGTCAGTCAACACAATTCAAAAACTGATTAGATTGGTTCAATCCGAAAAGTGGCAAAAAACCAATCGAACCGAACCAATTTCATCCCTAGATGCAAGTAGAGTAGAGTGCAGTTGGTCTCCCTTACATATTTCCATGCACATGGGCAGAGTTCGATCCTCATAAGCCACATCTCCTCCCCCAATTCCCTAGGATAATTTAGATAGGATTAACGAATGCCAAAAAAAAAAAAAAAAAATTTCATCCCTAGATTGAACATGAACAAACCCACCGAGTCTAAAAACACGAACCCGGCCCATCCCAACTGGGCTTTTCACTTTTGTAGACAGTGCAACCCTCTTCATATGATTTTGTTCAAAAAAAAAAAAAAAAACCCTCTTCATATGATGAAGTTTACAACCTTAAAAGCAAGATTCATCATCAATCTGCACGACATAATACGCATGTGTAAGCGTGAACGAAAGCGACACTGAAAAATTTGAAAGCCGTACTTTTGAAAATATCTTGCATTATGAAAATTTGTGAGAAGAACGAGAGCAAAGAATCTCACTACTTCAAATGTTATGTGACGTAAGATCCACATCCAATATCTCTTTTTACGGGAAAAATCTTTCATTCTCCGGGCACCACCATATAGTGCCCCAAACTTTTTTTTACCACATTGCGGTGAGCCGATACACTTTGGGTGAATTCACCCATATTTTTTGTCTGCACACAGACATCAAAACAGAAATACCTTTATTTTCACCAAAAATACCATTTTGATAACAAAGATAAGAGAATTGTGAATTGTGAATTGTGAATTGTGAATTCACCCATATTATGCCTTGTTCTTTTTGCGATTCAAAAAGAATTTTTCAAAAAATTCCCCCTAGATTCCACCTAGATTCTCCCTACTTCCAACATTTCTCTCTCGATCTCTCTCCACTTATTACCCCTACTATTTTTCAAAAAACTTTTCAAATTCCAATCCAAACACAGATAACCGAAAATACCGTTTAGACAGTAAGTTGAACTCATCTAAATATTCAATATTCTTGTAGCGACGACACGTGGTGTTTCAATACCTCCCAACCACCACCCAATAATTTTTCCGCATCCGGTGCACCGATAACAAATTGGTGCATTTCTAGGGCTCGTGATCTGTAGAGAGAGAGAGAGAAAGAGAGAGAGAGAGAGTTTCAGCTAATCGAATACATACAAACAACGTACACACACTCTCTTCCTCACTCACATCGCCATCGTCGTGCTCTCCCGTGCAGTGATCTTTTTCTCTTTCGATAATTTCGGTACGTTTCTCGTTCCTTTTCTTCACATTTATCTCTTGGTTCGGTTCTAGGTTTTTTTTTTTTTTGGATCGGCCGGTTCTAGGGTTTGTTAAGCAGAAGGCAACGAAGAACGAGAAAAAAGAAGCTAAATTATTTGATATCGTTAGACTATGATATGATAACAAGACGAAGATGACGAGTGATTTCAGCACTTTTCCCTTTCCCCCCAACAAAATTTACGTTTATACACTCAAAATGTGTGTATATATCTGTGTTAGTCTCTTTTAGGGTTTTGCAAGTCATTCTTGTTGCATCAAACGTCTCCGCTTTGGTAATCAAGAAGCAAAATAGTGAGTGGTTGAGATTAGAGTATTGAACTGATGTTCCGTTGCATTTAGAAAGGACAATGCGTCGTGAGATTCAATTTGTGGTAAAAGTTGAATGTATTAGATGATTTATTCCCGTTCGTATCTTCACTGTGGTTACTGTACACCAGAAAAGTTAGTTCTTGGATTTGTTGCGCAAGGTAAAGAAAACTGAAGTAAAATCATCGGGATGAACTACATTCTTTGCTTTTGTTGAGTTGAGATAAGAATGGAGATCAAGATGTTCACACGTTGCATATAGTTGATTTGGTTGCACATTAGGAAAAAACAAGAACAAATAGTTTCAATTTCGTCTCCGTTTTATTTCCGATGACAAACCATAGATATTGGTCGACAAAACCTTGTTTGAAACGTAGAATAAAGTTATACATCTGCACTTGTTGACATACTGGTTTTGAAGTCATTTTCTTCGATGAAATATCTGTGACTTTGCTATTCAAATTTAAGGACTTGTGAGTAGTTGTGATTAGAGAGTGGAGACTGATGTTCCTTCAACCAATATTCCCCCTATCTTTTGTCTTGTTAGTTTTAGTATTTTGTATGTTATTAAAATCCCTTTATGCTATTTTCTTTAGGTGTGATGGACTACAGTTCAGATGAAGAGTCCGATCTCAGTGACTCTGAGATCAATGAGTACAAAGAGAAGCCGTATGAGGAACTCAGGACAGGGAAGTATAAGGTGAAGAATGTCAACGGTACACTTAGGTGCCCGTTTTGTGCTGGCAAGAAGAAGCAAGAGTTCAAGTACAAGGACCTTCTTCAACATGCTTCTGGAGTTAGTAAAGGTTCAGCCAACAGAAGGGCAAAACAAAAGGCGAATCACCTTGCGTTGGCGACGTATTTGGAGAATGACCTAGCAAATGAGGCGGAGCAGCTACCGCCAAAAGTGATTGAAGTTGCTCCAGTATCAGAGAAGTCTGAGCAAAATGATCTATATTGCTGGCCTTGGACAGGGATTGTCACAAACATTATTGATGAACCTGGAAATGGGAAAGAATTGGGTAGCCGTGAATATTGGTTGAAGAAGTTCAGTAAATACAAACCTTTGGAAGTTGAGATTTTTTGTGATGACCAGAATCAAACTGTCCAAGCTGTTGTGAGATTCGATAATGACTGGACTGGTTTTAACAACGCCATGCTATTTGAGAAGTCATTTGAAACTAATCATCACAGTAAAAAGGAGTGGACAGCTCAGAAAGAAGTTCCTGGTTTGAATATTTACGGATGGTTTGCTCGTGCAGATGATTATAACTCAGAAGGGCTTGTTGGAGAATACCTCCGTAAAAAGGGAGAGTTGAAGACGATCTCTAACCTTATCCAGGAAGCTACGCTAGACAGAAACAAGATCGTTGCTAATCTAGCGACAGAGATTGATTTGAAAAATCAAAATCTGGATGAGTTGCAGTACAAATACAATGAGAAGACAATGTCTTTGAGTAGGATGCTTGAGGAGAAAGATATGCTGCACCAGGCTTTTTATGAAGGTTCCCTTCCCTTCTCTTGTTTGTGCGTGTTCCAATCTTGTATCCATGTCTTTGTGGACATGCATGTGAATTCCTTGATCTTCAGCCGGCGTATACCCTTGCATGAATGATGTGTACCTTTTTATTTTCTGCATTTTCACCACTAGGAAAAATGAAGACGCATTTGAACATAATTTGAAACAAAGAAGACAGAATAGCATAGAAAGAGACAGAAATGATAGTGCTTGATCTTGTACACAGTCTTCTGAATTTCTAGTCACTTATGATATTTTGCCACAATGGGGCTATGGGAGTCGAACCCATGTGTTTAAAGTTTCACCCCTTGATGGATCCCCACCAAATGCATAGCTTGGCAATCTGCTCCTAATTGTTGGATATCAGTGTTTGTGAAGATATAATGAATCTATTTAGGGGCCTATGAGTTGTGTGTGAATATATAAGGAAATGAAAATTGGTTGAGGCCTTTACTTGAAGATACAGTTATGGACGTACGGGGCTAAGAAATGGACTGATAGTGTGTTTCAATTTTACTGCATGCATTTTAGGAACTCATAATATATAAATATTTTCTCCTCAGAATCAAGGAAGATGCAGCGTCTAGCACGAGAGCACATTCGCAGAATTTTAGATGAACAAGAGACGCTAAATCATGAGTTGGAGGTCAAGAGAAAGGAACTTGATTCTTGGAGCAAACAGCTGAACAGACGTGAAGCATTAACTGAACGTGAGAGACAGAAACTTGATGAGGAGAAGGAAAAGGTGATATCTATTGGTGTAATTGTCATGATTGCGATGATTTATTCGTGCTTGTAAATGGTTGCTGTTTTTTTTCTTTTTTTCATAAGTTCTTCAAGCTTGTTGCTGATTGTGGCAAGTTTATCTTTTGTTGCTCCATTTAGAATACAACAAGAAACAATTCACTGGACATGGCATCCATGGAGCAGAGAAAGGCCGATGAGAATGTCTTAAGGCTTGTTGAAGAGCAAAAGGTGTGCTACCTAGTGTCATACTTTTGATGTATACAATAGTTCATATTTGTAAATGTTTTTCTCTTCCATTCTTGTACAACTGTGTAAGTTTCAACTGCCAATGAATGTTTTTTTGAATCTGCAGAAGGAGAAACAAGAGGCTTTAACCAAGATACTTCAGTTGGAAAGGCAGCTAGATGCTAAACAGAAACTGGAGATGGAAATTGAAGAGCTTAAAGGAAAACTGCAGGTCATGAAGCATCTTGGAGATGAAGACGATGCAGCTGTTCAGAACAAGATAAAAGAGATGAATGAGGAGTTGGATCAAAAAGTTGATGAGATGGGTAGTTTGGAAGACCTAAATCAAACACTTATTGTTAAAGAGCGCCAAAGTAATGATGAGCTACAAGAAGCTCGTAAAGAATTGATTAATGTATGATTTCTCTCACATTTGTGCCCTTTCGTTCTTTGAAGTCATGTCATATAACTTTTTAATCCTTAAGTCAAACTTGTGCATTTCAAACTTTTGATTGAGTTATCATGATTCCCTCCTGGTAAAGTAGTACCACCTTTGTGAGCCACACCGTTTTCTAAAAAGAGCAGATAAATAATGGCTATTGTGCAGCTGTATTTCCTTGGTGCTGAGAATTCAACAATCATTCTCTTTATGTTCAGGGCTTGAGCGAGATGTTGAGTGGTCGCACTCTGATTGGATTAAAGAGGATGGGAGAAATTGATACTAAGCCCTTCCAGACTATATGCAAAGGGAGATTTAAATCTTCAGAAGCAGAAGTCAAGGCCTTTGAGCTATGCTCCTTATGGCAAGAGAGGATGAAGAATCCAGATTGGCACCCATATAAAATTGTAATGCTTGAGGGGGGAAACCATCAGGTATGCCATTCGGATTTTGATATATCAACCTCCTGCGTTAGTGCTTTGGCTTTTGGCCTTTTCAATTTGACAGTCACTGTATTTTGAAGTTCCTAGAGGTCATTGTTCCTCATTTTATGGTGAATAGTGTTAAGTTGACAACTAGAAATCATGCAAGTTGTTCCCGCATTTCTTTGCATGAGTTTGTTGCAAGGGGAATTAGAGATTCTAGGCTGAGCACAAATTTCTATATCTGTTAAGCCTGTCATAATTGGAAATGTGCCTGGTTCTTGTTGAAACTTGCATTTTGCTGGAGTTTGAAGATTCAACGAGATTCTGTGTTTGGCTCTTCTTGCATTTCCAGCTATCAAAGAACTTTCAAAAGCTTAATAGTGTTTATGGTGATCATGTTGGAATGCCAGGAACTGATAAATGACGATGATGAATTGCTGAAAAATCTCAAGGTGGAGTGGGGAGTTGAGATATACGAGGCAGTGACAACTGCCTTGAAAGAGATGAATGAATACAATCCTAGTGGTAGGTATGTGATTTCTGAGCTATGGAACTTTAAAGAGAAAAGAAAGGCAACGCTGAAGGAAGTCATTGCTTATATCTTGAAGAGCTTGAAGACACTGAAGCGTAAGCGGTGAGGAGTTTGAGGTTAGTTTCCTCAAACAAGGATTGTATTCTCCTCTCTCTCTCTCTCTCTCTCTCTCTCATAAACCATGAATGCAGCTACATCTAATCTTTTTCCGGAATTTAAACTTCACAGATTTTTCGTTTTGTGCTAGGTGATCAAGGTAGTTACGAGAGATGAAAGTTCAGGTGGAAAGTGTACGAAAAACTGCTGCTGCTAGGACCGGGATTCGAAACTACTTTAATTTCTTTCTCCTTGTGAATGTATGCTACACACTCATCGAACATTTGGTCGTGTAGATGGCATATTAATAGCTTCTTTTAAGCTGGTGCTCAGGAAATTGGATATTTGCGGTTAGGTTTCTTAACAGTTATTAGAACCCCGCTTTGGTTAATGTTTGGTGTTCCCTTTTCTCGGCCTGCCTTGCTTTCTCCTATTTTCGATTGTTGCATTTTTTCTTCAGGTAGGCTGAAGCTGGATTTCTTACGTCAATGCAGAGCCAATTTTTCTGAAGAGTAATTCTATTTGAGTCCAAAAAATCTGCCCCAATTTTCTTCCACACTCCTTAAACAATAATCTGATTCTTAAAGTATCTTCAATCAACCAACCCAAAACCTATTTTTTGCGATCCAATCAGTTGCTTTCTGAGTCCTCTCCAATGGAGGTGTGCCTGATTGGTCATCTTTCAGGGCTCTAGATTAGTCAAGGTGTGTGTAAATTGATCCGGATATTTAGTTATCAACAAATTACAAACACAAGTTGAATTGTGTAAATTGATCCGGATATTTAGTTATCAACAAATTACAAACACAAGTTGAATTGTGTAAATTGATCCGGATATTTAGTTATCAACAAATTACAAACACAAGTTGAATACCAAAAGCGCAAGGCCAGACAAGAACCAAGTCGAACAGGATTCGGTCTTCTTTTTTCACCCTGGTTTTCTAAGACAAGTAAGAAGAACCCATAATCTGTTGAAGAGTTTAAACCAAACGGAAGCTGAAGAATGAAGAGATCAGCTTCCCAAAAATCCAGAAGGATTACGAACGTTTCGCTTCTAAAATGGCTTCAACATATCAGAGCCTCGGTGGTATGTCTCACAACAGTTCTCAAAGGAACACCGAAGAATTTAAGCAACTTCTACATGTGAATACAAAAACAAATTGCAGCACAAACAATTTCACAAAATTAGCCATCCATCAGATGCATATCCGACGTCTATCTTCCTTCAACAAGCAATCACTTAGGCACACCGTCGACAAGTCGGTCATTCCAAATTTACTTCGTATGTCTAGCTATAATACGCACTTCATATGTCTAGCTTGACTAGCTATTATACGGTTACTACTTCTGAGTAGTACCATCTAATATCTTCCATGACAGTTTTCCCATCTATTCGAATGAAAGAACATGATTGTGAATCATAACTACTACAATATAGGGAGTTTACCAACACATCAATCCAACAGATAAACCACTCGTCTGCTGATAGACAAACCACTCGGTGGTCTCCAGATGCAGTATGATGCAAGCTCTGCGAGCAAATGGTTATCACATGTATTGATTAAGATCAACTGGAGAGGAAACCAACAGCCAGAGTGGGGATTCGGTTGAAGTGAAGCTCCACCACAACTGTTCACAGCGATGGAGAAAAACCACTATCGATTGTCAGAATGTCAAATAGGAGAGGTATATCCTTGTGTTCGATCAAAAAATCAAGTAAGGTGCTTTCAGTAATGCACTATGAATAGTTGCCGTAATAGACAACTGCACTCGCTCTTGTATATGGTTGATTTTGAAGAAGAAAAGAAACAGGAGCACAACCTAAGTATGAACAACCAGATTAAAGACTCATGTAGATATCCAAAGTAACTTCCCGAACAATATGCGACCAAACAAAGACCAGCAAATGCAAAACGAACAAATATAATATGCGAACACAAACTAACGACCGCAAGCAGAAAACTTGAACTGCTATACCACCCAAATTCCAACAGGAAAAGCATAATATCATGGAAAACAACAACACTTTCTAGACAAGCAACCTCAACCAACCGTCAGTCAGTCACCGTATTACAGCGTGGAAGAGATGACTTGCCACATCTGTTCTGAGTATTCGTGGCTAGCATCCAACATAGCCAATGGCTAATTGGAGGTCCAGTAGAAGGGGTGGTAGGGGCAATGGTAGTTGCCGGGCTTATGGAGGAGAAAG
Organism: Rhododendron henanense subsp. lingbaoense; assembly: GCA_020567845.1. Lineage (NCBI taxonomy): Eukaryota > Viridiplantae > Streptophyta > Magnoliopsida > Ericales > Ericaceae > Rhododendron > Rhododendron henanense. Next base: position 2,959,587 of record CM036324.1, read on the forward strand.
AGAAGAGAACTCGTCAAATGTCTATACTAAACTATACTAGTGCCCAGTGGTATGAAGGGGAACTGTTCAGTTTCCAACATTACAGGCAACGGTAAAACATCATGCAAAACTTGCTATACCTGGAAAAATATCAGCTAGAAAACCGAAGGTCCAAAAGTAGATCTTCAGCCATTAGAACATGTTTCACGAACTAGTTACACATCTAGGCGGATAAAAAGTTGATAAACTTGATAAAAATTGAAGTTGTAGCCTAGCAAAAGGGTCACGCTGCAATCTACAAGTTGAAGCCTAGCAAAAGGGTCACGCTGCAATCTACAAAGTCCAAGTCATGAAACTTTTCCTTTTGAAGGTAAACAAAGGAGAGTCGAAGTCGAGTCTCTTTACTAAAGAGATGCAAGTAGCAAATCATTTTAAGTAGCTTAATGCCCAATCTATCACCAAGTATCACAATGGCAATTCATGAATTAAGACATATAATTTCCAAAAGGTGTGCACTGAGATGTGGTTGGCATACTTAATCAAGAAACATCATTTCCACTAGTGTAATAGGAATGTTGTTTGTCATCATGCACAAACATATACTTCAACAAACAGCTATCATGTTTTCAAAAATTATTCAATTTGCAATAAGTATAACTATACTATCAATTTTCAACACCTAGACCATACAAAACACCGGCATACTTCTCAAGTGAGCTGCTAAAGAAATTCTCTTTCAACTTCCTGAATGTACAAGCCGTGAGCAAACTATCTGAACCTGCCTGGTGACAAACACCAACTCTCTCAACTTCCAACAGTTCCGCAAGCTTGTTCAATCCGCCATGAAGGCTATTACAGAACTTCATGAGATGCTTGATGTCATAAACGACCGGAAAGTACATATTGATCAGATCAAAGAACCCAGCTTGAGTATCAGGTAAATCCTGGCAAGTCAATACCTTGAGCAAGTAGCCAAAATCATACCCACTATGGAAAGTAACCCAATAAACATTGTCGTTCAAAACAATCCCAGATGACATCAAAAGCTCTCCAAATCGCTTCGCATCAATACCCATATCATTGTTTTTGTTGAAATCAATCCCGCTCTGCCGTAAGAGCTCGATCGAGTCATTTGCGAAAACATCTTCATTCACATTAAATTCGCAGAAATTGAACTGCCAAATGCAATACTTATCAGACCCACACGTGGGTAAATTCCCATCTTCATCTGAAAAAGTAAGCCCTAACTGAATCAACTTCAACATGTCTACATTGTCTTTCAAAGTCTGGTAATGATAATCGTTATTGTTCTTGAAAATTCCCACTGGGCGAAGAACAATTCCCGGAAACTCCGTATCCATAGCTATATACGGAAATTCATCAACTATTTCTCGAATCAAAGTGAACTCTTCCTCCAGATTGTCCTTCCAAACATCTCGAATTTGGATTGAATCGCTTTTGGGCAAAAGCGACATTCCAAGGGTACATAAAACCTAATTCAAAAAAACCAAATCTGACGTACAACAAACCGGTTCACACAATTCAACAATTTGAGCTACAAAAACAAAACAAAAACAACAAACCGGTTCACACAATTCAACAATTTGAGCTACAAAAACAAAACAAAAAAAAAATCAATCAAATCCCAGAAATACATAAACAGTTGCTCCCTCCAAACGAGAAATTAGAAGAGACATTTTTTTCATGAAAGATTCAAAAAAATTTCCACAAATTAAAAAACCGATTGGTATTTAGTAACTAGCGGCAAAACGTTTAAATATTTTCTACAAAGATGCATTATTTTGAAGTTCTTGGTTTGCGGACCGGACAATATTTTTAAGACGGAGGTAATACTACTAATTTAGAAATTGAAAAACAAGAGGAATTGATTCTTACCAGAAACTTATCAGCAGATTAGGCTTTTGATGCTGGGATCTATTTGCCCAAAGGTAGGGGCTCAAATGGGTAAAGTGTTGTAGAGAGAGAGAAAGGGCTTTTGGTCTGAACGTGGTATAGGGCCCTTCTCTGCTTTCCTCCTCCCAAAGAAGAAAGGGGAAAGAGAGAAATGAAAATCTCAAAACTGAAATAAAAAAATACTCCTACTATTTGCAAAATCGAAAGACATATACCCAAAAATTTCTCATAATAAGGGGTCTGGAGGAAACGGTAAGCTTTTGAAAGTATGGAATTTTACGTATTTTTTGGTTTTGATTTTGGCTGGAAATTTCTGGGTAGTTGAATGATTGTGAATGAGTTATCTCGAGCAAGATAAGAGAGAGAGACGTATCACCACCATCACCACAAACATCAAGTGGCGGAAAAATTAGAAAAATGGCCACATCATGTACGGAGAAAATTATGTTTGATGTGACATTGCATCGATTTGAACGAATTGTATTTGTTACTCCGTATAGTTATTTTGTCACACCCTTTTTTGTTATTGCCACACCATCGTAAGTGTATTTTTTGGTGCAAAATACACTTGCAGAGTGTGGCAATAACAAAAAGGGTGTGGCAATATCATTTCCCATGAAAATAGCCTCTAATCATTTATGACATTAAGGCCCCGTTTGTTTCGATGTAAAATGTTTTACAACGTAAAATATTTTTCATATAAAATGTCTTTTCAGAAAACAAACTTCAAATTTTTATTTTTTGGTGTTTGGTTGGCACTTGAAAATATTTTTGGAAATCAACAAAATAATGTAGAGAGGGAGATGGAGAGTTTAAACGGTGGAGAGATATGAGATTATTGGAACTGAATGTGGGTCAGGACTGACGATCAAGGAAACTGAGCAGTGAAAATTGCAGTAGAAGACAGCGGGTTCATTTCGGAAAATAACTCACGGAAGATTCAAGGGTAAGTCATTTTCATCCAATTGATGGAAAATGTTTTACATGTAAAATATTTTTCTCATTTTTTATACAACCAAACACCAGAAAATAGGTAAAACATTTTACCGAAAAATATTTTACGTCCAAACAAACGGAGCCTATGTATCGGAGATTGAATTGTACACGGCGGACCATGTACAATGGTTGTGTGGCAAAGGCATAGATGAAAAAAAATATAGGAGTAGTTAAAAAAAAAAATGTATAGGAGTAGTTAAAAATTTAAGTGTTCTAATTTTCAATTTGTTTGAATCAGTGCGAAGATCTTTTTATTTTGATCATATTATTCTAAACTGTAATAATTAAATTTTATCTCTAAAGCTCTTATAATCAAGTTTCCGCTCCATAGGGTCTCAAATAAAGAGCAAATACTTAATTATAAGGGCTCTAGAGACAAAATAAAATTACGATCTTTGCACCGGTTTAATAAGATTGAAAATCGAAACAATTAAATTTTTAATCATATTTTTAATATATATAAAGGAAACTGATATTCGCGGTCCACTTTTTATTGATGACGCTCTACTTTGTTTATGAAGTCCAATTTCCTATATAAATAGTCTAAAAGAATTAAACTAATTGAGTGTAAAAAAATGATGAGAGAGAGAGAGATTAAACGGGCTAGATGAGCCAAGTGGTGACGTGATATTCATCTATGCCTTTGTTGCACAACCATTGTACACGGCGGGGCCGTGTACAATTTAATCTCTATGTATCATCTTACGACTATTTTTTGACGACGTCTTTACAATTGAATTTTACTTTCCTGCATAGACAATAAACATGTCAATATATATATATTTTTTATCAGCTAAGAAGATAAGCGCGCCAACAGTTATAGAATGAGCAGTTCTAAATCGCTAAATGAGATCGTGGTGAATTTTACTTTCCGTATCAATAGCTTATTTTGCATAATCTACTTGTACATGATGTTCGTTTTAGTCTATGGAAGAATATCACAGCCACTTAAAGGGAAGGAGGGGTTAGATCGAAAAGGTAGATCTTGAATTAGACTTTACAGAAATTAATTTAACCTATCTCTTGCCATGTGTTGTCAAATGACACAAGTGATTGAGATATAAGGCTCGATTTGATTTGATTTAGTTTGGTTTGCCATGTGTTGTCAAATGGCACAAGGAAATGAACTTCACATGATAGCATAGCGAAGGGTTAGCCTAATAGTAGAATGATTAGGATAGCGCATCGAGACACTAATCGAGATCATGAGTTCGAATAGTGTTCATCTCTTACAATGGAGAAGAAATGAAGGGACAAAAATCGAAGTTCACATCAATTTTTACATCCTCTCCCTCAAAAAGAGGTGGGACCCACAACACTATTCAAATGATCTCACCATCATTGAACTGATTAGGGAGTAGTTTATACCAGATGAAGTGAGTAAAAAGAGGGCTGGATTTATTAGAAATGATAAGTGTTCGAACTTGGATTCACAATACTAATCAAGATCATGAGTTCGAATCTCACCATTGTGAATGCTTTTCATCTCTTACTCTAGTTGCCCAGAAAAAACCATTTGACCCACCCAAAAGGCCAAAACTGTCATTACCATGGTTTTTAATTGAATTTGTCCATTGGAGAATTTATACCAAAAGAAGTTGAGTAAAAAGTGGACTAAGGGCTGTAGATGCTCTTATAAGTTATGACCACAGTCAAGAATGTATACCGACTATATATCCCGTTCGTTTAAGGGTTTTGAATTTTAGATTCTAATCATTATCCTATTTATCTCCAATAATTATTTATCTCCAATCATTACTCTCTCTCTAATCATTACCTCTATTTTCAATTATTACTCTATCTCCAATCATTACTCTATTTTTCTCTACACTTACTACCTACGAATCCAAATCCAAAAATCCAAAACGAATAGGGTTAATACTCTCAGATGGAAAAATAAATAGTATACAAAACAAATAGAAGCAAACAAATTTTTTTTTAACCAAATGAGTTCCACTAAATTGTGATGAGAACAACTTGTTCAAGAACAGATGGTTAGCCTGTCACTGTATATCAAGTTTAAAATTTGTGATGCTCAAGATTCTGAGGATGCTTAGATCGCGGAAAAAACGAACTCCCTCCAAGAGAGCGAAATGCTTTGTCTAGTCAAACCTTGGTGACTTCTACTTGGTTTCTGTAATTGGGAGGTAGACACCCTCCGCTGCCAACCAAACATTATCTGCCTTCTTCTCTCGGACACCACAAACCTGCATAATGTACACAATATCTCAGGATGGGTAGAATTGACAAAGAATGGAAAGCTAATAACAATGCAATTGGAATCTCTGTTAAAAAAGAAATCTCAGCAAATGTTTGCATGCTAACTGCTACTTCCAGCCCTTCATGGAGTTTTATGTAAGAACTCCATCTCAAATTTGACCAAGACATCCTTTGTTGACAATTCGAATGAGCAGTTTACGACACCGAGTAACCAGCACCTCCCACAAACACATAGTAAATTGCAGGTTTTAACTTTTCGTTACCTCTTGTTGACCTCCGGCTATTCGAGTGTATTTCTTGTCATGACTGTGAAGATAACCACTGGTGTCAACGTGGTGAAACCTGATCCTTTGATCTTGCCTCCAAGTTTTCCCACCTCCCTCTATTTCAAGACTGCGAAGGGAAAAAACATGAGTATAACAAGGCAGGTTACCAAGGGGCGTTGAACTAGTTCTGAGACCAAACATGAGTAATCAGCAAGTCTTACCTCCAATGATCTCCAGTATCAGAATTACCATCCCCTCCAAAGCAGCTCACCTACAAGATAATACAATACAGCTTAAGTCTTCAAGGCTCAATTTTAGCAAAATTTGAGATCAAACTTCAGGACTATGAAGGGGCCATGGGGAAAGATAATTCACAATAGAAAGGCTTTCTAGACACTGCAAACTAGCATATTCAGTAACACAGTTCAAGCGGAAACAGGTAGATGGGTTATGTCGTACAACTACAAGCTTTACAGTAAAAATCGATATCACTAGGGATTTCCCAACTAAACATGGGCGCGAGGCTGCGAGCATCTCCAGCTAGGATAGGCAAAGTCAGTATAGGAGGATAGATAAGCAGGTAGCAGTATTGCTGTTCCATTCACACATGCAGTAGAATATTACGAAAATGCTAAGGGGACCAATGTGCACAACCCGGACCGTGGGGCACAGTCCGGGGTCCCACACGGATAATCTAAGCCTTTCAATAATTTTAAATAATTTTTTGAGTTGCAGTGAGGAAAATCAGCTCAATCCGATATGTGTAGGTGCTTGATCCAATCGTCTAGTTTTTCATTCAGAATCTATTGAACGGCTCGGATTATCCATGTGGGACCCTAGAGTGGGCCCCACATGATGGTGCACACCCGTCGGTGCCTGTAGTTGGGTTCCAATACTAAACCACAACCAATGCATATCGACACTTCTTCAAACAAGGAAAAGTGGAAAATTTGGTTTCCTTTTGTACTAAAGGCTTTCAGAAGACTTGTTAAATATTCATTCTCCAATTCCATCCATCTCATATTGTGCATAGCCGACCAAACACCTCTACATTTGAAATGTTGGATGCCTTTTCAACAGTAACATATAGTCATATACTCCTCTTTCCCTGAAGAAAAAAATTTGCCATTTCATTTGGTTGCTAAAAGTCTAGAACAATGAGAAGGAAACTGGAAAGTTGCAAGTTCAGTCAAAACTAAAAATTTTCCCTCCTTCACTCTCAAATTTTCGCTACTTTATTAGTTCCTCAGAATCTCACTACAAATGACCAGGTCGACGGGAAATGTGAAAAAAGTGGTAGACATGAGAGTGCTAGATAGGATAAGCAAAACGAACATTGCCGTTCATAGTACAGAAATAAAATAGATACATGTTGCTGAAACAAGATGGTGGAGAGTTTGAGACAAAGGAGTGTGAGAATAAGGTATTTCCAATTGCCACCAACTGTACTCAAAAGTCACCTTATTGATGGAGCAAGGAAAAAACAAATGTCCTCCGCCAGTAATCAAGCTTAACTTCCACAACTAAAGATCCAAAAATTAAAGAAAGTAATGGGATAAAAGGGTAACGAGTAACAGAGCATTCTTCAACTTGTGTGAGGTGGTGTTAAAAGCTAAAGAGGCAAAAGGCAGATTTTGTTATACTTAGAGAAATCGAGAAAACAAGAAAAGAAAAAATGGGAGGAAGCAAGATCAAACAGAAGCAAATCTACAAACCTCGAGATTGCCAGAAATCGGGGAGGCATGCAAGTGGCTATGCAGCCATCTCCTTGTCCTCATATGTTGCAATCGGATGTTTGTTCCACTTTTAATTGTGTCCCCTTGTTTAGCGGATGATTCTAGCTCAGGCCTAACAATCTGTTGACAAAATAAGTCCCCATTAAATCCAAAAACTTCAAAGCTGATCTTGAATTATTGTAATACAAACTTAATTTACGTGATTAAAAATGATAATGTATGAAAGAGAAAGGATGATCATAAGCATACCCAGTAGCTATTGGAATCATCAATACTGGGAAAACCAGTGACTGACTGCTGACCACTACCAGAACCATATGGGACATCGTGGGAATGCAACCGAACTTTCGTCCTTTCATGCATAAGCTTGATAACTGAACCGTAAGTAATCTGCCAGTCTCAAACAATACGAGACAGTAAGAATGAAGAAAACTGTACATCTTCAATTGTTGATCTCCTACTTAATCTAAAAGAAAAATGGAAAATGCTAACCTAGAATACAATGAGAGCCTCAAAAATTCTTAGGTTATTTCTCGATTCGTGGATCTAAAATTAATGAATTCTCCAATACTTATCCAAGAAGTATAACTTTGAATTAGAATTCTATTTTCAGGTTTACATTTCAAATGTGAATTTGAGAGCTTTAGTTAAGTGATTACTTGTTATTGAAATGATTCCATAAAAAACCTTACCTATACATTAACAAGATAAGTCTCTGCTACGTGACCTACGTCTATTTACAACCGCTTTAGAATGGCTAAAGATCTATTTCAAATGATTAACTCCTCCGCAATTTTAAATTCAACCTCAAATCCTACCATTCAAATCAACTCATCCAATTGGAGCATCTCAAAACAATTCAACAATCCCACACACACATAGCTGAAATGGATCAGACTTCAGAGTATCAGACAATTACAAACTTCTATGCCAATCTACGGACCCACAAGTATCGACTTTACAAGAGTGTTATCGAAATTGTTCGCGCTATAAATTGTTGTTAGAAAGGGTTCCAGCCCAATACATCTCATCTACCTCTAATGCACATTCCACTCCAGTTTAACCCAACCTCCATTTATTTATCTTCCTATAACTCAGGTGTCTGGGCCAACTTATGCGCACCTCAGACTAATCCTAGGGGCCCAATCCCACCACCCGGGTAACCTCTATTTATTTTTGCTTAAATGAGAAATCCCTTAATTCAAAATTAGACATTAATCGGATTAACCCAAAACGTAGCCTTACAGAATAATATGAAAATAACCCCCCCAAAAAGAGTAGATTTTTCAAATGATTTCACAAATTCAACAAAGATAACTAAAACAAATATGCAGTTGTGAATCAAATGTAGTTAGTTACCTCTACGCCCTCAGAGGAAGCAGCGTAAACGGGAGAGGAAGTGTAATCAGGATCGAGGGTTACGAACAGGAAGGCGGCGAGAGCGAATGAAGACAAACCCATGACGAGGAGTAGGACCAGGAACCAGGTCCGCTGCCAGAAAGGGATGTCCGGATCGGGTTCTCGGTATACTATGCGGGTCGAATCCGGAATTGGAGTGTGATTGGGTGATGGCGATGGGGAGTTGGAAGAAGTGGGTTTTCTGCGGGAGAGGCCTGACGGAGCCACGACTGCTGGGGACGGCTGAGGATCCGAATATGTCGGGTCAAATGCTTTTCTGTGCGCGAGGAGATCGAGATCAGAGAGAGAGAGAGAGAGATGAAAGAGGAAGGTTTTTTGTGCCACGTTGGATGTGGAGGTTGGGACGAATGATAGTGTGCCACGTTGGAAATGACGACGTGGTGCGTTTTAATCTGAAAAATCAGTCACCTCCGTCCACTTGACGGTAGGGGTGTAAACGAGTCGAGCCGAGTTTCGGCGAGCTCAAGCTCTGCTCGTTCGTTAACTTAACGAGTCAAAAACTCGAGTTCGAGCTCGGCTCTAGTCTTAACGAGCCGAGCCTTTAACGAGCCGAGCTTAATCATTTATTAAACGAGCCTCTTTAATTGAGCCGAACCTCCCTTAATGAGCCGAGCTTTTGTCGAACGAGCCGAGCTCCACTCGGCTCGTTTAGTAAACGAGCCGAATACTCGAGTTCGAGCTCAGCTCACTTACAGCTCTACTTGACGTGCATAGGACAGTACGCCCTCTGTCCAAAATTGTTTTTCCTTATGAAAAGTCAGGCAATTTTTGAATAAAAAATAAAGTATTTTTAAGTATTATTTTTAAGATTTTTTTATACCAAAATAAGTACCTCATGAGCTCTTTAATATGGTACAAAAAAATTGAAAATTATGCACAAAAATATTTTATTTTTTGGTATCAAAATTGCACGTTTTTTCGTAAAGGACCAAGAATTTGGGACATACGAGGAGTAGTAATAAGTATGTAAGGATTAATAAATTAGGATATCAATATGCGTTCCATGGAAATTAATACATTTTGTTTAGGATATCGATCACGTTTTACCTATTATTTCATGCCTAATGGGCGGAAGTTAGCATTTTTCTTTCAGAATAAAAGTTGTACTCCCTCGGTCCCATTATCTTGGCCCATGATTCCATCTTTTGTTGTCCCATTTTATTTGTCTATTTTGACTTTTCAATGGGTATCATTGAGTTCATTTCCTATTTTGCCTTTTTCCCTCCAAGTCACAATCAACTTAAAAAAAAAAAAAAAGGAATTCAAATTGAAAACTGATTTTGTTCCTTTAGTATCTCGATTGTAGCAAATTCAACCTTTTATTTTTATTTTCATCCAGGTGATGATGTCCGTTAGCATTTCTGTTTCCTTTCGGGATAAAAGTTGTACGTATTAAGATAGTGCACAATACTTTTTTTCCTCGGCAAAACGAAAATTTTATTGGCTCGAAAAGGGTACATCAAGATAGCACTCAATAAGCAACAGACGCTTAAAGAGCAGCAGATACATTACATAACAGAAGGAAGATGGGAATGACCATCCAACAGAAAATTGGATCGCATCCATCCTTACGAAAAAATAACGGACATCAATTAAGATAGTGCACAATACTATCTTAATGTTTTTTTTGTTTTTAACCAGATGATCGACATTACAAAAACACAACCATAAACGGTTTTGGGGTATTTACATGTATTTTAACTCCTACAGAGTCATTAGCAATCTGTTGCAACATAAACAAAGGAGGTTCAACTAACGAAACATGAGTAGGAAAACATAAACTAAAATGATCTATCTCTTGTCTAGAACATCAAGGCATCTGTTTTCTTCCCGCCGAACACGACGGATCTCGCGGACTCGGGACACCTCCAAGAGCTTCCTGCAGTCACAAACAATAGCACTAAGAGGATCGATGATGGGCACTTTGAGTTGAGTATAAAAGCGAAACGCCTATCTTTAATATCGTTGTTGTTCACAAATTCTCGACCAACCTCTCGGTCTCTATGAAGATTTTTTTGGAAGAAAAGAAAGGAAAATAACTAAAATTAGCAAATGAAGAGCTAAAGTCACAAATGACACCCATCCACTCCCGTTGTCATTGTCTTCACATGATCAACCTCTGAGAATAGAATACCAAAGAACCCTAATTAATTGTTTTTTTTTTTTTTTTTTTTCTATTTTTGTCGTTCCAGTACTTATTCTTGAAATTAGAAGGAGAAAGAATTTAAAGTGAAAAACAATTGAAGAGACTTGGCTCTGGGTCACATGTGGGATGCCTCAGCATTGAACTATTAAGGGAAAATTATATAAGGACACTTTCTTAGCACTAATTAATTATAGGGAGAATTTTCCATAAGTCCACTTCTAAACTTCATAACCCACTAAGTCCACTAGCCTACGAAAATACTAATATAACCTTGTAGCCCTAATCAATATATACCCCATTATAGCAGTTTCTTTTTCATTTCCTTCAAACGGGGGGGGGGGAGAGAGAGAGAGAGAGAAGCGCCGGGACAAGCATCTCGACTCAACCTCCTGTCGTCGCCGCCGTCGCGACCCACCTCCAGTCGCGACCCACCTCCACCGCCGTCGCGACCCACCGCCGTCGCGACCCACCTCCAGTCGCCGTCACATCCTGTCCCAGCCTCCCGTTCCCGTCGCCATCGCCACCCACCTCCAGTCGCCTCCTCGTCCCAGCCTCGTCGTCGCAATAGCATCTCATCTCCGCGTCATCATCGTGTTCAACAATTGGAATAGGTCGCCAACGCGTCACCAAACGAGATCTGCACAAATCTCCACGAGATCGCCGTCCTTTCCGATTGTCGGCTTCGTTCCCACCATCACCATTGTTTTCAACACAAATAGGTAAGTCAAGTTTAGTTTAGGATTGGACATACACTGTTATTTGTTAGTATTTGTGCAGATCTGGTTTTAGTAGGGTCTTGGATGAACTTATGGAATCATATAATGTTATATATGGTTATATACTGTGTGCGAGTCAGTATAAGGGTTTCGAGGATGGCTATATATTCGGATCAAGTATGCCGCTGCGCGGACCATTTTAATAATGTAATTATATTGGTTTTATTTATATATATGTAAACAAAATCTCTGTATATGATTTTTGACCTGTTTCTCCTGGTATATATGGTTATATAAACGTTGCCAGCTATAAAATGCTGGTTTTGTTCTGTTGCGTGCAGTAGGATTAATGTTCTGTTTTGCTTTGCACACTGTTGTTCTGTTGTTTTGTACTGATGTTCTGTTCTGTTGTGGATTGGCTATTGTCTGTCATTTGGATGCTTCTGTTATATATATTTTCAATGACTTGTCAATAACATAACTTTCCGATGTCTGTTATAACATTATATATTGTGATTGTAACCATATATATGACTTTCCACTAGTTAATATATATGATTACATGTGATTTTGATCAGTCCATCCTTCTTTACACATACAAAATTTTATGTTTCCATATGTTTAATTTTTCCATTGTACGTGCAGCAATGACAGATCCTAAAAGAAGAGGAAAAGAGTTGGTACCTGTGACATACGCAACAGACATTCGTCCGTTATCAACGATTGACCCCCCAAGCGATATATGAGGCAAGAAGATCAAATATGAGAATAAATGAGAGATTAGGATTAAGAATAGAAAAAAGTTGGGGGTTGTTTTGTTTTACCTTATTCATGCTTAAAATATTGAAATTGTTTCTTTTGGATTATGGATAAATAAAGAGTTTTGTTGTTTTATGGACATCAGGTGTGTACAGTTTTACATGTTAACGTTATATAACCTTATATAACCTTATATAACGTTCTATATTCTCCTTTCCAGGTACACTGCTGTTTTATAGACATCAGTTGTGTTCAGTGTGACATATTAAAGTTATATAACGTTATATAACTTCCTATATTCTTCTTTTCAGGTACACTGTATATAACGTTATTGTACTTATATAACAATATATATTCTCCCTTTTTCATTGTATTGCAACATCATATTATAACCACTGATAATCTGTATCATTTTCATGGTATTGCAACAGCATACAAATATTATATGTTCCATATTAACTTTGATATAATGTTATATATGACTAGTAGACTTGTGGAAGGTTATATATCATGTTTTCACCAATCATGTTCGAATCAATTAGGCCGCTGCGCGGACCATTTCAATAATCTAATTTAATTGGTTTTATAGAGATATCTAAACTAATTATGTTCTCTTCTTTTCTCAAGTACCAAAAAACAACGCAAGTATCAAATCTCTTTCCTTTCCTTTTGTTTTGTTTTTTCCAAGTGTAGTATTAGGTCAATTTTTCTTGATTGTGTTTGGGCTATGCCTCAAGCACTCTTTCTTGTCTTCATTCTTTTTATTTTTTTGCTCATATAGAAACAACAGTATTATTCTGTCATGTGTATCTCTTGGAAAATGAACATATGACATTATATAAGGTTAAACCTAAACAACCAAAATCATTTTAGGTTTGCATCCTTAATATCGTTATATGTGGTCTAACAGATCACCTTATATGAATTGGTCCGCGCAGCGGTTTAACAGACCTGAACATATAATATTATCTGTGCAGCGCGTTAAATGTAAGTATCTAACGTTAAATATGAACGGATGAACGAGTATATAACGTTATATCTCTTTCTCCCTCTTTCTCTCTGTCGCAAAACTCCCTCCTTCTCTCTATCCCAAAATCCTAACGTAACTGCCGTGATTGTAGTGAAAAAAAGCTGGCAGGGGCATTTTTGACTTGTATTAATTCCTTTTTGGCTTGACAAGGGCTCAGTTTGGCAACACAAAAAAAGAAAAAGAGTAAAAATACATTTTTTTTGTTTAAGCCAAACAAGGCCCTTGTCTGAGTGGACCTAGTGGGTTACAAACTTGAGAGGTGGACTTGGTGGGTTACAAACATGCTATAATGGACCCTAGACCAATTTTTTATTAATTATAAGGCCACAATTGTGTTTAATTTTATTTTATTTTTGAACGGCCCAATTGTGTTTAATTTGATTAGTAGAATTGAAGCCCAACACCGCGCGCCCCGGAAATGCAAACTCGATCCTACTTCTCCAATGTAATAATTTCCGATGTTGTGGACTCGCGGGACTTATAGTGAGCAAGTCACTAAACCTTTGTAGTGAGCAATCACACTGTCCATTTCCAAAATTAATGGTAATGAATTTGCTAGCTACGTACAAGCCCCCAAACTCCCATGCTGTTCAGTGTTTAATTTGTTCTCTCTCTCTCTCTCTCATCATTAATGGTAATGAATTTGTTCTCTCTCTCATCCTTAATGAAGCGAAATCATGTATTTAATTAAAAGACGCACAAAATTTCTCCTAATATGGGTCTACTAGTACTGTCTAGCTAGCCACATGATGAACTGCCCAGTCCGACGTCGCCTTGGTTGTGTTGAATTTTATTACGAGAGAGAGAGGAGGAGGATCGGAGTAGGAGGATGGGAAGAGGAGGAGGAGGTGGCGGCGCCTCCCCGCCAAAACGGGAACCCTAATGGAGTCTAGAGAGAAGGCCAGGGGGAGGTGGAGAGAGAGAGAGAGGGGGGTAAAATTTCACTAATCATCGTAAAAGCAAAATAGTTGGCGAAAAGCCAACTGGAAGAAACAATTCATACATACATGCAAGAAGCAATGCCACTATTTTAAATCGTTGATTGTTTCTGCAATGCCGCTCCTTAACCTGGTTATAAAAAGGGACCCCGGCCAACTCCCAAGAAAACTGAGTATGTTGTAGTGTGAATAAAAAATGTAGGAGTATCAATTGTGGTCCACTTTACAAATTAACCAAATAGCTAGACCAAAACATGCTGAAACTCCGATCGTGGATATTATGTCCGTGGAAACCCGGCCTAGCTAGGCAATACTAAGATAAATGAAGTCTCTCATAAATGAAAGAGGAGAAATTAAAAAGAGAGAGAGGAGGATTGATAGCTAGAAGACGTTGATGGATATGTATATGTATCTATCCAGTATCCATGTGGCATGTATATATGTTGTGTGATCCTCACCTTCCTTGGTGCTTAAGAAAGAAAGAAGCAAGCAATTTATTTAGGAAACGGGAAGAAATTAATTATTTTGTGTTTTTTGTTTGAGGTTTCATTTTTGCAAAATCACTATTACGTACTCAACTTATTGTCTTGCGCTTTGGAACTTTTATATATCCATTCTTTTTTTTAGTAGTCAACTTGCACACCTCATGAACAGTTTCAACCCTTTTTTTCAATCTTACATAAGAACATAAGTAGATATATATTGCTGTTGACAAAAAAACCCAATGGGTTTTAGATGTGCTTGGATCAGACATCACGCTAATATAAAACTTGCCCAAAGAAACTTGGCCTCCGTTCCGCTAAGTGGATTACTGGTTTTTTACAGTTTACGAGACAGATCAATCTCTACACATGCATCAACTAAAAAAAGCTCAAAAAATCAATTTAGTGGAACGCACCCTTATTATGTTGTGTGCATCAGTTGTGGTGCACTTACGCACCAAATAGTCGAAAACAAACTCCTATCTTGGATATGTCTTGGAAACCCTAGGTTGTAAGATAAATGAAGTCTCTCGTAAATGAAGGAGGAAATTAAAAAGAGAAATTTTTTTGTTAGTCGCTACATTTCTGTGTAGGTTGATACCTAAACAAGCAAAGACTATTTGGTGTTTCACAAAAAAATAAAATTTATGAGAAGAGTGGGGGAGAAGAAAAGGTTCATTTTAGTGTATGTTCGATCATGCACGTTGCTTCCAAACACATGATTTGCTATGTCTATCCAAGTATGCTTATTAAAGAAAAATCATGTGTTTGAAAGCAACGTGCATGATCGAACATACACTAAAATGAACCTTTTCTTCTCCCCCACTCTTCTCATAAATTTTATTTTTTTGTGAAACACCAAATAGTCTTTTGCTTGTTTAGGTATCAACCTACACAGAAATGTAGCGACTAACAAAAAATTTCTCTTTTTAATTTCCTCCTTCATTTACGAGAGACTTCATTTATCTTACAACCTAGGGTTTCCAAGACATATCCAAGATAGGAGTTTGTTTTCGACTATTTGGTGCGTAAGTGCACCACAACTGATGCACACAACATAATAAGGGTGCGTTCCACTAAATTGATTTTTTGAGCTTTTTTTAGTTGATGCATGTGTAGATATTGATCTGTCTCGTAAACCGTAAAAAACCAGTAATCCACTTAGCGGAACGGAGGCCAAGTTTCTTTGGGCAAGTTTTATATTAGCGTGATGTCTGATCCGAGCACATCTAAAACCCATTGGTTTTTTTTGTCAACAGCAATATATATCTACTTATGTTCTTATGTAAGATTGAAAAAAAGGGTTGAAACTGTTCATGAGGTGTGCAAGTTGACTACTAAAAAAAAGAATGGATATATAAAAGTTCCAAAGTGCAAGACAATAAGTTGAGTACGTACTAGTGATTTTGCAAAAACGAAACCTCAAAAAAAAACACAAAATAATTAATTTCTTCCCGTTTCCTAAATAAATTGCGTGCTTCTTCCTTTCTTAAGCACCAAGGAAGGTGAGGATCACACAACATATATGTTGGATCTGGGATTCGTTTATCACTGGAAATTCGCTACACACCAAAAAGAAATAATATTAGAAAACTTACTGGACCAATTTCAGGCGTCCAAAAATTGGCAATCGAGGCTAGTATTTTATGGAGAATATTATATCCTTAAAGCAAATTTGTCCCCCACACCGGTGCTTTTGGGTCTCTTGAACGTTTGCCTCCCAGGATTACCCGATTTTCGAAGAACGGAAGTAGCACTCCAATCTGTTTAACAAGCAAACGCAAACTTGTGTAGTACTCTCTCTCAGACTCAATATGAATGTAATGCATGTGCTCTGTAATTTTTAGTGTTTTAAAAAGATGCAAACGAGCACTATTTATAGAGATGAACGAAGCCTTATGGAAGGGTGGGAACTCTTCGGGTAAAACCAAAATGGAAAAGATGCAACTATTGGTGGCAAACAAATGCCACTTGAAAGAACTTACCATTTTGGAAAGTCACATCTGTTAATGGAAAAAAAACTACCAATTAACCGACACACCTAATCGGCAATTAATTAACGGCACAAATTGGTTATTGAACTTAACCAATTAAAAGCTGTTGTCGATCTTTTCCCTTTTCCACATACAAAACATATATATATATATATATATATATATATATATATATATATATATATATATATATATATATATATATATATATCTACTGGGTTGATCAAGCCCAATTTCTATACATATATTTATTATCTTCCACATTCCTAACCAATGTGAAATACAAATCCCTTCCATACTTCAACCAAAAATCATGTGATTGTTTTGGAGTCAATTTTAATCACTCCCAATTAAATAAAAATTCATTTTATCCAACAATATATACATGCCACATGGATACTGGATACATACATATACATATCCATCAACGTCTTCTAGCTATCAATCCTCCTCTCTCTCTCTTTAATTTCTCCTCATTCATTTATGAGAGACTTCATTTATCTTAGTATTGCCTAGCTAGGCCGGGTTTCCACGGACATAATATCCACGATCGGAGTTTCAGCATGTTTTGGTCTAGCTATTTGGTTAATTTGTAAAGTGGACCACAATTGATACTCCTACATTTTTTATTCACACTACAACATACTCAGTTTTCTTGGGAGTTGGGGCCCCTTTTTAGCAGCTGTATTAGAGCTATTTCTTATCCAAGCACAAGGTTTAAAACAAAATTTTTTTGTATCAATTGTTTAGAAATCCTCATATTTTTGTTACAAAAGAAATTAATTAATTACTCCAATACATGTGAAAATTAATCACATCCTCCCCTCCCTCACATATGTAATTAGAGGCTAGCTAGCTAGGGTGTGATGGGAGATGCGCAGTGGTCGGTTGTGGTGGGTGTCGTGTATGTTTTACCGTACCATAAAAATGTTCGATCGAATAATACAGTACATCATTAATATTCCCCTGAATCGCTGATCACCGATTCGGCAAACCAACCCTGTCAGTATCCCAATTAAGTTACTGTGCTTATCCAGATATGTGAAGTCATGAGTGGAAACCCATATTTTACCATGGAATTCTGTGACATGCATAAAGCAGTGTTGCTACAATTGCATGCATACCCCATTAGCATGCTGGTTCATCTGATCATCATACGTGATGCACATGTATCATGCATGTCATGCTACAAATCATGCATACCCATTGCTGAGGTTGTTTTGTCGAAAGAGCCGAGCTCTGCGTACTAGGCTCATTTGCTTAACGAGCTCAAACGAGCCGAACGTTAACGAGCCGATCGAGTTAAGCCAAGCTCGTTTACTAACCCTAGCTACCACCTTCCGTTGTCATCTCTCATGAATCCTTGATTTAGTCATGACTTTTTCTGGTCATACATACATAATTAATTAGCCCTTGACGGTGGAATAGGTGGTTTATAAAGAAGACAGGGAGTACGTAACACACATTCTCAGAAAGAGAGAACTGTAGAGAGAGAGAGTGAGAGAGAGAGGATGAAGAAGGTTGAAATATTGTCCCTGGTGAGTATGAAGAAGGTTGAAATATTGTCCCTGGTGAGTTTGTTTGGTCCGTTGATCCTCTTCAAAGCCCATGGGCAAGAAAACATTGCCATGTTCACTTTGGCTCTTTCTTGGCCCACCGGTTTTTGCCTTGACCCGAACAACGATTGCTTTACTCCACCGCCATAGGACTTCACGCTTCATGGGCTCTGGCCACGGAGGTCAGATGGGACGAGCGATGAACATTGTGTTGGGGTGCTTGGCTATATTTTGAATGAAATTGGACAAGAGAAGTAGATTGTAAAGAAAGGAAGGGATGGATGATGCAAATAGTATAAAGGAGTCAAGGCTTTGAGCTTTCATTCATACATGGAAAAATACACCAATGCTCTATTTATAGATCTACTCCACCGACCCTTTTCTTCTAGAAAGATCTAGTTAAGCACATGTGCTTAATTACTTGAAAGATCTCTTATCTTTTAGAATTTTCTAATTCTACCCATGTGCATAAATACAAATAGCTTCTATACACTTCTAATTATTTTAAACTTAGATATTTAAATACTTTTTCTACATTATTCTAGAAGATTACAAATTACTCTTTCTAACACATTGCGAACCAGAGTCTCCACTCAGTCGCAAAGAGGAAGTCTTCTTTTTTTCTTTGTCTTTTTCTTTTTCTTTTTCCTTCCTTTAAGGTTAAATAAATTTTACTCCAGCTAGCAATTGTCCCTCTAAAGAGTGTACATGTCTGTGTGTGAGGAAGAGAGGAATCACACGTCAACCAGAAATCAGGTTCATTATTGTTTCTGTGTGAAGAATTTACTACGAACTCCTTCTTCTTGGACACATGTCAACCAATAATCAGTGACTTTTACTGTTTTTTTCTCGAGAAATGTGTCTTTTACTGTTAGGGTTTTAAATTTTGGGGCAAGAAGAAAAGTTTTGTCTTCCTTCTTCTTTTCTTTTGTTCCTTATCCTTTGGCTAAACTAATCAATATTGGTTCTGAGTCGTTGCAACAATTTGTCCCCACAACCTTCTGTTTTATGATAGAGATTGTCCATAAGAGATTCTTATAAATAAATAAAAAGGGATAAAATTGATCAATAATTAATTAATTAAATATTAACCCATTACATAAAACATGACTTTTAGTATAAATTCTTAACCATGGTGACTTGAGCAATTACACGAAACGCAGTAGTAGAAAAAGAAGAAATGGAAACGTTTCCACTTCTTGTAACTCATTACCTATTAATCTTCATCGGAGCTGTCGTCATCCCATCTCTCGGGATACCAGGCATCGACAAATTTGGCAGTTTGAATTGTCTAATTCCTCGCCTCTTCTCGCTTAACAGAAATAAGGCTCTCATGGTAAACAAAAGCTTCCCGCGCCACAGTTCCCAGATCTTTCATCTCAAGGGTATTTGGGTTGGCTAGGAACAAGTCTGCTCCGTATCCAGTACAAGTAACGCACCCGTCTTCCAAAATCCGAGCGGGAGCGTCGCTCCCGCAAAGGGTCTTAGGACTTCTTTGGTCCAGGCCCCTTCTTTCAACACCCATACGTCGAAAACACTTGGCACGTCACAACCAAGCGGGTAGGACTCAATCCAAGCGAGTGAGTTATTGTAGACCCCAAAACGGCTCCCAACGAGATCGCCCCAAGGCCCAAAGTACATCTCCAGATCGGGTCGACCACCCTTCTCCGGTATCACCTGAAACACCTCATCACTCATGTGAAATGAGAGGTAAACTGGACGATTGTTGTCGTCCGTTGCACACCAATAGTAAACCCCATCAATGTACGGATACAACGACCCATCGACGTACGGTGCCCTAGCCCAAGAATAGCACACGTAACATTTTGGAAAATCGCCCGTGAACTCTCTCCAAGAATCATCACGCATGGAATATATCGACACGCGTTTGCAGTGGCATGCCATGGGAGAAGGGAAATGAATAATATCTCTCGTCTCGGATTCCATCCACACCATCTCGATCGAAACCACCTTATGGTCGTTAGTGACCGGATCAAACCCGAATCCAAATACATGCTTATGTGCCTCAATAAAACTACGATAGGTGATGCTTAGGTGTGGGACCGAAAGAGTTCTCATTTCCCTAGTTGCCGGGTTCCAAAGGGCAACATTATGAAATAAGTTCTCGATGCAGAATATGCCTTTACAAGGACCCAATAGATGTGCCTTTGATTTCATGTTTAGATCAAGATACTCAAATACGGGCACCGTGAGGGTTTTATCGGGGTAAACGGCGAAAGAATACCTTTGGGCATCAAAGTTAACGTTGTAAACTAAAAGGCTACCATTCTCCTCCTTTTCGCTGTTACGAAGATGATTCAGCATGAAACCATGGCTTGTTATAACTGAACACCAAGACTTGGAAACGCACTTGAACCGCAATAAAGACTTGACCGGTAATTTAACGAGAATCTCATCTATGATTTCTTCAGGCATGTGCAGATCGCTCGCCATTTGATGTGTACGTATGCTTTATCTGAGGAAACGTAAAGCTCTATTCAACTCAAGATGGCAATGCAATGATCAAAATGTAAATCAAAGCAGTCCCATTATATCCAAACATGCTGATTGAAGCAATCACAGCTGGTGTTAGGGCCACCAGGGAACTGCAGCCAACAAGGAGATATGCTTGAGATGGGGGATTCTTCCTTAATTCTCCCTCAAAGTTTTGGGGAGTTCTGATTTTGTTTTTCTTGATGTTGGGCTAGTTGTTTTTGTTTCTCTTTGTTGCTCCTTCTAGGAGCTTTGGGTTCTTTCATTGTTTAAGGACTAAGTCCTTCTAGTACATTGAGTTTTGGTGAATAAAAATGACATTTACCATAAAATAAAATAAAAAAACACACACACACACACACACAAATAGACTGCAAACAGAAATAATAGATTTCATACCTCTTGGTATGCCTATTCCAAGCCAGATCTGGATTAGGAAACACCCTTTGGCTCTGAACTGGGTAAGATGGGAAAAGCAGAAATCGACTGAATGTTATGGTTAATGGTTCGTCCGGGTGCTATGTCGCTGCGGTGGAGGAGGAAACGATGGAGATGAGACCAGAGAGGGACTATAGGAGAAGGTGGATCAGAAAACGATGGAGATGAGATTAGAGAGTGATTAAATAGTGGAGGAGGAAACGACGGAGTTGAGATTAGGGAGGGATTATAGGAGTAGTTTTTATAGGGCAAGGGTCTAGTCAAGTGTTTCTCCAACCAGTTCGGTTCAGTTTTTGACCACTCGTGGGCCCTTATGAGGCTCACAACAACGATCGAAACTATTAATTTTTCAGAGCTCGTTAAGAACAGTGATCATGCCAAAAATCAAGTTGATCAGATATTATTTAGTATGATATTGAAATGCATTTATCTTCAGAAAATTGTATCAAATTGATAGCAATTCAGTGTTGCACACGTTTTTTTCTTACAAACTTAATGCATTAATTAGATATTAATTAAATTCGGCCATGAAATAAAGATTTGTTGAGTTAAAAATCAATGGGCCGCACTAAAACAAACTAGGCCCAATTGATTTCGATCCAGATGAGACATGGGTTATGATCTCCTGGCTTTGATTATTTGAATAAAATTTATAAAGGCCCATGACCATGGAGAATGGCTAGTAGTTTCTGGCATAATCCCACGAAAAAGGGATGGGAAAATGACGGCTAAGGACGTGTTTTGATAATTAAAACCTGTCAATGATATTTTCTGTATTAACGAATGTTCTCAGTATGTATTAATTATCAAAACACGTCATAGTAGTCATTTTCTCAAAAGGATGAGAGGTTTGCTGGCATTTAGTTTCAGAGAGACCATGTGATGAAATGGCCCATTAAACAAGAAATAAGGTAGTGGAGCAACCCACAATTTCTCAATAAATACCGGGGAAAATAACTCCCAGAACATGTTTTGATAATTAATACCCGTCAATGACATGACTTTTAGTATAAATTCTTTACCATGGTGACTTGAGCAATTACATGAAACGCAGTAGCAGGAAAAGAAGACTTGGAAAGTGAAAGGCAATAACGTTTCCTCTTGTTGTTACTCTTTTCCTATTAATCTTCATCGGAGCTGTCGTCATCACATCTCTCGGAATACCAGACATCGAGAAATTTGGCAGTTGAATTGTCTAATTCCTCGCCTCTTCGCTTAACAGAAATAAGGCTCTCATGGTAAACAAAAGATTCCCGCGCCACAGTTCCGAGATCTTTCATCTCAAGGGTATTTGGGTTGGCTAGGAACAAGCTCTGCTCCGCATCCAGTACAAGTAACTCGCCCGTCTTCCAAAATCCGAGCGGTAGCGTCGCTCCCGCAAAGGGTCCTAGGACTTCTTTGGTCCAGGCCCCTTCTTTCAACACCCATATGTTGAAAACATTTGGCACATCACAACCACACGGGTACGACTCAATCCAAGCGAGTGAGTTATTATAGACCCCAAAACGGCTCCCAACGAGATCGTTCCAATCATTAACGAGACCGCCCCAAGGCCCCAGGTACATCCCCTGATCGGGTCGACCACCCTTCTCCGGTATAACCTGAAACACCTCATCACTCATGTGAAATGAGAGGTAAACTGGACAATCGTTGTCGTCCGTTGCACACCAATAGTAAACCCCATCAATGTACGGATACAACGACCCATCGGCGTACGGTGCCTTAGCCCAAGAATAGCACACGTAACATTTTGGAAAATCGCCTGTGAACTCTCTCCAAGAATCATCACGCATGGAATATATTGACACGCGTTTGCGGTGGCATGCCATGGGAGAAGGGAAATGAATAATATCTCTCGTCTCGGATTCCATCCACACCATCTCGATCGAAACGACCTTATGGTCGTTAGTGACTGGATCAAACCCGAATCCAAATACATGCTTATGTGCCTCAATAGAACTACGATAGGTGATGCTTAGGTGTGGGACCGAAAGAGTTCTCATTTCCCTAGTTGCCGGGTTCCAAAGGGCAACATTATGAAATAAGTTCTCGATGCAGAATATGCCTTTACAAGGACCCAATAGATGTGCCTTTGATTTCATGTTTAGATCAAGATACTCAAATACGGGCACCGTGAGGGTTTTATCGGGGTAAATGGCGAAAGAATACCTTTGGGCATCAAAGTTAACGTTGTAAACTAAAAGGCTACCATTCTCCTCCTTTTCGCTGTTACGAAGATGATTCAGCATGAAACCATGGCTTGTTATAATTGAACACCAAGACTTGGAAATGCATTTGAACCGCAATAAAGACTTGACCGGTAATTTAACGAGAATCTCATCTATGATTTCTTCAGGCATGTGCAGATCGCTCGTCATTTGATGTGAACGTATGCTTTATCTGAGGAACGTAAAGCTCTATTCAACTCAAGATGGCAATGCAATGATCAAAATGTAAATCAAAGCAGTCCCATTATATCCAAATTAACCCATTTGTAAACAGTAAAGTTTTTTTAAATCTTATGATAAACGAGGCAATGCACTGATCAAAATCGCAAGTGGGCGGTGGGATTGGGTCCCAGGATTAGTCGAGGTGCGCGTAAACTGACCCGGACACCTGAGTTATTCAAAAATGCACCGATCAAATTGTAATCAAAGCAGCCCCATTACTGAAACTCATATGTAAACCGCACATTATGTTGAAAAGCTTGTGATACATCTAGGATCCGATTTGTTTAGAGTGAAAACCCATTGGTATCTCTAATGTATCTTGTCTAAGAAATACCAATGATTACTTTTCTTATAGCTGTTGAAAATATTTAGATGTATTCTTTTAATCTCGTCATGATAGGATTTTCTGTTAGATCAATACAAATATGCTCACCAAAAACGTAGCAACCAATCCAACAATCAATAATAACATTGCCGATCAAAAAAAAAATTCAATAATAACATGCACAAATAGCAATAGAGAAGAGTTTAGAAATGCCTGTGGGGTGGTTGAGACAAGCAGAATCACCCTCTTCTGCACCGGGTTGGATGGTGTTGTATACTTCCCCAATATACAACGACCTTCAAGTTCGCATTTGTGTAGCCAAGTGAACTCAAGAACCAATTTATTTTCCTGGCACTCAGAATACTTGTGCAAATATTAACATCATATTATGGGGAAAATATAGAACCAAACTATGAAAAATTGTTTTGTATATGGAGAGAACATGCTCCATACTGTTCTCTTTTTCTACAGTGGTTATTCCTCCATAAATAGCTCGTGAAATCGGTAGTAATGAGGGAATGTGGGAGTGAATGAATTGCAGGTGCATATATTGCTAATTACAGAGCATTAAATTTCTCATTGGATTCTTATCTCTGATGGGAATCCAACGTACAATAACAACATAGTACTATCATTGACAATCGAGATGTTTCATTACAAAAGTTCTCAATTACAGTATATCATTAAAACTTGGAAAAGTCTAGGGTATAATCCTTACAAAAATTATGAATACTCCTATTGATTCATCCTGGACTACGAGGAAGCTGTTAAAGCCAAGTGTTTTGGCTCAAGGAATGATGAACCATATTGTTGGTAACTTGGTAATGGTCGGAGTACTTGGGTCTGGCTTGATAACTTGCACCCTATGGGTCCACTCTATAAGACCCTTGGTGAGGCGGTTGTGTTTCATTTGGGGCAGTCCCTAACTGCTAAGGTTAGTTCAATTATAGTGAATAATAGCTGGCGTTGGCCTAGGCGTCGGAACAGAATTACTCAACAAATTATGGCTAATACTCCCAGTTCTTTCTTGCCTAACTCTGAAAAGGATGACGAAATTATTTGAACTCCTCCTAGTGGACAGTTTTGTACGAGGTCCACTTGGAAGGCTATGAGATCTCCTGGGGTGAAGATGCTACTAAAGACAGGTTACAAACTTGGGGCATGAATGTGGATGCAAATTATGTTTTGCGTGAACAGGCCCAAGAATCTCAGCAACACCTCTTTTTCGACTGTGGTTTTGCTGAAGAAGTGTGGGAATCTGTGCTTCTAAAATGTTTGGTCCCGCAGAGGATTAGTAATTGGAATCCTGAGCTCGGTTGGGCTATCTCTTTTTGCAGCCATAAAGTCTTTTCAATCTGAGGTAATTAAACTCTCTTTTTCAGCTGCAATCTACAACCTATGGGTGTTTGGTAGGGGTGTGAAGTCTGCAAATATGCTGATTGAAGCAATCACAGCTGGTGTTAGGGCCACCAGGGAACTGCAGCCAACAAGGAGTGCTTGAGATGGGGATTCTTCCT
Source organism: Rhododendron henanense subsp. lingbaoense (assembly GCA_020567845.1). Classification (NCBI taxonomy): domain Eukaryota; kingdom Viridiplantae; phylum Streptophyta; class Magnoliopsida; order Ericales; family Ericaceae; genus Rhododendron; species Rhododendron henanense. The sequence continues at coordinate 2,984,961 of CM036324.1, forward strand.
TAATTCTCCCTCAAAGTTTTGGGGAGTTCTGATTTTTTTTTTTTCCTGATGTTGGGCTAGTTGTTTTTGTTTCTCTTTGTTGCTCCTTCTAGGAGCTTTGGGTTCTTTCATTGTTTAAGGACTAAGTCCTTCTAGTACATTGAGTTTTGGTGAATAAAAATGACATTTACCATAAAATAAAATAAAAAAACACACACACACACACACACAAATAGACTGCAAACAGAAATAATAGATTTCATACCTCTTGGTATGCCTATTCCAAGCCAGATCTGGATTAGGAAACACCCTTTGGCTCTGAACTGGGTAAGATGGGAAAAGCAGAAATCGACTGAATGTTATGGTTAATAGTTCGTCCGGGTGCTATGTCGCTGCGGTGGAGGAGGAAACGATGGAGATGAGACCAGAGAGGGACTATAGGAGAAGGTGGATCAGAAAACGATGGAGATGAGATTAGAGAGTGATTAAATAGTGGAGGAGGAAACGACGGAGTTGAGATTAGGGAGGGATTATAGGAGTAGTTTTTATAGGGCAAGGGTCTAGTCAAGTGTTTCTCCAACCGGTTCGGTTCAGTTTTTGACCACTTGTGGGTCCTTATGAGGCTCACAACAACGATCGAAACTATTAATTTTTCAGAGCTCGTTAAGAACAGTGATCATGTCAAAAATCAAGCTGATCAGATATTATTTAGTATGATATTGAAATGCATTTATCTTCAGAAAGTTGTATCAAATTGATAGCAATTCAGTGTTGCACACGTTTTTTCCTTACAAACTTAATGCATTAATTAGATATTAATTAAATTCGGCCATGAAATAAAGATTGAGCAACTTCCTGGCCGGTCCTGTCTGGGTGAAGAATAGCTCACTAGGTCCTGCCCAAAGAACCCATAGTCCAGTAGGTCATCTTCATTATTTTGTTGACAAAAATACCCCTCATAAAAAAAAAGGCGATTTGAGAAAGACGATCCAGCCACCACCACCACCATGCCGCCGCTGCCGCCACCACCACCACCACCCCATCACCACCACCACCACAACGCTGCCGCCACCACCACTACGTCACCACCACCATGCCACCGCCACCGCCGCCACCACCACCACAACGCCACCACCACCACTCTGCCACCACCACCACATCGCCGCCACCACCATCACCACCACAACGCCGCCGCCACCACCACTACAACACCACCATCACCGCCGCCATCACCACAACGTCGCCGCCGCCACCACTACCGCCACCACCACAATTAACAGTGTGAATTTTTGTCTAAATTAACAGTGTTAATTTTTGTCTAAATTCACACCTCAATTAACAGTGTTAATTTTTGTCTAAATTCCCAATTAACAGTGTTAATTGTGGTGGTGGTGGTGGTGGCGGAGGCGGCATAGTGGTGGCGGTGGTGGTGGTGATGATGGTGGTGGAGTGGTGGTGGTGGTCATTGTGGTGGCGGTGATGGTGGTGGTGGCGGCGCTGGTTATGGTGGTGGATGGTGGTAGTAGTGATTTTCGTCTAAATTCACACCCCAATTAACAGTGTTAATACTCGGATTAATAGTGTTAATCCGCCACGATTAACAGTGTTAACTTTCATGTAAATTCACATCCCAATCAACTGTGTTAATACCCGGATTAACACTGTTAATTGTGGTGGTGGTGGCGGCGGCATTGTGGTTGTGGTGGCAGTGGTGGTGGTGGTGATGATGGTGGAGTGGTGTTGGCGGTGATGGTGGCAACGGCATTGTGGTGGTGGTGGTGGCGCTGGAGTGGCGGTGGTGGTGGTGGTAGTTGTGGTGTAGGAGGTTGTATGGGTTCATTTATTTTTAAACGGGGGTAAAAATGTAAAATACACTCCATAGGATCTATTAGGAATTGCACTCTATAGAAAAAGGATCTAGTGGGCTATGAAATTGAAAAATAGGACCGGCCCAGAATTAACTCATAAAGGTTTGTTGAGTTAAAAATCAATGGGCCGCACTAAAACAAACTAGGCCCAATTGATTTCGATCCAGATGAGACATGGGTTATGATCTCCTGGCTTTGATTATTGAATAAATTTTATAAAGGCCCATGACCATGGAGAATGGCTAGTAGTTTCTGGCATAATCCCATGAAAAAGGGATGGAAAAATGACGGCTAAAGACGTGTTTTGATAATTAAAATCCGTCAAGGATATTTTCAGTATTAACGAATGTTCTCAGCATATATTAATTATCAAAACACGTTATGATAGTCATTTTCCCAAAGGGATGAGAGGTTTGCTGGCATTTAGTTTCAGAGAGGCCATGTGATGAAATGGCCCATTAAACAAGAAATAAGGTAGTGGAGCAACCCACAATTTCTCAATAAATACTGGGGAAAAAAACGGCCAAGGACGTGTTTTGATAATTAATACTCATCAAGGACATTTTTAGGATTAACAAATATTCTTAGCTTATCATTGGCGGGTATCTCTATTATAAAACAGAAGGGTGTGGGGACAAGTTGTTGCAACGACTCAGATTTGTTTGATCCAAGGGTTGAGATGCATTTTTTCACATTTTATGAAAGTATCCACATTTGTCCATCATATTATATTAATGCCATCTGTTGTCTAAGAGGAAAAAAGACCGAAATTCAAATTTCACAGCGTGCTCTCTCTCTCTCAAAGAAGGGGGGAAAGCAATTCTCCTTGCTTCCTTCCTTTCTACGAGACCTTTCCTCCCCTACGGATTGGCTGTCTTCGGGGAAGGGTTCCCCCCGGTGGACTGCCGAGCACTGGGACCGTCCACCGTCCACTCCTTCTCGACAGTCAACCCCTCGGGAGAAATCAAATTAGGAGGGGTATTTTCTATCTGTTGCCCACCATGTGTTTGTTAAAATGCTCTCTTCTATTTCGTATACACTTCCTCTATAATCGATCTGGAGAGATATTTTTTGTTACCCACCACGTGTTTGTTAAATGTTCTCTTCTGTTTTGTAGAGCTGTAGAGATTTTGTGGGGGTTTTTTTTTTTTTTTCCTTTTTGAACGGCGTTCTGCGTAATTTCGTGAGTTGCTAATTTCTCCACTACAATCTTCGCCGTTCAAAAAAAAAAGGGTTAATTTTTCAGCAATTTGTAGCTACCTAAAAATTGAAATAATGTTTTGAGCCACTATCAAGATTCAAAAGGTATTTTAATTCCAAAATTGAAATAATTTTTTTAGCCACTATCAAAATTCAAAGGGTATTTCAATTCCAATCGGGTGAATAGTGCCGTAGGCACGGGCCGGAGTGGGTAGTGCCGTAGGCACGGGCAAACACTAATTTTTCAATAACTCAAAAGCGTTGATAGCACTTTGGAAGTTTCAAATTTAAAATTTAGGAGAGAGCAAATCCCTAAGTATCACGTCTTGATCACCAGGTCAAGCCATTAAGTTAAGTGTTCCATTTGTCTTGACATCCGTGGAAAAAGCATATCAAAACTAGCTTTCTGGTTGAAATTACTCATCTTCTCAAACAAGAAAACCGAAATGGCTTCGAGAGTTTGGCCAAGTGGGTATGAGAAAGTAAAATTATTCATCTTCTATGAGATCGTATGTTTGAATTCCACAAAACCCAAACATTTCAAATCTTAGGATCACTAGAGAATTCTCCTAATCGTTAACTTTAAGATTCCAAAATTAGTCGAGATCCGTGCAAGTTGGTCCAGACATCTATATTATAAAACAGAACAGGTTTTTTTTTTGAAAATATCTAGGCATACAAGTGAGAGCAACATTTATATCTATCAAATTACTCTTCATTAAAATAGTAGCTATGTGATTAGGAAATGAACAAAAAGGGAAAACCTAATTATTGTTTTCCTTATCAAATATCTCTATCCTCTTTTTTCGTAATACTTATTAACTTTTTCCTTTTATCTCTAAAAAAGGAAAACTTATTTATTGCTTTCCTTACCAAATCTCTCTCTCCTTTTTTTTTTTGTAACATTTTCTTCCTCTCTCTATAAACAGAGCCATGTGATTAGAAAAAGGAACAAAAAGGAAAAACCTAATTATTGCTTTCCTTACCAAATATCTCTATCCTTTTTTTCGTAATATTTATTAATTTTTCCCCTCTATCTCTATCTTTATCAAGTTGGATTACTTTTTGTTAAAATAGTAGTTATTTGATTAGAAAAGAAACAAGAAAAAACCTAAATTATTGTTTTCCTAAGTTTCCTTACCAAATCTCTCTCTCCTTTTTTTCATAACATTTGCTTTTCCTCTCTCCAACTTGAAAAAGATAGAGATAGAGAGGGAAAGCAAATATCTATATTATAAAACAAAGCGGTTTCTGTTAAAAATGACAACTTTTACAACCGTTAGATAACTTCCTTTAAAATTTATGATCGTACGATTAAGAAAAAATAAAAAAATAATACTTAATCTCATTTTTTTCTACCAAATCTCAATCTCAATCCCTCTCTTTTAAATTGGTTATGATACTTTGTGAAAATGGAAAAGTGAATTTGGAGGCAAATGTATTTATGCACAAAAATTACTAAGATATATAAAACTTATATTGAAAGTGCGCACGGACTATTCGCTAGTTCACTTATACAAAAGAAAACCAGCGATAAAGGAATTTCCTAAGAAGAGATAATCGACGTAGATTTTTGTCATTCATTGTGCGTGCATGGAGGATACAGAGATAGGATAAGATGTGGGATGGAAAATGTTATGGTCCATGAAACATGTCAATGCAAGTGTCCATGTAAAAGATCGAATTGGCCAATTCAGATTCACACAGCATGAAACATGTTCATAAAAAGGAATTGGACGGCTCAGATTCACGACCTTATCAATCCTCACATGGGATTTAGGGGCTGACGATGTTGTTGATGGTGTTTGTTGGTTTTTTTTTTTTTTAAATACCTATTCTAAATTCTAAATTTGCTAAATAAACTTATTTGTTCGGTTTATGTTTTGAGGAATGTTTTTGGGGTTAGTGAATGAAAAGAGATAGAGAAAATTTATTGATGACTGTGGGCACAGAGAAAAGTTGGATTTTGAGACCCAAAACAAAGAGAGGAAATTCTTTAGAAGAATGAGTGTTGATCTAGACTCCGTTTGCTTGGACTTAGATTCCGTTCCAGAGTACCTTCTTAAAAAATAAGTACTCCACTTATTTCACATTTTTAAACTCAAAAATAATGTAAATGAAAAATAATTTTTTGATTTGTTTGCATCGTTCAAAAGATCTCAATGAGATCTATCATACAAGATCTATATTGCTAGAAAAATTATTTGCGTAAACACATTATTATTTTTGAGTTTGAAATTGCCTTCTTAAAAAATAAGTACTTACTATAATGGGTTCTGGAACAAGACCTTAAATTTTTCAATGTAAAATGTCTTTCATGCAAAATGATTATGCCAAAAATAAATTTCACGTTTTCATTATCTGGTGTTTGGTTCATATTGATCGTTCACAGACTCACAGTGAAAATTAAATTAATAAATTATCTTGAACAACTCGGAACATATAACCACCGAACATCTCTCTCTCTCTCTCTCCAATTTTGATACTCGATCCCTTCGTCTCATTTTATAAGTGCTCAAGTTCGTAACTCCAATTTATTAAATAAATATCATCATTATATCTTTTACACCAATTTTTACCTCCATTTTTCCTACTTATACTCTATGAAAACATCATTACTCCATTAACTTTTATTCACTAAATTTTCAAAATGGAATCTATTTTAGGGGCAAAATAAAAAATGTACCAATTTTTACCCAATAACTTTACAAAATGTACACTTACTGAATGAATAATCCAAAATGAATATGGAACTCTAAAAAAGAGACGGAAGGAATAGTAAAAATTCTGGTGGAATAGAATTTTAATGTGACAGAACGAGAGGGTGGTTGGTTCGCAGGGATGCACGGGCACCATCGTAAAATGACTTGCGTGTGTTTTATGGGCAAGTCATTTTCTATCCATTCCCGTAGAAAGTTTTACTACGTATTAACAAGTAAAAAACGTTTTGTGGCCCATATTTTGTGAACCAAACACCAAAAAATAGGTTAAATATCTTGCATGATAATATTCTGCGACCACACAAACGGAGCCTAATATCTTTGTTTCAAGAAAAACGTTGAGAGATGCTACATACACTACCATCCATCCACTACATCATCCACTACATTTTTTGTGGGGCTCACCCCGGGTCCCAAAAAAATACAGAAAAATGTCCATAAATTTTAGAATAATATTTTATGTGGCCCTGTAAAAAATCAGCTCCAACGGGTATCGGTAAGTATTATTTCTTGATTTGTAGGGGCGAAACTGCTCAACTGTACAGTTTCGCCCCTACGAATCAAGAAATAATACTTACCGATATTTGTTGGAGCTGATTTTTTACAGGGCCCCATAATATATTATTTTAAAATTTATGAACATTTTTCTGTATTTTTTTGGGACCCGGAGTGGGCCCTACAAAACATATAGTGGATGGTGTAGTGTACCTAGATATTCTCTTATAGTAGTAACTAGAAGAGCTATTTTCCAGATAAGTGTGTAATTGTGTTCTGATTAGATATTATTCGGGTTCCGATAGAATTGAATATTACGTGACTTTAACATTCAGCGAGCTCAACAATGTGAACGAAATCGATTATTAAAATAAACTCGAAATGAAATCGAAACAAGCTCAACCGAACGGTGTGCTGTTCTGCCCCAAACGAGACAGAGAAGCCGTATCTTAGATTTATGAAATACTCTTCTTATATACCGCTCTAGATTTATATTATTTAGTTTAATATGACATTCCGCTCTTGCTTCCAATATTCATTTCATTTTAGGGGGTGTATCGACTAAAAAAACACTAAAAATTTAACGCATTTTACCATCTTATTTTCACTAACAAAAAAGTTGTCAACAAAAACTTTTTTTGTTACAGTAACTCTACTCACAAATCCATCAACAACTTATTCACTGCCGAAAACAACTTAACGTTTCTCAACAACTTATTCGCTACCGGAAATACCCAACAATTTCTCAACCACAAATAAAAATCTACAAATTTTTCACTACTAGAAACACTCCCTTAAGACCCCGTTTGATAACAGTGATAGATGAATGAGATTCGTAAGGAGATTTGGATTAGGATTGGGATTGGTAATGAAAAGATATTGATAATGAGTATGTTTGTTTGGGATGAGATTAGATGATGGAATTGGATTGATATATCGGTGCCGGATGGATATATCCCACATGGTACCACCGACACTGAAATTTTTTCCATAACGGTGTGAATGGAATGAAAACATTTCACTAAAATCCAAAGCAGATTGTGGGTTTGTTTTCTTGGGCTCTGCGACGCGATAGAGTGACGTGCATCCCAACCCAATTTATTTTTTGGTGTTCCGATACGTTTTGGATACGTTCGGATACGTTACGGATACGCTCAGATGCATTACGGATACGTTCGGGGGTCAATTTGTTATTACTTAAAACATATGGGTCTGAACTGTAATTAGGGCTATATACATATATATATACACACATACATATACAACGCTGTATAGATATTAGCTAGTAGCCTACAGTTGTCGACTGATTTTTTTTTTTTATAACAGTATATTGAATCCTTTTTTTTTTATAACACGTACATATTTTTTGTTTCTGTTGGTACTGGACCTACTGGTAGTAGCTCTGATTGCAATATTTTGGATGGACAATGATAATCTTTTGACTTTTGATGATATTAAATGAACTCTCTTTTTTGCTTGGCATGTGAATGGTGAACTTGTATAATGGATAACTTTAATCGCTAATGGAATATTATTTTTTTATGCAACGTATCGTATTTTACGTTTTGAAAAAATCACGTATCCATATCGTATCCGTATCTCATATCCGTATCCGTGCTACTTAGGTCCACTCTATAAGACCCTTGGTGAAGCGGATGTGTTTCATTTGGGGCAGTCCCTAACTGCCAAGGTTAGTTCAATTATAGTGAATAATAGCTGGCGTTGGCCTAGGCGTCGAAACAGAATTACTCAACAAATTATGACCTATGAAGCACGGATACTCTATTTTGGCCTACGTATCACGTATCGTATCCGTATCGGATACTCTCTGGATACGTATCCGATACGTTTTTTTTTTAAAAGTATCCTGCTTTTAGAATTATTTGTTGGTATCCCGATACGTCTCGGATACGCACGGATACTCTCGGATACATATCCAATACATTTTTTTTTAAAGTATCCTGCTTTTAGAATTATTTTTTGGTATCCCGATACGTTTTGGATACGCACGAGGGTAAATATGTTATTATTTAAAATATATGGGTTAAAATTGCAAGTAGGACTATTTTTCTTTTTCCCCCACCAATCGATACCAGAAACACACCGACAATATCATCTCTCTCGACAACCTTGTAAGTCTCTCTCTCTCTCTCTTTGTGTGTATGTATGTAAATATATGTCTCTTGACATGTGAAATGGTGAACTTGTGTAATGGAAAACTTTAATCATCAATGAAATTTTAGGAATTAAAAATTATATATAAAATATATTTTTTATTTACTTTAATATTCAACGTATCCCCCAACGTATCGTATCCTTCTTTTTGAAAAAATCACGTATCCGCGTATCTATATTGAATCGTATCCGTATCCGTGCTTCTTAGATTATGGCTAATACTCCCAGTTCTTTCTTGCCTAACTCTGAAAAGGATGACGAAATTATTTGAACTCCTTCTCCTAGTGGACAGTTTTGTATGAGGTCCACTTGTAAAATGCATTCTGCACATATCATCCAAACACTCCACAAAATACAAAATACATTTTAATCATAATTCCAAAAGCCAAAAAGCCAAAAAGTGAAAAATAAAAAGCCAAAAAGTTGGCTCCCAAACACCAATATTATTTAGTTTAATATGACATTCCGCTCTTGCTTCCAATATTCATTTCATTTTTAGGGGGTGTATCAACTAAAAAAACACTAAAAATTTAACGCATTTTACCATCTCATTTTCAATAACAAAAAATTTGTCAACAAATTTTTTTTTTGTTACAGTAACTCTACTCACAAACCCATCAACAACTTATTCACTGCCGAAAACAACTTAACATTTCTCAACAACTTATTCACTGTCGGAAATACCCAACAACTTCTCAACCACAAATAAAAATCTACAAAATTTTCACTACCAGAAACACTTCCTTAAGGTCCCGTTTGATAATAGTGATAGATGAATGAGATTAGGATTGAGATTGGTAATGAGAAGGGATTGATAATGAGTATGTTTGTTTGGGATGAAATTAGATGATTGAATTAGATTTGATAGAAGAAATTGGTAATGAGAAAAGATTGATAATTTAAAGAGGTTGGAATTGTACTATGAATACCAAGTCCCAAGGGGTATTGCTAATATCCCATATGGGCCGGCTTATTCATCCTGTGGGACTACCAATCAAGATCAATTTTGAAAATCAAACAAAATATTACTAATACCATCACTTTAACAATCCAATCCCAATCTCCAAGATGTTTATCAAACGGATCATCTTCATTTTCGTAGATTTTAGTAAAGAACTTAATACGAGAGAGGTTTTGGCATCAGCATTCCCGAGTGATTATTTTCATGTGGGAAAATGACGGCTAATAACGTGTTTTGATAATTAATATCCGCAAAAGACATTTTTAACATTAACAAATATTCTTAGCATGTTTTTGACGAGTATTAATTATCAAAACACGTCATGGACCGTCATTTACCCTTTTCTTGTCCCGGCGTCATGGTAACCACACTAATATGCAACAGAAAAAGAATTTTTAAGATATCACGTGACGGTGTCCCAGGTCATCAATAAATTTTCCCTCCCTGCCCACTCCGCTCACACATGGATTAGGTGGCTTTAGACATCTCCGGAACGGAACAAAACCTCTCGCTGTCCCCGCGGTAGGTGAGTTAGCGAAATTAATCTCTCACTTATAAATACGCGCCTCTGCTTTCCCTTCTTTTTACATTAGTAGCTTTTCTCCGAACTTTCTTCACCAAACGCACTCTCTTTCCCCTAGACCAGGAGACTAGTTTCTTTACTCTCTCCGAAGCCACCAAACCACAACCCTCGCCAGAAAATTTCAACATGCCGTCAGTCTCCGGCCAAACCGTCTGCGTCACCGGCGCCGGTGGCTTCATCGCTTCTTGGATGGTCAAATTGCTCTTGGAGAAAGGCTACACTGTCAGAGGCACCGTCAGAAATCCAGGCAAGATTGTGTTTCCACAAACGTGCTTTTGTGGGTTTTTTTTCCTGAATTTTTATTAGATTTTTGAATTTTTTCATGAATTTGTGTTTCTTGGATTGGCTTTTTGTGTGTTTTTTTAAATCTTAACTTGTCTGAGAAAAATCTGCCGGAAACGTAAAATCATGGTAAAAAAGGAAAGCATTAATGCAGCATACTGTCTTCTTTCTCCGTCTTTTCCGATTTAGTTCAAAAAAAATCAGGGAATAATTGGGTGTATGAATTGTTTCAGATGATCCGAAGAATTCCCATTTGAGAAATCTCGAAGGAGCAGAGGAGAGATTAACTCTGTGCAAGGCGGACCTTCTGGATTTCGAGAGCTTGCGCCTGGCCATTAATGGATGCGACGGCGTCTTCCACACCGCATCCCCTGTTACCGATGACCCAGTAAGATAAAAACGATTTACTCTGTCTAAAACTTGATGAATGTTCCGCTGTTTGTTTGGACAGAAAATGGAGGAGAAAGAAAAAGAAAAACAACGATCGATAATGGTGGAAAAAAATTTCGGTGCCGGGTGGATATATACCACGTAGTACCACCCGACACTGAAATTTTTTCCATAATGGTGTGAATGGAATGAAAACATTTCACTAAAATCCAAAGCAGATTGTGGATTTGTTTTCTTGGGCTCTGCGACGCGATTGAGCGACGTGCATCCCAACCCAATTTGTCTAAGTGGGGTGGGTGCCAGACATTATTAGAGCACACAGAAGTGTATAAACTCCAGGTAAATCTGTGGTAATAGAGTGGGTGTTTGGTAGCGGTGCCGAGCTGTCGTTTATCTCAGCAATTTATGACTCAGATCTTATTTCAAGCAATAGACGGTTCAGATTTTTATTAGCTCGGATTAAATTCAAGCCGTCCGTGCTGATATGAACGGCCACTCAGCACCGTTGCCAAGCACTCATGTTTGGTAGCATCTCCCATTCCCCCGGGCTGCACGTGGTGGTGTGAACTTTGTTTGATTTGGGAGGGAGAGATAGAAAAATGAAAGTAATATTTGAAGAGAAGGCTCATTGGAGCCGTGCGAGAAGTGAGGGGTTGGTTTCGAAAGACCCAAAACGAACATGGTCTACACAGTCTGAATATTCAATCTATGGGTGGTGTGCGGTTTTGGTGGTCCCCCTTGGCACGATGTTTTGATCTTTAATCATTGTGACGTTCATGCGGACGTATAGTTTATTTGGTGTTTATAGAATTTGGTTGGGTAAGTAAGATATTAGTAACGCCGCGTGATCCAAAAATGAAAAAAAAAAAAAATAGTAATGAAAAATAGTTACTACTTTATATTAGGGGTTTAAAATATATTTTTTCTTATAAATAAAATTGACTGTCGATTTTGTTCAAGATAAATTGATCATCCCATTACTAATATCCAATTGTTGCATGAATAATCTTCACAGTGAGCGCTATATTGAGTGGTTTAAAGAATGTGTAGTGGCGAATATATATTGGGGCTGGTGGAGGCTCCAGCCCCGCCCAAACTTTACTTACTTTTTGCTAATATTAAGTTTAATTTTGATTATTTTTATATAGTCAAATTTCAATGAGATTTTTGAACAAAAAGTTGGCTTGTCATTATTCGAACTCCCTCGAATCATAATACTCCCCAAGTGTTTGCGCAAAACAACCACCAAAAATTCGTGAAGAAGTCCGTAGATGGAGATTTTTTTCGGGTTAAATTGTCTTTTCACTTTCTTAGCAAGTGTGTGTGATCTGAAGGAGGAAATGGTGGAGCCGGCGGTGATTGGAACAAAGAACGTGATAGTTGCAGCTGCAGAAGCAAAGGTTCGGCGCGTGGTGTTCACCTCGTCGATCGGTGCAGTGACCATGGACCCTAACCGGGGGCCCGACACAGTCGTGGACGAGAGTTGCTGGAGTGATCTTGAGTTTTGCAAGAACACAAAGGTAATAATATTCAGCTTTGATCTCTCATACTACTAGTTAATGTTGAGTTTCTATTAAAGTATTAGAAATGCTTTGTACTCAAATTTTGTAGTAAAAAATTGTTTTGATAGTGTGAGGATTATGGTGTGTAATTCACATTATGTTTGTTTGGCGCGAGTCTGCATCTAGTTTGTCAATTCTGTCGTTCGGGGAACTGTTGAACTCGATGCCATTGACAGAGCTCAATGAAAAAAACAGATTCATGCAGTCGACCCTAATTGATTAATACTGAAAATGATGAGACTGGTTTTGTTGATGCTTGAAATGGAATCCCAGAATTGGTATTGCTACGGGAAGGCAGTGGCGGAACAAGCGGCATGGGACGAGGCGAAGGAGAGAGGAGTGGACCTAGTTGTAGTACTTCCAGTACTGGTTATGGGACCATTGTTGCAACCCACACTCAATGCCAGCATTATCCACGTTCTCAAGTACCTGAACGGCTCGGCAAAAACTTACGCCAACTCGGTTCAGGCCTACGTGGATGTTAAGGACGTCGCGTTGGCACATATTCTGGTCTACGAGACCCCCTCTGCCTCCGGCCGGTACCTCTGTGCCGAGAGCGTGCTTCACCGCGGCGACGTGGTCGAAATTCTGGCCAAGTTCTTCCCTGAGTATCCCGTTCCTACCAAGTAAGTTCAATTATTTTCTTCTCAAGTGCTATGCAAAATGCTTATTGTTTTCTGCTTTTTGATGGATCTGACTTGCAGCGGCTCCAATAGTGTGGCCCTTTTCATGGAATCGAAATTTGGTAAACTGACTCTAATATTGAGAAACCTTTTCTTTTGGCTTGGGATTTGGCACAGCATATGGAAAAAAAAATAAAAAATCTTTGTTGCTTTTGTTGTGCAGAATCTAGTAGTGGAAAATTATAAATTTTCACGAGAGCACCGTCAAATGGTGCTCCAAAGACCTTCTCCACCACACATTGGCGTGGATTCTGCCGCTAAGTGTGTGGCTTCTATATCAACACATGGTGAATAAAACTCTTGGAGCACCGAATAAACACTCGTATATTACTAGTGGAGCTTCCAATGAGACCCTTTTAGAAATAAGTATTTATTTTTTGAAATAAAGTGATGTATTATAAGAGAGTAACCTGTCTTGAGAAGCGGGAATAAGTACTTATTTTTTTAGATTTAAGTTAAGTCTAAAAGAATCGCAATTAGTCTAAAAAGTAGCATGGCCTAAATTGCTAAAAAGTCCCTCCAGCTTTGATTTTCCCACCTTCATGCACAGCCCTTTTTTGACCTTTTCTTTCCTTTTTCTTCATTAAATACATGGAATGGACTTTTGGGACTTGTCTGAACCTAATTTTGAAAATTTCAGACTCTTAACTCCCCCAAATCCAATGAGACTGTTGGGAAGTACCAGCCAGTGGTAGCAAGTGGTCCACCTAAAGCCTTCAGCTAAAAATACTATATTAAAGACAAAATTTAGTAGAGTTTGCAAGAATTCTCAAAATATGTGGTTATGGATTGCATTTTTTAGTTTTTATTTTTTATTTTTTATTTTTTATTTTTTATTTTTTATTTTGTGGTGGTGGGGAAGTGGGTGCACCAATTTTGTCATGAATCCATCATTGTAAGATAGGGACATTTGAACCTCATCTTTTTTACACCTATGGCTATAATAGACATTTAAACTTGTGGATCTGTTAATTTCTCACCTACCACCAGGTCGTTGTCACAGTTAGGTTTTGAGATTGTATTTCAATCTAAAATCTAGTTTCTGAAAAAGTTTGTCTACAGCTTGAAGGACTTTTGACAAGTTATTTTTGCTAAATGGACTTTTAGTTAATTTATGCGAGGATCTGTGTATTTGTTGACTAGCCCATTTAGGCCGAAAAGGGAACCCAGCCGATGTGCAAAAACTTGCCCAAATAGAAAAGCTTGAAGGACTTTTGGCCATCTTTTTGGGCGCGAACCAGAATAGAAAAGCTTGCCCAAATAGCAGCCTTACTAGATTGTACTCCTTACCTTACGAGCGGGATGAGTGATACATCCCGGCATCCCGCTAGCATTGATGAAGTTACAATATCGCCATTTCATGTGTAAATCTGTTTACATATGAACGGATAATATTGTAAATTCATATGGAAAATGACGGAAAAAATAATTGCAAATATAAAAAAGTGAACCGCGAATTAATTGCCAAAAACTTTCACGAAAGAGGAGGAACAATAAAAAGATAAATGAAATGAAGAAAGTGTCCAATTTTCTTTCTGCCGGTAAAATCTCTCTACATACTCCTCATCCAAATACTAAAAACAGCCTGTTTCCATTACAGGACTGGCCTTAATAATTGAAGGACACATATATACTTTCATTCTTTTTGCCATGTTACTCAAAGTGCATTGGTTGTGTTGAAAGATTGGTCCCATTGTGATGATGGGTGAGTCGTGACACCACTACTTAGTACTTAATTAGCTTGCCAGAGACTTTATGTAAAAGTTGTGGGTGTCCATGCTTTTAACCTTTCGGGAGGGGAAGTGCAAGCACTTGTCAAGTGTGCATCATTTATGACATCATATGGTTTGGGTAGTTAAGGAGGGGGTTGGAAAAAGTTTATTGGATCCGCCCATGGGTACATCATATGGTGTCCCATACCTTTGTCACAATCACTAATATAAGTGTATAGGTTTCACGTAAACGTGTGGTCGGAGAAGGGTGCCCCCAAATTGGACTTGTGTTGCTAAAGAATGCTAATAATATCGTAGCATTGTTACATTGTGGAACGCATGTTAATTAGTCACGATACACTTCTGTTTGGAACGATAGGTTAGGCATTTGAAGGAACTTGTGATACGCAGTCTCACAACGAAAGTGATACGCAGTCTCACAACGAAAGCCTACATAGGTGATCCTTGAGTATATAAGGAACCATGTAAGTTACTACTAGTAACCTGGGTCTAAGCATTTTGAGCTAGGGGGTAGGTTCCAACAAGTTGTTGGGCTTAAGCATTCAGTTGGAAATTCTTTCTCTAAGGAAGCCTACTTTTGTCATGTCACAATCCATAACATGTAGCTTACCTCATTCCCGTTGCTTATGCCAGAACCCGGTTATATGATAAAGCATGTCGTCTCCTACACCGAGGCAAACATGTTTTTGCTCGGATCCTCCCAGAAACTCTATGCATATTTCACAAGGACTATAATTTTTCGATTTCGTTTTCGCAAGTCAAATGCTGATGTTTTTTTGTTTTTTTGGGGTAAATGCAGGTGCAAGGATGAAACAAAGCCAAGAGCAAAGCCATACAAATTCTCAAACCAAAAGCTGAAGGACTTGGGTTTGGAGTTCACAACAGTGAAGCAGTCACTGTACGAAACAGTCAAGAGCCTCCAGGACAAGGGTCACCTCCCAATACCTACCCAACAGCAGGATCATGAATCTATTATCCGCATCCAATCTTGAAATTCTCATCCTAGATGCTCCCTTTGTTGCAATTAATAAAAAATTAAGGGATGATCTAAACTAGATTATAAAAAAAATTGTGGATTTGGTTTTATGTTCTGCTCCAAAGCTTAATTAAGGGATGATCAAAACTAGATTATAAAAAAAAATGGTGGATTTGGTTTTATGTTCTGCTCCAAAGCCCTCCTCGGACTGGTCGTATACATTTTTAATAACTAGGTTATAATTTGTATATGCCAATGTATGGTCGGATTATGTTGTAGTATTCGTTTTTTTTTCCTTGTGGAGTGGTTTGACATGTAATGGCCCTGAAAGTTTTATTATAAAAATAAAAATTAGGACTTTTCTTAGCAAAAATAAATATGATTTCAATTAATTAACATTAGATTAAATTAAACCTAATATCAAATGTTACTTTTCCTAATGTTGACTTATTAGTTGTCTATAATCACCTAGCCTCTTGTGCTCTAGTCCTAATCAAACCTAACTTAACCAAGGCTAGACACTAGTCAAATTAGCTAAAAAAATGACTAACCTACACCCACCCATGCTTAACCTACGCCCCCTATGTGCCATGTGCCTTGGCTTCAATCGAATTACGGTTTCTGATTTGAGTTTAAATTCTTTCCACCTATGGTCGAAACATTGGGGTTTTCCACCACCCGTTGTGAGCTCCGCCATGCATTTTTTGTTGTAACTTGAACCGTACATCCTGTAGGGTCCACAGAATAGTATATTCACGCAAAAAATCAGTTTGATCGGATATCAATAGATATATCAAAAATCAAAATTTTGGTTTATAAAATGAATAGTCATGGAAGCCTAACTTCAAAATCTATGACCGTCCATTCTATAATACAAAATTCAATTTTCAATATTTATCAATATCTGATCAAATTGTTTTTTTTTTTTTTCACATAAATATATTACTCTTGTGGATAGAATTTAACCCCGATTTGATTTATTCGTTACAAACTTACAACCATTATTTGTTCGAACAGTTTTTAATAGTTTCAGGGTTACTATGAGAGATCGCGGATATTGAACTCCATTACAGTATATTGTATCAGATGAAGTTTCACTAAGGGAAATGATATTTCCTTTTCAGGAAAATGATATTGGCACTCCAAAAATTGATGCAGGCACTCTAAAATCAGTTTAACTCCAAAGTTACTTTCTTTTGTTTTTTAGAGTGCCTGCATCAATTTTTGGAATGCCAATATCATTTCCCTTTCACTAACCTTGTTGATTGTTATTTTAATTTTTGATTACCGATTCAATCAGTTATGTTCAGGGACGGAGTCAGGATTTTACTTTAGCAATGGCAAAATGCGAAGGATTGGGGGATGTTGCCAAGTGAGGGTGCTTGGCAGCGGTGCCGAGCGGCCGATCTGGCCGTTCATCTCGGCACGAATGGCTCAGTCTAATCCAAATACATAAACGGCCGGATTGACCGCTCGACATCGTTGCCAAGCACCCTTGGTTGGCAGTATCCCCGAGTCTACAAATTAAATGTATACTAAAAAAACATGCATTGCAATATGAATAGTCATCGACTCTAGGAAAAATTAAAATAACATAATAAAAATTAAAATAAATGATGTTTGTCGTTTGCACATGGAGTACGAAAAAGACTAATATAGTTTTGGAATACTATTTTGGATCTCCTTTCTTCAAAAAATCTAGCGGTGGCAAGTCTATATAAGTTGGGGATAACTTTTTTTTACATATAATAATTGCATTTTCTAAAAGTCTTGTTGTGGTGGCCGCCCCTACTAGACCTCCCTAGCTCCATCCTTGTGCATGCACCTTGACTAATATATCTTTGGGGGACCAAATACGACGTGACAATAACTTAGCAAGGTAGCACGCCAGAGTTATCAATTTCGATAGAAATCTTCCCTTCTCTGTCCATGTTTGTTAGATGGGTCTTGAGTCTTGACTCTGCTATAAAAATCTTTCAATCACTAACGACCATGTTACTAGAACTCCATAAAGCAACAAAAACTTGGCAAATCGCATGTCATTATATCATAGAACTAATGAGACGAGTCTTTCCTCATCTTTCCGTGTTTGTTCCGTTTGTATAACAATGTGAGCTTAACTCGTTCAAAAAATCTTACGATTACTCATGGCATATTTCTTTGGATTCCATAGAGCCACAAAGACTTGAAAAATACATATGTAATTATCAGAGAATAGACAAGAATAGCATCTCATCTTTCCATCTCTGTTTTGTTTTAGAAAAATCTTGCAACGATTGATTGAGAACCTCATGATTCGAAAAATCTTGCAACCATTGATTGAGAACCTCATGTTTTATCATTAGGGATTGATGGCCATGTCCTAACCACTCTGTACAACAGCTAGCATGCAAAGACTTGTCAAAGCCAATTCAGTGTCATTATCATATAATAGAACTCGTTGGAAAAATCTTGCAATCAGACTCCATGCATAAATTAAAGCAGCCCAAGCTTGGTAACTTCTCTTTGTAATGGATATTTATTGGTGATTTCGTATCCATCTCCATTGATTTTAGTATATAATGTGAAACTTGGCTCATTGAAAAATCTTGCAATGAGTATTTATTCACTTCTACTGACATGGCGTGCAAGGGAGGCGAGTTATATTTCTGGAGAGGGGCAAGACTATACATTTTGATAATAAGTTTTTTTTTCAATGTAATAGTAGTATTTTTTTAGAATTGTAGGGGGGTGACCGCCCATATTAGCCCCCCTTTGTCTCCGTCCTTGGTTATGTTGTAGGAGTACCTGTTTTGAAGTTTAAAGGAGAATAAAAGTCATGTTTGCTTTTTTTGAGTCTGACTTTCCTTTTTCTTTTTTTTACATGACTTTTTTGACCGGATTTTTTTTTTTTACATGACTGATACTTAACATGTACATTTGTTTTGGGGAAAATTTCAAAATGGCACCTGAACTTTCGCTCCAATGTCACAGAAACACCTAAACTTCACTTTATATCAATTAAACACCTAGACTTCTAAAATCCCCAAATTAAGACACCTACCTTTATTTTCCGTCCAATTTGTCAACAAACGTGGTGACGTGGCATTTTTGTCCTGTTAACTGCCCCATTGGCACACAACACTCAGTCATTGCAAAGCACATGATCAAAATCCCCTTTTTTCTCTCTCCACGCCCCCCTCCCTCTTTCACCAGAACCGCTATTCTCTCTCTCTCTCTCTCTCCATGCCTCCTTCCCTCTTTCACCCACCCCTCTCTGATCCTCCCTCCTCCCCTCCACCGCCCAACTCCCCTCTACTCCTACTCCTCCTCCAAGGCTGCAGCAGCAGCAGTTAACTCCATTGCCTCTCTCACTCTCACTCTCTCTCTTTCTCTGTACATCACCACCAAATCCCAATCACTGTACAACAGCACGTCGTGTACCACGAGCCTCCGGCGTACTACCTAACCGGAGGATCCATCAGGAACTTCTCTGCCCGTGTACCCGTCGATTTACGCCACTGCCTTCGCCAACCGGTTTGGCCCCGCCAATCACGGTACGGCTCAGTGTTTCTTCAGTTTCAATTTGTCCAATTCCTCCAGTTTCAGTAATAACCAGAAAAAGATTTTGATTTGGATAGTTATGATACTTTTTGTGGTTTTTCTGTTCCTGGGTTTTGTGTTTTGGGGAACAAATTGGGGAAAAAGAAGAGGAAAATTATTTGTGGAAGAGAAACAAGTTTGGCTGTTGAAATGGAATTGATTAACCAGAGTGAGGGAGGCGTGTAGAAAAATGAGTTCTGGTGAAAGAGGGAGGGGGGCGTGGAGAGAGAAAAAAGGGGATTTTGATCATGTGCTTTGCAATGACTGAGTGTTGTGTGCCAATGGGGCAGTTAACAGGACAAAAATGCCACGTCACCACGTTTGTTGACAAATTGGACGGAAAATAAAGGCAGGTGTCTTAATTTGGGGATTTTGGAAGTCTAGGTGTTTAATTGATATAAAGTAAAGTTTAGGTGTTTCTGTGACATTGGAGCGAAAGTTCAGGTGCTATTTTAAAATTTTCTCTTTGTTTTGTTAAGTTTGGGTTCGGAAGTTTGGATTGCGCAGTCAGGTTCTATTTAGTTGCCTGATTGTAAGGTTGTTCCTCTATTACAAAAAAAAAAAAGAATAATATAATCAAAGAAAAAACTTATTGGAAACCGTGCGCCGAGGGAGGAATTGGTTCTAGAAACCCAAAACGAACACAGCATTTTGGGTTTCGTCAGATTATTAACATTGGGATGTACAATTTCCTACTTAACATTTCCAATGGTTTGTTATAAGTCGCATGAAAACCTAATCATAGCAACACCTTTACAAAATTACTACTATCTGATCTTTTAATCGAAAAAGATACAGGCACCGACCAAACCCATAGGGAAATTGTACCGACGGCCTCTCCGGGCCGTCTCCGGCCACCGGACGGCCGATCCAAGCCCCATGTTTAGATCAAGCACCCTACACACATCGGATGCCGTTGATTCCCGCGCAAGCTCCCTTGGGTTTTTTTTATAGAATTTTTGGACGGTTCGGATCGGCCGTCCGGTGGCCGGAGATGGCTCGGCGAGGCTGTTGGTACGATTTCCCTACGGGTTTGGTCGGTACCTGCAGCACTACTCTTAAATCTTATAATAGGTCTCCAACAATCTAGCCAGAACGTATTCCTCAATGAATTTCTAACTGGTTTCCAAAAAAAAAAAACAATCTAGCCAAAAAATTGCGTTGCCAAAAGTTAGTAGAGGTTTCGGTAATTTCATGTTTGTCACCTTGTTATCAATGGCCATGATCGAGAGAGATGAGATACCAAAATGGTGATTGGAAAGGAGAAAAATAGTCATATGCATGGGGATAACAGTCAGAACCGGGATCGATCCTGTAGTGCATAAGAATGTATTGTGCAATTCGAATAGTCTAAAAATGTTTTTAATGGTTCAAATTTGATACTAGTAAAAGTCTTCCTATTGTTTTGTTGGGGGAAGGAAAATAGTTGTGATGTGGGGCATTTGGAACAAGTATTCAACAGTGCTTTAGAAAAATCTCTGGGACATTTGTTGGGCCTATGGGCGAGAAGTTTTGTGCAAATTGGGTATTACGTGGCGGTACCTAGCGCGCATCCGAGTCTTCCAAACGTATTATGGACGGCCCAGATCCGACCACCTCTCTCGATCCCCTTCGCCGATCACTTTCTCTCTCTCTCTCTCTCTCTCTCTCTCTCTCTCTCTCTCTCTCCTCTTTCTCTCATTCTAAAATCCTAACCGTCCAAAACACGTTTGGACAGCTCGGATGCCTGCTCAGGTATATGACGTGGACTGCACCCAAAAATCATTATGGAAACAATGTTTTCTTCAAAGTGGAGAAAAAGTCTTTCTCAATGCACACAATACGAAACACTTGTTTATATATACTAGTGAAGATGAGATAAACGTGCTTTGTTTCACTTTTTTTTAACAGGGATAAATACTCACAAGAGAAAGTGCTCCACATGGACCACATGCACAACTCTCGATCACAACTTCGGACACACTGACTCTAAACGTAGTTGTGTCCGGAGTTATGATCGAGAATTGTGTAGGTAGACTTTCTCTACTCTATTGGGTTGCAAAGACTAGGAGTAGTTGCATATCTTTGTCCATTGTTAGGTGGGGAAGAAGAATATTCAATACAACAAACACATTGAAACCACACGATTTCTCTGTTTAATTAGACCAAACACTTCCATTAATTTCTCCCTCCTCCTTTTGAAACTTTAATTCAGAAGATACCGCATCTTGTTGACTTTTTTGTCCTTTCAGATTCCAAGAGATTTTAATTGGATTATTTTTCAATTAAGCAAGTGTTTCTGCTAACTAGAGCACTCATTCTCAACCACCCATTCTATTAGTACTTGTTTCTTTCGTGTAGGAGTATATGCTTTGTGAATAAAGTTAATGCATTCCGTGGCATGCATATGTCATTTTCTGTATCTTACTTGTATCAAACTACGGAGCTTATGTGTCAATTTCGTTGGGATGTTTGCTTCGGATTGTGATGCTGATTGTCCTTGTTTCCTTTAGTCTTCGCTTCTGGGTGTCTTTTGGTTTGTAAAATGGATGCGCAGAAAGACTACTTTACACATTGGTCGGAAAAATATTGTCTCTCGCCACCACATAATCAGTGTAGGGATCTCAACTCATCTATGTCATAGCTAGCTGAAGTCAATGTCTCACCGCTGTGTTATGGACACCAAAAGAGTGCTTAGCCCCACCGTTATACTACTATGAAGACATATACTCCTACATTGAGCGAGGAACTCCGTATGTTCACAATGCGTCGTCAAGGCTAGGGTAAATTTTAGACACGATATGAGCCCAACAAGAAGTTAGCGGGTTAGGGTCAGCGTATTTTTGACACGGAACACAAATATAGGACGACACAATAACACGAAAAGCTAAACAGGTCGGGTTAATTAGGGTTGAGAGAATTTTGACACGAACACGACATGACACGACGCAGGGTGGGAATTTATGAAAGGACACGATAACCCGACACGAAGTTAGCAGATTAGGGTCGGCTATTTTTGTCACGGAACACAAATATAACTCGACAAGATAACACGAAAAACTAAATAGAATGGGTTAGAGTTGAGAGAATTCTGACAGGAACACGAGATGATACAACACGAACACGACACAACGCAAAGTCTAACCCGTTAGCAACGAGCATATGGAAGAACAGAGATGCCAAAGATTTGAGCTGGCTAACCGAAGGTTAGGCCCAGTCAGAGGTCGAGCCGTTGGGCTACAAAAGTACTAGAAATAAAACCAATCTGGAACTTGGGCCTAAGATCGTGGGCTTTAACCAGGGCCATTTTCTAGGGCTAAATTAGACTGTTTCTTTCATGACTATGGATCTTCTCAAGAGGAAAAATCAATCCCAACTTTCGTCACTAACTTTTTCTTTAATGGATCCGTATTAGGGCTGCAAACGAGCCGAGCCGAGTTTTACCGTGTTCAAGCTTGTTTATTAAGTTTTTAACGAACCCAAGCTCAAGCTCGAGCTCAGTGAAAACTTAACGAGTCGAGCTCGAAGTCGAGCGGGCCTTGGCTTGACTCGAGCTCGAGCTTGTTCACAAGCCTTAACGGACCAATGAAAAATGTATATATATCCTCGCATAGGCCTAATACAACCAAAATTATTTTGATTGTAAAGGTATATATCTTTCATTTTCTTATACTCTACATGAAAATAATTTTAGAATAATAATAACATGTAATATGTTTTTGTAAGAATTCTGCATCAGGGTATCAAAATGCTAATGTTAATTGTGTTAATTAATGTAAAAAGTCTACTAACGTACCCCGGCTCGCTAGCTAGCCGACTCGAGCCAAGCTTATCCTAGCTCGAGCTCGTTCGTTTAACTTCCGAGCCGAGCTTGAACGAGACACTAACGAGCCGAGCTGCGAGCGGCTCGGTTCGTTTGCAGCCCTAATCCGTTTTGATTATGGATTCATGAATGGGGAATGATTTTCACACTCCCCTTTTCGATATATTCGCTCCTTTTATTGTCTTTCAGTTAAAACTTTTGTATCTAATTTTTCCACTTAAAGACAAGAAAATGGGTCATGCATCGAAAAAGAGACTGTGAAAATCATTTCTCTTCATGAATTAATAAGCAACATTCTTTTTTTAAGAAAATTATATACTTGGCCACTCACCAATTTTTCGCAACCTAAATTATATATGTATTTCATTACCCTAATCCAATTAAATACAAGTAAAAATTGGATTAAATTATTTGTCCTATTGCTATGTATTTTGGTCGATATTGGTGTTATTTACCATGTAGAATTTCAACTTTGCATTCTATTATATTTGTTGTACTTGAACTAAAAAAAAAAAAAAGATCTTCAAAAAAACTAAAAAAAAACAAGGGAAGCAAAAACTTAATAGCATAGTACTAACATCATTGATTGAGAATTCATTTATTCATCAGTTTGGACACTCTCTAAGTACAGATTACTTAGATTTAAGCCACTAGTCAGCGGTTGAGACACTCTCTAATCCCCCGAGATGTTTAGATTAATTTTAGGTTCGAATCTTATTGCCGCTGCAAGAATATTTCCTCACCTTATAATTCCGGTTCAGATAATCCTTGATCTGTATATATCATGGTTCAAGGGGAAATTGTTGTAGCTGTGAGAGATTGTTAAGTGGAGTCTACGTAACCACGAGTCCACTTAATTAACCAGAAAAAAAGAACGTGGACTTCCTCGTCAATTCCCACTAGTAGACTTTGCAATATGTTAGAATAAATGCATATACAAATTAATATCGCGGCCCGCCAAGAGCGCATATCCACATGGCCTAGATCTTATGGCTCTGATACCATGTTAAATATGAGAGAAGAAATATTGAATTCGATTATTGAAACCATACAATGAGGCCTCTATTTATACAAGAGGAGAGAGCCTAACTATGGAAAGATAATCAAATCCTTGATCTTAATAAATTACAATCGATTCTATCAACTATAATCAATCAGAATATTTTCATTATTCCAACACAATAAATTTAAAGTCTACGTTTTTTTCTTACAAAGAATTCTTTAATATTTTTCTGGGGTTGAATTGAAAAGAAGAAAATAGGAATAAAATTACTGTTCCAATTTCTACAGTTGAACGGTCGAGTCTAACTCTAACATCTTTCTAAGCAATTCAAATGTTCTTGATTAGGGGGAAAAAAAAAAAAAAAGCAATTCAAATGCTTGAAGTTTTTAAATGACAAAACCAAATGAATCATGCTAAAAAGTTAAAAGAAGAAGAAGAAGCTCTTTTAATTTAATTAGTAAAAGAATAAAACAGGAAATCGAAGTCATCTTGGTGCTATTTTAATCGATGTCGATGTAAAGAAAATGGGAGCTATTTTTGCACTCCCCAAAGCGTTAACCGCAATTCTAAGGGGAGTGCGAAATCAGATTCCTACAAAGAGAATTTCAAACTCCGACCGGTGTGTCAGGACTTTCCAAAGATGCAAGTGTGTGTACTTATCAGTTTTGCTATTGACACAGATTTTCTGTGCACAAATTATAATGCGGGACTCACTGCGGATTTCATACAAACGATCCAAGTCGCTCATTAAATTTAAAATTGAGAAATTCAAACTTTGAGAAATTGCTCTGGTCTTTGATTCTAAGCACGTGCATGTTTGGATGCAAGTGTGTGTGTACTTATTTGACCGGTTTGTCACTGGGACCTGGGGGATAGAATTTAATACCAGAGGACCTGAATCAGGACCCTCCCGGCCACCAAATAGAATTTTGTGGGGCCATCCTGTATTTTGGAGTTTGCATGCAATTTGGATCACAATTCCTCTCCAGTGTTCTTTTCTTTGCATGACATGAATACTTGTATATAACGTATAATTTGGTTAATTTGTGGAAAGTTACGAGTAGGACATGAACTACAAGCACTGATCAAATCTTGTGGGCCCATGTTTTAATTGGCGTGGTAGACAATTTTTTTTTTTCTATAACAGGGCGGCAGAAGGTAACAACTGAATGATGTCGGTCAAAGTCCAAGAAGTCATTCAAGAAGTCATTGCGTCGATTGAAGAGTCTTTTTAAGTTTCTAAGTGTTTTTTAAGTTTTAAGAGTCAAACACATTTTTCTATTAGTCTATGGTCAAGTCCTTTTTAATTTGTGTCTTGAAAATGCAAGTGTCTTTTTCTATTCTTGGAGGGTTGTTCCTAATAGTCTATAAAATTCTATTGTTATGAATGAAATGGTAGTTTTTGAAGGTTGAATTAAAATAGCCTTTGGCTTGTGAGAAGACAATTCTTCTTGTAACTCTTATCCTTCGGTGGATTCTGATAGGTGGCGAGTTCTCCGTTTCTGTATCTCTTAGGTGGATTCCTTCGAGTGGTGAGCGGTTCCCTAACCCTGTATCCCTAGTTAATCCTCGGGTGGTGATATCTTATTCCGTTGGTTTCCTAACTTGGGTGGTGAGCGATTATCCCTTTTTACCTTACTTTCGTCCCATTTGGAAAATCCGCCGTCACTGGATAAACATTCGGTGATCCAAAAAAAATGGTTGCCGACAAGAGCTGAAACTACAAGTTTAAAGGGATACTAAGCATTTTACTTGCTTTATGCTCCTCGTCCCCACTTGATTTGTAATGTAATGCCCCATGTAGACTACTAGCCTAGTTATCTTAATTTTGATCTACGAGCCACACCCATGGCCCAAAATACTTAAGTCTAAGGTACTAGTAATAGCGCACATGATTTGTTATATATACCCAACATCATGTATGTAGACTTTCGATGTGGAACGAGATGTTACATGATTGATTGGTGTGGTAAATCTCATCGCATATATGAGGGGTTTAAAATATTTTGAGAAAAGAGGAGAAGAAAAGGGAGGGGGGAAGGAAGGATATAAAAGTGTGAGAAGGAAAAAATAAATTTGTGGTTTGGTTAGAACCCATTTGAATATTATGGAACCGTGTTTTAATTTGTTTGTTACTATGTATTCAAACTACGAAGACTGTGAACCCTCGACTTTCGAGGAACCGTGAATTAATTAAAGATCCCATATCAAAAACGAACCAAGATCCTCCCATGTGATCTAAGTATAATGTACCACAATCTTACAAAACAGATTTAAATTGTTCATTCAGTAGACCTTAATGTATTCATTAGTCATGTAAAACATCATGTTGATCAAACATCTGCAAGTATTCGTTCAAATCCCATTGGTCATGGGAGAAATAGACAGTCGGTGTTTGACCGTCCGGTTATTATGTGACAATTACGTATCATTCAATTAAATGCTACTATCCAATCAAGTTGATTTTTCGCCTGAACGATGAACACATTGAGACGTACAAAATAAATGGCTAGGATCGTCAAGCGAGACATAGTGGGTTCCATTTTGCGTCATGTGAGACTCAAATGATACTCCCTCCGTCCCAAATTGCTAGTCTTTCTTTCCATTTTTGGATGTCCCAAAATGAATGTCCCATTTCTAAAAACATCCATCAAAACATGGTCACTTTCCAATTTTACACTTAAAAAGTACTTTTCCATCTCAATTGGTATGTCCATTATCTTTTATTTTATAACGGTTTTCATGATTTTGAAAATTTTGTGTAATAAAACTAATTGATATCTATCAAACAAGATTCATACTACATATATTTTGAGTTTCATATAAAAAGTTAGACCCACAAAATTGATCTCAATAATATTGACTGGGACTCAGGGGCAAAACAGAAAAGACAATACAAAGTTTTCACATCGCTTAATAAGTTGGATTCCCCAAAAGCGACGAGCAATTTGGGACAGATGGAGTAGATATCTAAAGAGAGGACCCACATTCAAACTAGACGACCTTTCTTATTCTAACTTTCCTTCTATTTGACATTTATATGTCCTATATTAAGATATCAAGGGCAAAACAATAAGGAAATGACCAAAATTTTTTGGGTCAAAATTAAGCTATATGGTCGGGGAAACCAATACTGGATATACCTAAATTGAGGATATTCCAACGTGCATTGCACTTTGTTGGTAGCACTAAATATGTTTCCATCCATTGAACTACATAATTTTTTTGCTCTTGGATTTTTCAAAGGAATATGTTGGAAACCATATGAAATGACTTGCTCATTCAATTATTTTTAGACTAACGAGGCAAAATTAGCGTTATTTGATATAAATACTTGTTCATTTCATTTCATCTCCTTCTCATTCTGTTATAAAATGCGATAAATCAAGGGTAAATTACATTCGACCTTTATAGAATTACTCCTGACTGCAAAGAATTATTTGTGGCCGCAAAGAATTACTCTTGGTCGCGAAGAATTACTCTAGTTGTGAGGAATTATTCATGGCCGCGAAGAATTACTCCAGGCTGCCAATAATTGCTCTTGGCTGCGAATAATTACTCCTGGCCGCGAATAATTGCTCCTGGCCGCAAGGAATTGCTCCTGGCCATGAAGAATTGCTCTTGGCCACTAAGAATTACTCTTGGCCGCAAGGAATTGCTCTTGGCCGCGAAGAATTACTTTTGGCCGCGAAGAATTACTCCTGGCCGCAAGGAATTGTTCCTGGCCGCAAAGACGCGAAGAATTACTCTTGGCCGTAAGGAATTGCTCTTGGCTGCAAGGAATTGCTCTTGGCCGCGAAGAATTGCTTCTGGCCACAAAAAATTGCTCTTGGCTGCTAAGAATTACTCTTGATCTGTTGTTTTTGTACGTGGTTTCGGCAATTGAGTTTTCAAGCGGGCCACTTGGGCTTTATTAGATTGAATTGGGCTTATTGGATTAAAAAAAACAATTTTTAATCTTCGGTTTAGGTAAATAAAAAAAAAAAAAATCAGGGCTGGCCCTGGATAATAAAATCATGTACTGCTAGTTCTCACTAATCTTCTAGTATCATCGAAAATAAAACTTCTTTATCGAAGATTTTAGAATCTTTTGCATCACTCACAAATACTTCAAACACTATCACGCCCTTAAAATTGACCTCTCATCACCCTTCGATTTTTTTGTTTTTGCGCTTCAAATTTTTCATCTTTTGTTGTATCTTTACTTTAGCGAATTTTCACCAGGACCATGAGATTAAAAATACATTAAAGAAGATATATATAATTTGATATAAACCTGATCCCGAGGTCGACACAGCCCATTTGTCTGGGCGGTAAGAAGACAATTTCACACTTGACATCTCATTCCCGTCGTTTTTTTAAGATCTCTTCGGGTCTATCGAGGGTTTTTGCAGTTGAGTGCAAATTAAAATGAGTCTCACACTTTTATTAACCAAACCACAAAATTTTATAAGTCTCACACTTTTATTACCCTTCCTTCCTTTTTTCTTTTTTTCCCTCGATCCTCTTCCTCAAAATATTTTATACTTCATATATGCGATGAGAATAACGCACCAACCAATCGAGTGGGAGACTGGGAGCATAAAAGCAAGTAAGAGGCTTATTATCCCTTTAAACTCATAGTTTCAACTTTTGCCGTCGACCATTTTTTTCCAAACCACCGAATATTTATCCGGTTGTTACCTTCAGCCGCCCTGATATACGAAAAAGAAAGTCTACGACAGCAATTAAAGCATGGGCCCACAAGATTTGATCAGTGGTCGTCGTTCATGTCCTCTACTCATTAACTTTCCGCAAATTAACCAAATTATACGTAGTACAAGTATATATTCATGCACAGAAAACAACACCGGAGAGGAATTGTGATCCAAATTGCAAACTCCAAAATACAGGATGGCCCCACAAAATTCTCTTTGGTGGGCGGTCCTGATTCAGGTCCTCTGGATTCTAAATTAAATTTCCCCCAGGCCCCTCCAGTGGCAAACCGGTCAAATAAGTACACACACCTGCATAGTTGCATCACTGGTTTTTCCCAAACATGTGCTTAGAATCGAAGACCAGGAGCTCTTCGGAAAGTTTGAAATTTCTCAATTTTCTCTTTCTGTTTTCTTGACCAGGAAAACTACGGGTACAGTGCACACCAAATCTACACCGGATTATATATGCGTGATACCCACGTCGTGGTCCTCCGCAATCGATCGACACTGTTCGATGTATTTAAATCATATTTCTAAGAGTCCTCGTTAAAAAAAAAAATCAACTCCTTCGGATATCTGCAAGGGTTGTACCGATTCTAGTCCAGGGACAAAAGTCGAATGAATCGACCGAGTCCTTACCGCTACCCGAATGAGCTGTTTTTTTTTTTTTTGAAAGGACCCTCAAAGTCGCTACCGATATCCGAATGAGTACGTTTTAAACAAATTTAAACTGCTCCGATCTTTAGTGCGCGAGACTCCGAAATGAATCCTGCACAATCTGGCGTGCATTCGGGGGCACGCCAAACGTACGTTGTAGCCACGTACAGTTGGGGTTCTTGGTTGACCAAATTTTTGGATACATTGGTGTTCGGTCTTGGTGAAGAAATTCCCGTGGATTAGTTGAAGGTGGACAGGGTTATAAACCTAACCTAACCCCCAGATCATGAATTGTGGACGCACGTGGACTTAATTGTGGATCATAAAAAGGAAAGGTTCAATGAACACTAACCCGCCCACCGCCCCACTTGCTCTGCTTGACTTGTACTCTAAAATTTTTGGGTCTCTATTATTCCATCTCTCTGTGTGTGGATTGGTACAAGTCTCATAACGTGTTTTGACCCTTTTTTTTTTTCCTTGACTTTTGAACTTTCATGTTTGTTTGTGGTCTCGTTAGGTTAGGATCATGCTCGGTCACCTCATCAAGACTATGATGTAAGCATGCATAAAATATTAGGTATACCATCTTGCCAAACCCTAGGGTTTAGTGAGCTGGAGCGCCAACGTGTAACTATAATCATCCGTCTCGACTAAATGTTGGACCTATTGTTAGTTAAAATGGGTGCTCATTGTGATTTGATTGATACTATTTACTGTGTTGTTGGACACGTCGAGTTAATTAATTATCAAACATAAAAAGGATTAACTAGATATGTGGACCGAATTAATATAGATAATCTAGGCCCCCGTTCCGCTAAGGAAAACAAGTACTTATTTTTTGAATTAAAGGTGATGTATTGTGAGAGAATGACATGTCTCGTCAAACAAAAAATAAGTATTTAAAAAATACTTATATTACAATAGTTCAATGTTTTACATATGCATCTGGGTTCACTGTTCAGAATAAAATTTAGGAAAAGTCTACAATACACACCTTTTAAAAGTGTGTATCATATGCACCTATTTTATGGTTCATAAAATAGTGACACAGAAAAAAAAAGTGACAATTTAGGGAAACGTGACAGAAAAACTTGGTGGGTGATCTAGGTTCACTTCAGAATAAAATTTAGGGAAAGTCTACAATACACACCTTTTAAAAAGTGTGTATCTATTTTATAGTTTATTCATAACATTTTAGTGTGTTTCGTAACTTTTGTTCTAAAACTCATAACTTTTCAGCAATACGATTCGTAACATTTTTCATTATAATTCATAACATTTTGGTGCTTCTCGTAACTTTTATACTAAAAAATCATAACTTTTTAGCAATACAATTCGTAACATTTAGGATTCGTAACTTTTATATTAAAATCGTAACTTTTTAGCAGTACGATTCGTAACATTTTCTCTATGATTCATATATAACATTCTGGGGATGCATATAATACACACTCAAATAAGGGGTGTGTATTGTAGTCGTTCCCTAAAATTCATTAACTAGACTCAATTGTCATCAATTAAATTCTGGAGGAAACTATACATGGAAAATGTACCCTTCTTTTCTTTTCTTTTTTGTCACCCAATAGATATCTAACCTACTTCAAAAGGGATGGGGAAGGGGTATCATTAAGCGGCACACGAGTGAGGTAAGTCTAAATGGCATCAACCACCACACCAAATATTCACGCTCTTGACGAGAATCTTGAATCGAAGTCTCACTTTTCATACGAAAGGGATGAAGAAGTGTCATTAGGCTCCAAGTCCGTTGGCTATGGAAAACTTACTGTAGGGGAAAAAGAATTGAAGAGAGAGAGAGAGATTCAGGGGGGGTATAATTAATCACCGTCATTGTGAGGAAGTCAAGTAAACTTTGTGAATGTCGGTTTAAAGTTGGTCTCAAAATCCAAATCTTCCACAAACCCCCGGTGGCCGGGATAGGATAAACTTGGGGATAAGGCTCAAATGGAAAATGATTATTCGAAGGTAGAAGACAATAAAACGAGTTGAAAGTTTGAAACCGATTAATGAGTTCGAATCGATCAGAGTTACTCCCACTCTAAACCAACACGGCAATGAGCTTGACCCCACAATAGCTTTTGTCGTCGCCTCTTGTATGTCTAATCACCAGGTTATGAAAAACTTACCGGTTATGTGCCGATACCAGTGAGATATTGAGTATTGTTTCAAATTTAATTTTATTACAATTAATATTATTAAAATAATGTAAGATATTTCGGTCCAATTTACGTGATTCTTTGAATATCAGTGTCTCTATAACCTCTCCCATAGCCTTTTTACGCTTGAATATCAGTGTCTCTATAACCTCTCCCATAGCCTTTTCACGCTAAACTGTAGGGTGAGGTGGCTGGTGGCCCCTCCAAAAGTTGCTAGTAAAGGAAATTGAATATGAGACTTTCGCAAGACGCAAACTCACCAAGTCTCAGACCTACACCACCACTAGCACCTTGGGGTTTATTGCAATTAATGTTATTTTATAATCTGGGAAATTTTTTTTGATGTGCATCTGCGGTGGTTATTCACTCTCACATGCACCAACTATCAGTAAGTCCTAAGAGTTAGTCAGGTTGATTGGTGAGTTTTCTCCCCATATAATTGAATATGGTTTGATTTTTTGGGTTAGGTCGCAAAAAAAATAATTATTTGTAAATTGTCTTGTCCCGGCACAAACGACCTGTCTTTGACCAGAAGGAGAGAGGATTAGTTGAGGTGCGCCTAAGTTGGTCCGGAAACCCCTGACCAATGGAAAAAAAAAAACCCATCAGTAGCTGGCTACTGGCTAGCCAACTTTGACGCGCACGTTCTCACAGTTTTGAATGCATTTCGATTCTATAAATGGGCCTCTCTACGTTTGTGTATTTAAAAAATTAAGTGAAATGATTTTGTCACTTTTTTTTTTTTTTTTTGTTAACGGCACTCCCCTGCAAGTATATTATTAGTGCAAAAATACACTTGCAGGGAAGTGCCGTTAATAAAAAAGAGAGTGACAAAATTAACAGTCTTAAAAAATTGTTAATGTGTGCATTAGAATAAAAATAGGTCCAACAAATAACTTATTATCTAAATGAGTACTCCGGTGGGTTTCGATAAGGGTTCAATCTTTTTACAATAACTTCTAAAAACTATTCAAAATAAACTCGATCCAATTGGTAGTTTTCAATAAGGAGAAGTGGGCATTTACTTCTTGGACTTGGAACTTGAATTAATTCATGAAGATGGGACCCAGTGTTTGGTAGCTACACGGCCAATCTTGGCACAAAATATTCCAGCACACCTTAAGATTGACACACTCTCCGTACACAAACTAAATACAAACATTGGAGCACCAAAAATCCAATTTTATCGGCTATATAATCCATACTCCCTAGTACACACCACTAAAACACTAGATACCAAAACTATTGAAGATGCTCGAAGGTCGGAAATCATCTTTGCTCCCTCCCCTCCTAATATTTCAAGTCAATTTTTTCTTCTTAATCCTCGAGACCATCTCACCCAAGTAGTAAACATGGAAAGAGATATAGGAATTAGTCCGAAACGCGTAAAAGTTGAGCCCATCCATACATACCCAGCATTACCAATGACATAGTTAAGTTATCCTATCCTTTATAATAGTAAAAAGACTGCATATAGGACAGCCGACAACTCATGGGTTCACATATGATAATGGACTTTAGAGAGAGAGAGAGAGAGAGAAAAAAAATGGAGTAATAGTATTAATATTGGAGGGAGGAGGATAAAGTAAGAAAATAGGGTATGGCGTGGAAAATGCGTGAAACGTGACCGGAAAGGAAAGCAATCCCCACTTGACTCTGTTGAAAGAATACTCTACTAGAACAAAAAGATAAGACAAAACTACTCCATAGTATGTAGTAGTAGATGGGGAATTGGGATGTGTGGTCAATATTGGACTTTCATTCCCACCTTGAAATCCATCCATAGAGGAGAGTATATTCCTATATCCCAAATTGAAGCTTCTCATGGGTTTAGGAGTAAACTATTCCAAGAGCATGATAAAATAAATTTCAAGGGGTGTTTTTGTAAAGCAAAATATTAATGAAAAAGTAGTTGGTGTAGTGGAGAACAACTAAGTCATTCAATAAAAGGGACTTTTGGCTGGAACAATTTAGATTTTGACGGAAATAAAATGAATTTTGTCATTATCAACTCCCTTTTCAAAACTTCCAAAATTTCCAAGGTCTTTGTAGACGAATTAGCATTAGAAGCTAGGGGTGAGTATGGTCCGGATTGGTTCGGTTTTATAATAAACCAAGAATCAAACCAATACTTACGGATTATAAATTTACAGAACCAAACCAACCCACAATAGGCATAGAACCAAACCAATCCAATCCAATAAACTACGGTTCGGTTTCGATTTTAACCACGGTTTGCTTTGAACTAAACTATCATCTTCAAAAAATATTTGAAGTACTTAAAATTACGAAGATAAATTAAAAAAACTTATATTAAAATCAATTTCATTCAAATTACCAAAACAATCTAACATCAACCAACTAATTTAAGAGTAGAGTACTAATATTTGCCTCAAACTAATAAAATGAAATACTAGTAAGTAACTAAAATGAACCAACTAAGAATACCACCTACTAAGCATCTTAAGATAGTTTAACCAAATAAAAAGTCAAAGATAATTCCTAAAACTATTGAATTGAAATGAGACAGCAAAATGGCAATAGCAGCAGCATGGTAGCAACCAACTTATTTTATATTATACATATATATATATTATACGGTTTGGATCGGTTTGGAACCATAACCGTGAACATGAATCCACAAACCAAACCATATAATGCGGTTTCTAATTTTTTTTAAACCATGACCAAACCACATTACTAAAAAACCGAACCAAATCTTTCGGTTTGGATTGGTTTGGACTGGATTCATGGTTTGACGGATTTTTTGCTCACCCCTATTAGAAGCCCTAAAACGTCCGTATATAAATATTGCAAGTTCGAGGACCATAGGGGACTGTTTAGATGATTTTTTGTTCATTTTCTGTAATTAGATTTAGATCAAAGTAAATTCTTTTACTGTAACTTTTTTTAAAAAGAA
The DNA here is from genome assembly GCA_020567845.1 of Rhododendron henanense subsp. lingbaoense. NCBI lineage: Eukaryota > Viridiplantae > Streptophyta > Magnoliopsida > Ericales > Ericaceae > Rhododendron > Rhododendron henanense. Next base: position 3,019,403 of record CM036324.1, read on the forward strand.
TTTATAATAATTTTATCAGTATTTACATTTACAATCGGTAATTAATTTTTACACTTTCCTTTTTGTCTTTTTATGATGTAAATTTATAGATTTAACCTTTCATTTGTATGGTCTTTCACACCTAAAAGAATAGGGGTGTTCAAAAAACCGTCCGAACCGTAAAACCTGTCCGATCCGGACCGAACCGTCCTATTTGGTCTGGTTCTGCGATTCTAGGGTCAGGTTATGGTTCTAATAATTAAAATAAGAACCGTTAATTTTGGTTCGGTTATTGGTTCTCAATTAATGAACCGTAGTTAGAACCGAACCGGACCGTTTAAAACTAAGATAAATATAGAAATATATGTGTGTGTAATTAAATATGTATTTGAATTTGGTAGGTTAATCTTTTCCTTGTTAAACTTAATTTATTTAGAGATGAAATCTCATTTGTTAGGAAAGCTTTTATTTTCTTCCTTCCTTTCCTATTCCAGCAGATTATCTTCCTATTTCTTTAATTTTATGAGTTCATATTTTGTGAATAAATGTTTGGATGCTTATTGGATAGAACCGGAACTGAACCAAAACCGGACCGGTCTTGCGGTTAAGTTCTGGTTAGGTTCCATGTATATATTGGTTAGGTTCTTGGTTCCCAAGTTTCTAGAACCGTTTGAAATGGTCTGGTTACTGATTTTCTAGAGAACCGGACCAATCCGAACCGCGTACACCCCTATAAAAAAAACATTGTCAATTTTCATCACAAGAAAACAAAAATGGAGTGAGTTAAATAGAGGAGTGTGTGTGGAAATCACTTCTCTTACAATCTACTGTACTAGATAGTGAGTTCAAGAAATTTTTGGGTACCGGGTGGATACCATGTGGTATTCGAGCAGTCCATCTAAGCCGTCCAAAATTGTATTGGACGGCCCAGATTGAAACTCTCTCTCTCCTCTCACTCCATCACTTTCTCTCTCTAAATTCAGGCCGTCCAAAACTGAAATAGACGACCCAAATACGCCGAACAGACACCACGTGGTAACCATCTGGCACTGAAAAAATTCTCAGTGAGATCTGTCCTTTAATTGAGAAGAATACGAGTAAACTGATCGTACTCTGAGATATTTAAATGTAAAGGAAAGGATAAAGTACAATTTTTTTTTTGAAAAGATAACAAGTCTGGGAACCCATCCCTAGAAGATGAGAGATTATTCAGCGTCTTTGGGGCACCACGTGACAGTATTCCAAGCTTCTTCACCATACATTGTCGTGGGGTCCTTCACACTTAATTTCGGGATTCACATAAATGTGTGGTTGATGAAAGGTCTGGAACACAACGTGGCAATGGCCCAGGGACATTGAATAATTTTTTCTAGAAGATCCATCCATGCTTCCTACCTAGAATAAAGAAAAAGAAAATTAGGAAAAGACAACTGGACCTGGCATAGATGTTCTACTAGTCAAGAATTCTTCCCCTTTCCAATGGTAGGCGCGCTTGACTTTGACACCAAGGAAAGGAATTCCAAATTGAGAAAAAAAATCTACCGACATCACACGAGACCCTCTTGTTTCTTCAACCCAACCCCCCAAAAAGAGCTTTCTCTCTCATCACTCTCTTTCTTCCCCCTTTCCTTTCCCTCCAACTTGCAAACAAACAGAGCTTCGGCTCCTATAAATTGAGGCTCTCTTTCCTTCGTTGGATTCATCTGGGTATTCTATATATTTTCAATTAGCAAGTTCGATTTGATTTCAAGGTAATACTAGCAATTTCTGTTGGGATTTTCGATAGCCATGGAATATGTCAGTTTGGTGGACACTTCGTTGGATCTGAATTCCAAACCTCTGAGACTTATCGACGATGCACCGGTATGATTATCAAGTTTCTTTCGTTCCTCATCAATTCCGTCCCAAAGTTTTCCTTTCTCTTTTTTTTTTTTCTTTTTAAAATCACGTAGTTTTTTTTATATAAACCGATATCCGGGCCAATTCGCATCGCACTTTGACTGATTCCGGGGCTGAAGTTATAGACCCGATCGGGCAAACCTCCCGGGATCCTAAGATTCGGAATGTTTGCCCTTCGTAAGATTCGAACTTGGAACCTCTCGTGCAAGATCTTTAATTGGCCAAACTTTTTGGGTTTTTTTAAAATCACGTAGTTGCTATATAAACTTATTGAATTTGGTATTCATGTTTATTGTTTTGATTACAGAATAAAGAGGTGCATAGCAATTTCATTCAGCTAGGAAGGCAGGCGATTGTGAAAGAAGAGGTATGTTGTTTCGCATTATTTTCATTATTATTATTATTATTATTATTATTTATGTTTTTCCTGTTTGTGGAAACATCAGCGGAAAGCTAGCTAATTACCCAAAGAATTAAGAAGAAATTATTTTCGTGAGAAATAAAATTTCGATAAGGGTTGAGAAATTGTCTAAGCCTGTTTGGTACCGTTTTTTGTTTTAGGATAAGGTTATATAAACTAGTTTTCTCCGAAAACCCGAGAAAACTTGTGTTCATGCGTGTTGGGCCAATCCTTGAGCATGGACAGCCATGATTTCATCATGGCCAAACATATTGAATGGATAAGATTATGGATAAGGTTATATTTTCTTTTCCTATATATTTTAACCTTTTCTAGTTTCAAGAAAAATCTACCCGTTTCTCTGCTTTGCCTCCATGAAGGAACTCAATATGTTATTGATCCATGAATAAATACAAAATTCAACCATTTGTCACTCATGGATTGGATTGTCTCTCATGAACACAAGCGGAAGATGTGCGTGTAAGCTGATCAAGACACTCTGTTATAAAAGAGACTAATAAGAGTTAATCTTCTTCAAGAAAATAGAACAAATCACGGTATTAAAAACAAGTGTATGTTATTTGAAACAAATATGAAAATTTTATTTGAAAGTACTTTCTAAAATACAAGCAATCAAACCGTTCGTTCAACAGTTTGCAAAACTAGTTTTTATGATGAATTCTGTCCAAAATGTTATGTAAAGGTACTTTTGAATATATGCATGTTTTGAAAAACATGCTTCTGGGAATTCCATACTGGAAATCCTAATTTTTTGTTCTCTCTTTTTTGGGTGTTCAGGTTCAAAGTAGTACTGCTCTAGTAGAGGAATTGAACAGAGTGAAAACAGAAAACAAGAAGCTGACAGAAATGCTGACTGTTTTGTGTGAGAACTACACTGTTTTGAGAACCCAATTGATGGATTACATGAGCAAATATCCTCCGGCGAGAGAGGAGGAGGAGCAACCGGTCGTGTCAAGGAAGAGGAAGGCGGAGAGCACCGCCGTTGCCGCCGCCGCCGCCACCACCAACAATATTGGTAACAACTACAACAGGGGAAGTAATGGAGGAAATTCAGAGAGTAGCTCAACTGATGAAGATTCATGTAAGAAACCAAGGGAAGAACATGTCAAGGCCACAATCTCTAGGGCTTATGTCCGAACTGAAGCATCTGATACAAGCCTTGTAAGTCGAGAGCTAGTTTCGTATTGTTTTTCGTTTTCTGTTTCGATTTTAGGACAACAAAAGCAACTTGTTTGGTGAGCAGTTTCTGGAGAATTACTTCATTTCAAATTGATCGTTCCATAACTCAGTCACATCATTCTGTTTATATTTTCCGTTTGTACGATAATGCTCAAGATGTTTGTCGAAGTACTGATTATATTTGATGCGTTTGCAGATAGTGAAGGATGGATATCAATGGAGGAAATACGGCCAAAAGGTGACTAGAGACAACCCTTGTCCAAGAGCTTACTTCAAGTGCTCTTTTGCTCCTACCTGCCCTGTCAAGAAGAAGGTGAGCCAAAAACCCTCTCTGTTTTTGTTTCTATTTTTCGATGAAACATATGTAACTTGTTTTGCAAACTGTTTCTGAAAAATGCTGTGAAGAAAATTTCTGAAAACAACCCGCTATTCAACAATCACAAACAAGATGTTTTCGAATATCTAAAAACTGTTTTTGGACCACATGATGACAATATGTAACGATAGTTCCTCGCTACATTTACCCGTTCTCTTGTCGAACACAAAGTTTCATTTGTTCTTGCAAAATTGGGAGCTGTCTAAGTTGTTACCGAAAATAGTTACTGAAGTTTATCCCCAAAACAATCCACTTTTCAGGAACACAAAAAAGATACTCCTTTACTGGATGTTTATTTCCCGTGTCCGATACGTAGCGGGTACTTGTATGAGGTATCCATTACGTATCTGATACCCATACACGGCTAGTTTGGGAGTATCCGTGCTTCATAGTCGATGTAGATGATTAGTGATTTTGAGTATCCGTGCTTCTTAGTCGATGTTTTTCCAATCTCTGAGCTGTTTGTTCCTGATTTCCCCAGGTGCAAAGAAGTATGGAAGATCAATCCCTTTTGGTTGCAACATATGAAGGAGAGCACAACCACCCACACCCATCAAGAATTGAAGCAACAACCCCCTCAAACCTGAGTATGACACTAAATTCAGTCCCAGCTTCCCTCAGCTCATCTGGGCCCACCATCACTCTTGATGCTACAAAAAAACCTAAGCCCAGCTCTTCTAATGGTGCCAAAAACTCGAGCCGGGCAATGGCCAATTCGCCGGAATTTCAGCAGTTTTTGGTTCAACAAATGGCATCTTCCTTGACGAAAGATCCCGGTTTCAAAGCCGCATTGGCGGCTGCCATATCGGGAAGAATTGTCCAGCATAATGAGATTGAGAAATGGTGAAAAAGGCCAAAAAAATCAGGGAATTTAGTTTCATCTGTTTCGTCGTTTGATTAGATGTTCTAATTGATGTAAATACTTAACTAGAGAAAAGAAATGAATATGTGGATTTCCCTAACACGGGTTTACTACCTTTCTACTTGAAGCTGCGACTTTTGCCTATTCTGCCCATTGGATTGCTACTAATTGTCTAGATAGGAAAATTACTTCTAGTACGGGTTGTATTCTGCCCGAGTTAGATGTTATCTTATGTAAGGATTCTCGTTGATTTGGTAATGATAAGTGACGCTTTCCAAATAAAAAAAAGAACATTGTATATTTTTTAATATGAATTGTATCATATTTGTCTTGAAGAAATAACCGGTCAACAATGATTTGTTGAAATGGATATTGACGTCCAATTAACCTGATTTTTTCGCATTTAGTGATATGCCTGTCCATTTAACCTGATTTTACTTCCGGAGTACCCCAAAAAAATAAACTTGCATTATTAAATTCTTACCATGGTGGGCTCCTCACATGAAGATCGATGGAATACAGCTTAGTGAATGAAATCTTGATCCCAATGTTCCCAAGTTTTCATTTTAATTCTACATGTGGGTCGCGAAGAAGGGAAAGAGAGGGAGACGAACTATTATGCGATGGAATGTTTTAGTTCTGTGCAGCATAATCTGGGTTTAATATGAAGCTTTGAATGGCAAATTCTTCTCTCCCATTTTTCTGAATCTACATACCAAGGAAAGAAAGTAATTCATAATCATCTGTACAAAAACCACATTTGCCCCCACAACCCAATCTTAGGCCACAGACATTTTCATGGTGCAAATTACAACCCATCAACCGAAAACCCTAAACAATTACTCCGTGGATGATAAACTCAAATTGTCAATACCTCTACCTAGTCCCAGCTCAATCGAGGAGTCCGGTTGTTTGTCTTCTTTAACCGTACCTTCAAGGGTTCCATCTTTACTGCTTGCATCTGCTGCATCAATGCACTCCTGGAATCTGAAGCAGGAGACAAGATGGTCATTTGTCATTCCTACAACTTGCATGAATGAGTAGACGACTGTGGGACCTACTCCACGGAACCCTCTTCTCACGAGGTCTTTGCTTATCGCGTCTGCTTTTGATGTCTTGATTGGGACCTGGCGGGGATAGCGGAATTGGTTGACTGTGGGGTTCTGGTTTACAAAGCCCCATATGTATTTGTCAAAAGATCCAAACTCAACTATGATCTGCACCAAAAGCCAAGGTATGAAGACAAAGTTAAAAGACTCGCGTGTAATTGGAGGTCGACTGAACAAATGTAATCAATCTAGTATATCCACTCTGATCAGAATCAACTGATGCAGATAGTATATTTGTGTTTCAGAATCCATGAGGATTTCAAATGACGAGATATAGTTTTCAATTTCGCCAGTGGTATAAGAGGTTTACCCAAAGGTGGCTGGTGAAACTAAGGTGGAAACTGTAGTAAAGTTGGAAGCGATTTACTTTAGTCCAATCCTCCATAACTAAAATGCTCAATATAAAGGAATTCAAATCTCTCTTGTGAAATAGTCGTTTCGAATCCATTAAAATGAAGCTACTCAATGCCGAAATGCACATGGAAACCGTCAAACCTAAGTTTGAGCTATTCTCATTGAATAATCAAAGTGAAATATCTTTATGTGAAATTAATGTCTATGAAAACACTGCCTGAGGGTTCCAGTATAAGATGCTCTTATGAAGTTCCATTTGCATGAATCAGAACCTATTCATCTGACTCAATAGTGCTTGCGGATTGGATATATGGCAGCTGGTAAGCTGGTGACTTCCCATCGGATGCATAAAACCATCCAATTGGTTCTTGATCAGACTACCATCTATCATCAATACGAAAAATCAGAACCTAGAGCAATCTGAATGTAAAGCCTATAGGTAATCAAGATACACTAGTCTAGAATTACCTTACAAACCGGGGGTCAAAAATCTTTCACAAGCAAAACTCCGTTCAGAGATAGGAAAATACAACTAAACAATGACAAACGACAAAGAGCACCCACCTTGCTCGTTTGACGTGCATTTTCAATGGTAGCCCGTTGCTTCACCTCTGATATAAGACTGCTTGCTGGTGTCAGTATCTTCTTCTCATTCAATTTAGAGACTGCAATTGGGTCGAAGTCCAGAAAGACTTCCCTGTGGATACCAGAAATATCACTTTGATTTATCGTTGTTAAACCCCATCACGTAGGAGCAGCAATTGATACATTGCTTTCATTTTTGAATTGCCAAATATTGCTGCAAGCAGCGAGAAATTCTCATACCTAAACGCGTTCCTTTTGTTGAGAATGGCAGGCCATGACAGTTCAGCAAGAGCAGTGGACAAGATGAGCAATTCAAAGAGTTTCCTGCAATTTTTCCATGGGAATTAGGTTTCACAAAGAAAAACAAGGAAATTCCATCTGACTAAAAAGCATCGGTGACGGTAACATACTTGTCATCATGAACAGGAACCCCCCATTCTTCATCATGGAAAGCAGCATAAGATGGATCTTTAACAAATGAAAACAGATTAGTAGAAAAACTCAAAACAACATTATCTCATATAATCTACAAAATTTACCAGCAAGAACTCGGAAGTGCACATAAAATGAATGGAGCAAACTATATGCCTAAGGAAGTCATTAAACTAATGAAATTTCGTTACTGAGACATCTCATTTTACTTCTGTTTGGAAAAACCTCAAATGCCCCACAAAAGTAAAATTAATGAGCTACAACTCGCAAGTGCGTTTGTTTCTTAGTTTTGTTGGTTTCTTGCCCACTTGTTAGGTTGTTCCTTCTCTCCTCTCTCTTGTAATGTTTTATCGTTATCAATGAAATGCTACTTTCTTTGCTAATCAAACATACAAAAAACAAGATAGGTCCCTCTCCCCCTTTATTGATTTAGAAACAAAGCACGTATGCATTTCCAAACAATCAACAGGCATCTACTATAAAAGGCTGCATGCTTCAAATCATAGATTGAAGGTAAAGGTAGAAGTCATTATCCTATTGGGCTTCTTACACTTAGGTGTCTTGTTCGCATTCTAAGATTATACTAAATCATTCCCCAGCTCTAGCAGTTTAATGAGAGACAATTTGCCTCATATTCCCTTGGATTGAGAGTCTTGATTTGAGTTTGGGATGTAGGAATCACAGGGAATATCTTATCGATAAAAAACTGCTTACCATGCAATAGGAGAGTACAGGAAATAAGTGAAAAAAAAATCTCACAGATCCAGTATCAAGGCATAGTGTCGGAGGATGTTAAAAATATGACTGCAGAAGGTGTAGATGCTAGACCAGACTAAAGAGATATTCAATCCCAAAATCCTTCTAAGAGAGGATATATTTCTGGTTAAAAGCCTCAAATGTGGTAACAACTAAGATAAAACCATGGAAAAAATGTCTCTGAATAAACCATCCATGGAGATAGGCTTGGAAACCATCTCCGAATTAGGTTGATACATTCTTTCCTATCTGCTGAACAATCTCCCATTAAAATGTACATGAATGCCCAGTTTTTTTTTGCTTCTTTGAAGCCCGTATCACAACTACACTCCCGCAACCAGAATATCTTCCCCAGAGGCCTCACTCTCCTTAATCAAGCATTCAATAGTGTTAGGTAGGCAAACACATCTGGCTTCTAGGATGAAGCCATATCCCTTCTAAATTGCATAACCAAATGTCAGCACAATTTGCAGTAGCCAAATTCGTGCTAAACACACCAGATGCTTGTCCATGAAATGAATAGATTCCAAAATTTAAAACCATCAGCACAGCAGTTTAACACCGATCGAGATGTACATGACAAGAAAGTTAAAAATGCGTTGAATTGGGCGTATATTCCACGAATAAGTTAAGAAACTAATGCACTGCACTGGAAGTGGGCACATATTCTAGTGCATAATCATACACTTTTTGATAATTGTGTAGTCATATGCTTCATTAACCCTGAGTCCTAACTGCTAAACATTTCAGCATTATGTTTTTGGACAGTTTCACATCCATTTCCCCAACCGTCTAAAGCACGAGCCTTTTCTCCCATCACTACAGTAGATAACTACAATGTGAAGGATATTAGACAGTGGTAAACATTTTGCATAAAGCATGAGTATCATGTTCTCGATTGCTAGTCACTAGAAATTAGATAGTGGTTAACATTTTGCTTCCATCAACCACACTAGGTAATTCCAATGGGAAGGATACCAACCCTCAAAGCACAAATATCATGTCCTCCACTGCAAGTAGCTAGAAGTTAGTTAGAGGTTAACGTTTTGCAGTTTCAAGCTACAGATAGAGCAACAACTAACAAATTCACCAAAACAGAAACAGTAACAACACGACAAGAAAGTTTGTAAATGCACTGGCAGCAGGCATACTCTATGGTGCTTTTTTTAAAGGGTTTTACTTCAAACTTAGTGTTTTAAGCTGTAAAGTTGTGTTTCATAAAAAGGATATATCGGTCGGAGTGGATTGTTTTCAGAATAGTCCGTCCGTTGGGAAACAATTCGTGCCAACTTCATAACACCCTGTATGGCAATTCCATGGGGGGTGGACATGTCATTTGGACTAAAGGGAGATGTCACCCATGAACAAAAACCATGGACATAATCCTATTCCGGTTCCATCCAGTCCAATTCCTCCCAAATGGCGCCAAACTTATCCTTGTACCAAACATGGCCTAGCGGATTGGTTTCACCAAACTGTTGCCAAGTGTATTGCACCACAACTAGCACATTCGTCCTCTATTTCGAAAACATTAATTTTCTTTCATAACTCAAGTGTCCAGACCGGCTTATTTCAAAGAACACTACTCGCTAAAAAGCCTAAAATATAAACATTCACGTGTAGGGATGAAAAAGGCAAAAGCAGCAATTGTAGTTTTCAGGAAAACAACTGAGTAATTAATCAATGAAAGAAACAGGCAAGACTATATGCATACCCGTGTTTGGCGTGACCCAAGCACACCTTCTCTTGGCCGGCAAAGAATCACCTGAATCCAATGATCCACTATCACCATCATCACTACCAACAACAACCACCTTCTCGACTCTTCCCATCTTCGGACCACCCTGCTTCCTCCGAACCGGCGTAACACTCCTCCTCCTGCTCATCATCCTCCCCCGACTACACGACGAGTCGGAAGACGACGCGTCCGACGAACACGAAGAAGCATTCATCGACACGTTCGACAAACACCTCGCCGCCGCCACTCCCGGCGACTTCACCGGCGATGGAGGATATTTCTTCGCCTTACAATCGTCTAAGTCGCGCGGTTTATCGATCTTTTTCAGCGACTTCAAGAGCTGCTTGCTCGTGTCGACCGTCCTTGCTTTGTTCCCAGCCGGCGCAAGGACCGGTCGCGGCTCTGATTCTCCGCAATTCGTGGACCGCATTCGCGTAGGTCCAGACATCTTACTAGTTGAAATATTCGAGCTTTCTATCTAAATTGAGCTCAACTAGGAAGTCTAAATACTAAAATGCAAGCAGAACGTAACTAAGTGAACATAATGAGCGCGAAAACTTACCAAACGACTAAATTCGGAGAGCGAGAACTGAGAGCACGAGCAATTCTCAAGTGCAGACTAAGTATTGAGTGCAGAGGGTCCGACTGAAGGATTACGTGACTAAGGAGCGTACAATTTAGGGCACAAATGTTGAATTCATTGCGAGAATAACATAGTGGGAGAGTGAACAAGGTCAAAACCCTAGGAGATACTTAAATGCTCTATAAATTGAGCTAAAATACGGCAATTACTCAAATGCAAGTAAATATCTAGAATCTTGGGCACAGATATTAATAAAGTAGCAAGAATGTAAGTGGGAGAGTGATTCACGTACTGTACATGAAGTCAAAACCCTAGAAAATACTTGAATGCTCCACTAATTGAGCTGAAATAAAGATAGTACTGAAATGCAAGAAGGATTTACAATCTTGGGCGCGAATGGAAGTGGGACAAGTATGTGATGAGGTGAAAACCCTAGGTGAGCGGTGGAGAAGATGGATCGGAAGGGGAGGAGTGGAAATCTGGATGGGGAAAGAGTGGGAGGAGAGAGATTTGAAGGTGCATTGGCGATGGTGAAGATGATTTTGATGGAAGTAGGTTTTGGGAATTTTTTTTTTTTTAAAACTGGTGTGAATTTTCGAGAATGCTACGATCGCCGGCCGGTGAAGGATTTTTTAAGAGAGAGAGTGAGGGAAGAGAGAGAGAAGGGGGAACCACCGAACCAGTAGTAGAGTGCCACCTGGGTAACGAACACCTCACACCTGTATGATGTGGGATTCGGTTTTGCGGAGTTAAAAAACTTTTCGAGTCGGTAGAGATATTTAGGGGGGGGGGGGGGGGGGGGGGGGGGGGGGGGCATTCTCACTGTCAATTTTCCAAAATGTCACGCTCTCGTTTTCAACTCTCGCATCGTGTTCGGACTTTCAAATTCTCGCTCTCGTACATTTTAATAGTTTGGAATCTATTTAAAAGACACCTTTTAGGTTTTTGCCCACGCATCGGACGCAATTACGTGACTTGGCTCATCAGTTTATCGTTTGTTTTTATCGATAGATTATCTTGTGTTGGTTTCTATCTGTGTGTTGACTCAAAATAATCCGGGGTTCAGTCTAATTTTATTATTTTAGTATGGTATCTTTTTATTTTATTTGAAAAACCAAAAGTCAAAAGTCAAATTCTAGAAATAGTCCACTCTAGTTTGTATGAAATCTCAATTTAGCTCTTCTGTGAGGAGAAATGACAATTTTGCCTTTCAATTCCGTTTGTTTCATTGATGCCGTAAGCGAGAGAGACGAAATTGAGACGGAATGTAAACTATAGGGTTAGAATTAACACAATTAATACTAGATAGACAAAAAGGAGAATTCATACAAACTTGAGGGATCATTTCTACAATTTACCCTAGCATTCATATACTTTCCGACATCGTCAAAAGATCGATGGGTCAGTTCCGAACACGGTTCTGGACAATGGGCCTCACAATGTATTGGACTTCTTTGACATTTTAGCCCAAGTAATCCTACGGGCTAAACATTAAAACCCAGGCCCTTGAAAGCGTCAAGCGGCCCATTGGGCAGGTTTGGGGAAAAGCAAAGGGAAAATGACGGCCAATGACGTGTTTTAATAATTAATACCCGCCAAGAACATTTACAAATTACGCAAGTGGAGTGGTAGAGACCGCGTACTCTCACCTCACTAACTACAACTAACAATGCTAATTTTTGCCGAGGGAGAAAAAAAAAGGTCCATTGATTACTACCGCTATACCTCCTTCATGATTACCACACCATACATTACTATCGTCATGCTAAATTTACGAATTGTCGCACTAAAATTTACGAATTGTCGCACTAAAATTTACTAATGCTACACCAAAATTACTAAAATCAAATCACGTTTTATCGTGTGTGTTTGTTATGTAATTATCCATATATATATGTAATTACATTATGCCGCAAAGTATAGATGTATAATTAGGCTACTGGGCAAGCTGAATTGTATAGCCAGTTAGTTTGTAAAGTTCATGTACAGTTATCCCAAATTGACTCAAACGCACCCGTTAAGACACACATTCCAAACGGACCATGTACTATTAGGGAGTAATTCCTATTTAGTTCTAAGAAAAACAATTATAGGAGTACAAGATTGATACTATTTTTTTTTTTTGGGAGGTGCTTCGGAATGTCAACTATACAAAATTAAAACCCGAAAATTTATGTGCACCAATTTTGAATGTTTTTCTAAGTCTAGATCTAAAAATGATGATTTGACTTTATAATTCTATCTAAGTCTAGATAGAGATAGCTTTTTATATTGATTTTATAATTCCATCAACTCCCATGTCAAATGTGGAGTATTTGAAAATATAAGCATGCCTATGTGAACACAAAGGTATAGAAGTCAAAGAACTTGAAGACTTGAAGTAATCTCTCTCCACTCTCCAGAAAGATTCGATACTTGCAATTTGAAAATTGAAAAACCCAATGTGAAACGCATATACTACATTCCGTGAATTTCTTCAGGTCACTCTCTTTTGTCTCCCAAAACACAAGGATTCCCGTCAAATGACAAATAGCATATGGTACAAAATTGTCCCAATGAACAACCTCAGATTAAAAAAAATTATCACTTCCCGAAAACATTATTAGCCGTTCGATCCCATTGTTCTGGCTCCACTCCTGATTCTCAATACCATATACACCTTTCTAGTTTAAGTTGATTTATTTTTTTAATTTAAGTTTTTTTTTTTTTTTTTCTTTTCAAATTTCCTGCGTGACAAAGAAAAGATACCCCTCTGGTTGAATGTTGCACTGTCTCCTATCACCTCATCATTTGCAATAATTCTCCATTAAAGTATGTGAGCTGTATTATATATCCATTGGTTTGGAATTTGGATACTGCTTGCCAGAATAAAACTAGACACAGCCCATGGGTACAGATCTCCATTATCTGCAGTTAGATATCACATGCATGGCCAATGTACATACTAAAGGTGTGTTGGTTTTTTCCCCAGTTTAAAAATTTCATAGGACCCCACAGGATGGATATACATGTTGAAAGACATTACCAATCTAATCTCTCTTTCAGGCCATACTCTAAAGATGATAGTATATGTCAACTTTACATATTAATTACACGTTTTTATCCCTATCGTAGTATATGTGATCTTTGTTTGGCTGAATCAAAGAGGATGGAGGAAGTTGTGGACAACGCCTCACACTCTCTTCATTGGATACCAATTACCAACCAAATGAACCCTTAGTACTCATTGAAAAATCTGACGAGATGGATTTTGCCGATCCAACAAATTAAAACAAGAGAACCGCACACAGAAGATTCGTAACTGATGCAGGGCAAACTACGATGATTTTTTATAAGCAAAAGTAACATTTTATTAAGAGAAAGAAGAAGGAGAATCTAACTAAAAGTTGGAGTACAGCCAAGAGGGGCCGAAGCCCATAACACCCAAAGGCCTAACAGCCCAAAATATACAATGAAGCCCAAAAACACCCCAATAGGAAACAAAGTCCTAAAATTCAAGAGGCTTAAAGCCCAGATATTACAATAAAAGAACAACCAGCAAACTACGAATTAAAGAACGGACGTGCAAAGTGCTCCTCCTCCATGGCATCTGCATTGTTAAGGAAATGAATCTCACATTGCTTAGGAGTGGAATGTGTGATCACTTAATAATATCTGGGATATCTCCACTCATTGCCAATTAGTTTTAAGATGGATATAAAGTTTCTATATGCATCAGTGACCGAACCTCGAAATGAGGTTGAGTCATAGCTTCATTCTAGGCCCGTGCATAGTTGCAAGAATCAAATCAAAAAGTTGGATTCGAGGTGAAGAAACCTAAGACTTGAAAGGCCAACCAAGAAGGAAAACCACTTCTAAAATCTCACCTCAGTACTGTTGGTGGAATGGTCCCACTCTCCACCTCCCCATGTGTCTTTTGCATGCTAGTTGCTACCCCCCTATATGCACCCAAAAAAGCAACGCCAACGAAGCTTTGCACCATAACCCAATTTGTCTTTTGAATTACTAATACAAAAAGCTCATTTTCACCATATATATAGTACTACTCCACAAAGTGGCCTCACACCTAATTGAGAGTAGTGAATGTGCCATTTGTGGCTTTTGCAGTATCACCCTCACACAAAAATGAGATGACATCCTCTCCATATCTCTCAATACTCTCAATTCTTGTCCACATCCCGGGCTCAAAATTATGATCCGAACCGTTCACCTTATAGAATACGCAAAGAACAATAACTTTGCAAAGTATTAGTATGATCGTATATGGATAAATTAATGAGCGAACATGTTGCAACTTGTTATGCAAAGTGAACGGTAAATATATTCTAAAGTCTAACTTTACAATTTACAGAACGAAGTGTAACCTACCCACATATCTATCGATATCGGATCACACTAATATTTTGTAGACTTATAGTTATTTGTGTATTCTACAAGGTGAATGGTTTGGATCATAACTTTGAATCCAAGATGTGGATAAAAATTGAAAGTATGAAAAAGTATGGAGAGATATGGTAAGGGGAGGAGCTGATTAAAAGATGAGGATCAGAGGTACCATGGCCCACGTTAGGATGGGAATGTGCATCTCAAAGACAATTCTTTTGAATATTCAAGATTTTTCTTTTTCTTTTTTTTTTCTTTTCCTTTTTCCTTTCCTTTCCTTCACCTTTTCTTTTCCTTTTATCATGGCCTACCTAACCTTTTAGAGGTGCTTTTATGCAAATTGATTAACGAACTTGATAGAAAGGAAAGGAAAATCAGGTTTTCACTTTGGATTAGCAAAAGTAAAACAGAGCTAAAGTTTTGAAGAACAAGAGTAAAAAGTAAAGCTTTAAGATGATGGCATCCGCAATTATTGACTCGATAACAGAGAGATGCTCAAGTGGTAAGGCATTTCTTTTACTGGAAATAGATGTTGGATTCGTGAAGTCCTATTTACCACCTCTTAACTTATGGTTTCTTGCATGCCGTACTAAAAGAAAATTTGACTTTAAAAGGACATTTGAATTGTTTTGATTAAAAATTTGAATGCTATAGTGTTTAAAATTTAAATCGTATGAATGACTTGTTTTTTTCCTTTCAAAAAAAGTAAATGCAAATGCCATAAAGATGAGTGAAAGACAGAAAGATAAATTTTGACAATTCATACATTTTTTAAACGAGCTGATCACGAGTTGGACTATATGTTAAAGAGATGTTGGTCATTACTATTTGGCAATGGCAACTGCTTTGGAGATGCTTTTAGCCAACTCCTTAAACAATTGTTATATTGTATGGCTAAATACATTTTCTCACAATTTTACTTTCATTTTTTTCCAAACATCTGTATGCCACATCGTCGTTTAATACTACCGGAAAAGAAATGAAGTTCTCAACGAATTTTACATAGTGAATCAGTTTAGATCATCAAAACGTACCCTACACAAGCCCAAAATAAGGCAAACTGCACCATTCGAGTTGGGTAGAAAGCCTGTCCCTTCCCATGACCAGTAAGCAAATAGGGAAAAAGACACAGCGCCACTGTAATCCACACTTCTTCCCTCCAATTTCTTACCTCCCCCTCCCAAGATCTCACCTACAAAGCCTTTCTCTTTAGTCAAAAAAGAACTCTGTCGTGTTGGTCCACCACATAACAATCAGTAACATTCCCCCAAATTTGAATGAAAAAATCAAATCCACTTTCCACTAATCTTTGTAATCTACTCCGTAGTAGAGTTCAACCAACACACTTAACTAAACAAAACAAAATCATGGTAAGATTAATCCAAATGATTCCCCAACTGTAAAGCCAAGCAAACCAAGAAAATCAAGAAAACAACCTCCCCTTGGATACAGAAAAAATCCACCACCACCACCTCTCTCTCTCTCCTCCTCCTCCTCCACTTCCACCTCCCCTTCGAAACCCAAAAAACCCACTACCCACAAAACTCCACAGAAACCCACAATGCCTTCACGCCAGTTCTCCTCTCCAAACCTTAGGCCCACCCTGCTCTTCCTTACCCTCACCCTCTCCTTCTCTCTCTTCCTCCTCTGCGCCGTCCTGTACCTCCTCTACCACCTCTACTCCTCCTTCCTCCGCCGCTCCCGAACTCTCCCCTTCGACTCCCCCTCCTCCTCCCTCCTCCACCTCCAGAGATTCAGCTACAAGGAGCTCAAATCTGCTACGAATGAGTTCAGCGCATCTAATTCCATCGGAAAAGGCGGGTCCGGTACGGTCTTCCGGGGAATTCTCCGCGACGGGAAGCTCGTCGCGGTCAAGACCCTCGACTCGGCGTCGTTTCAGAACGAACGGGAGTTTCAAAATGAGGTAGAGGTACTGGGTGGTTTGAATTTGAAGTCTCCCTTTATTGTTTCCCTATTGGGGTTTTGCGTTTACAAGAGTAAGAGACTGTTGGTTTATGAGTACATGCCGAATAGGAGCTTACAAGAGTCTTTATTCGGCGAAAATTGGAGGGTTTTGAATTGGGGGAGAAGGTTCGAGATAGTTCTAGATGTTTCTAGGGCGCTTGAGCTTCTTCATGTTGAATGTGACCCACCTGTGATTCATGGGGATGTCAAGCCTAGTAATGTGTTGCTTGATTGGGAGTACAGAGCGAAGCTTTCTGATTTCGGGTTGTCTAGGGTTAAGAATGAGGGTGAGTTTGGTGTTGTTGATTTGTTTAGTCAGGAGCTTTCGGGGAATCTGGCCGGAGGGGGAGGGGAAACACCGGGGATAGGGACTCCGGCGGAGAGCTGTAACGAGGTGGATTTCGCTCTCGCTTTGCAAGCTTCTTGTTCTTCGAAAAATAGTGGGATTGTGAACTTGAATTCGTTCGCTTGTAATTATAATGGCAATGTTGGGAGGGAGAATGATGGTGGAAGCAGGGTTGAAAAGGGTAAGGAGGTTTCAATTTGGAATTTTGAAAATGGTGATGATTGGAATAAGGGTGTGATTTATGATGATGAGGTTTTTAGTGCTGATCATAGTAAGGAGTTGAAATTGAGCAGTGAGTCAAAGCAGTGGGGAAAGGATTGGTGGTGGAGACAAGATGGGAGTGGTGAATTGTGTAGTAAAGATTATGTGATGGAGTGGATTGGAAGCCAAATTTGCGCGACAGTGAATGCTGATTGGGATGAGGAAAAGAAGAGCTCTCCGGAGAACACTAACCGGGAAAATTTTGTTCGGTTGGATAACCTTAAGGCAAATGAAACCCAGTTACAATACCCTAAGGGTTTTGGGACTGAAGAATCAAGGGGGTGGGAACCGCGGAAGAAGCATAGAAAGATGCAGGAGTGGTGGAAGGAAGAGTACCTTGATGAAATTAGCAAGAAGACTAGTGGTAATAAGCTAAAAAGGCTCGAAACCAAGTGTATCAAGAAGGGTTTTAGAATTCCTCGTTTTGAGTTGATAAGACGCTGCAAGTTCCACAAAAGGAGAAAATTTGGAAATAATAACCGCAATGGAGTAGATCCCAATATGGAGTTTAGTTTCAGGAGGGGGTGGAAGAACAAGAACGATCGCTCTGGTGGTAGTGAAATGTGGAGTGGCGATTTATTTAGTCGCGAGTTAAGTAGCACGACTAGCATGAGAGGAACCCTATGTTATGTTGCGCCTGAATATGGTGGTTGTGGGTACTTAATGGAGAAGGCGGATATTTACAGCCTGGGAGTTTTGATACTTGTGATTGTTTCCGGTAGAAGGCCGCTGCATGTTTTGTCTTCGCCCATGAAGCTTGAGAAAGCAAACTTGATAAGTTGGTGCCGGCAATTGGCTCATTCTGGAAACGTATTAGAACTTGTGGATGAGAGACTAAAAGATGAGTACAATAAGGAACAAGCAAGCTTGTGCATTAACTTGGCGCTCGCTTGTTTACAAAAGATGCCCGAATTAAGGCCAGATATCGGGGAGATTGTTAAGATTCTGAGAGGGGAAATGGATCTCCCTCCTCTCCCGTTTGAGTTCTCTCCTTCTCCGCCTTCTAAATTGTTCAGCAAGTCTAGAAGGAAACAGAAGGCAAACGCGGATTAGGCTTCGAAACATTGTCTTGATCAATTTGCTTTGTCAGGGTTTTCATGAGTGTAATATAGGATGGAGGAGAACACGTTGTTTGTTCGAAAAGACTTGTTTTCTGGAAGGCTGAAGCTGTGTACCGTCAGGAAAGTTGTTGTAATGTATAAAAGATGAATTGGGTTCAAATTTGTTTGCCACTTTATAAATGCACAGATTGATTCAGGTTCATCTTTGATCTTTCTTTCTCCTGGTGTTATGAAACTTCTACTTTGTCTTTGCTATTTACACTTCTTTGTTTTGTTTCTTCTCAACTTAGGAATTGCAGGCTGGATAGTACGACAAGTATATTGTTTGTTGTTAAATCAAGAGAACGTAGTATTTTAGGCTCGGTTTGGATGGTAAGGATCTCGAGTAGAAATGAGAACGTGATATCGTTTTCTCGTGATTAGTGCATTTGGAGCGGAACGAAATAGGAATATGATTCTTGATGACTTATCCATCTAGGGTCACATTCCCTAAATAAGTGGGATCTAATCCCTCTCTTCCCCCATAATAGTCCAAGATTCCAAGCTCATTGCCTCATTCGATACAATTATTATTATTTTTTTAAATTTTGACTTGGCAATTTTCCAAACAAATGTTTTCCTACATATTTACTACTAGATCGGAAGGAAAATACCCAGGTATTGTTCTTCGAGATTACGGCATCCAAATACAATCTGATGGTGTGTGAGATTCTTGAGACTTGAGAGATGGAGGAGAAAAAAGGAAAAGAAATAATGGGTATTGGCTCTAGTCATAAGTTGCTGGTTAGATTGGCTGTTGCAACAGTAATAACTGCAGTTTTCACTTATATGCAATTGCAGTGAAATGTGTGTTCAAGCAGGCTTCCATCAAGGCCTCAGTATCCTGCTACAGAAGGGTCCTCATTGTCCAATGTCCAGGTCAGGACCGAACAACTTTCCATAACTAGAGGCAATATTGTCAAATATAGAAGCCTGCCTTTAGTTTACAAATACTATTGGATATGCATATATCTGTATAGCAGGATACTGTTGATAACACTTAAAGAGTTCTTAATGGTCCTATTTATGACACTAGTAATTGCTTTCCTAATACAGATGGTGCTCCATTAGTTTTTTTTTTTTCTTTTCCCAATATTGTATACATCAGCGGGGTATTAGTATGTTAGTCAACTGGGGGTCCAGAGGCTGTCCATAGACTTGAACCCCAAATTCGCCTCCCGCGGGGCTCGAACCTCCACCTCCACTGTGGAGGGAGGGTGAGACAACCAACATCACTAGGAAGGGTTTCTCAAGTGCTCCATTAGTTGGCTTGGGTAATTTTTTATTTTTTTTGGGTTGTGATCCACACTCAGGAAAAGCAAACCTTTGTGATAGATAAACAAGCCAAACGAGCTGAGCGGTATTTTTTTTTGTTAGTAGTCCACATTCAGGAAAAGCAAAACTTTGTGGCAGATAAAGAAGTCAAACGAGCTGTGCGGTGGATTGTCAAACTTCTTTTGAAACCTTAAGCTTTAAAAGTATGTTCAAACTTGTTTTGAAATCGCAAGCTTCAAAAGAATGTTCAAGCTTGACTTGATTTTTACGCTAGCCGATCTCAAAAGATCAATATTTGAGCTGATCTCCAGTGGTTTGAATTTTTTCGACATAATAAGCTGAATAAACCGATTCGTCTTCTTCCAGTTTGATTGAAAAGCTTAGCGGGTTTTCAAATTATCGAAAATCATATTTTCCACTTCTGAATGCGAGCTAGAACTGGAAGTCAGAGGATTGGGAGATGGTGCCAAGTGGGGGTGTTTGGCAGCAGTGTCGAGCAGCCTATGCGGTTGTTCATCTTGGCACGGACGGCTCGGATCTAATCTGAGCGCGTAAAAATCTGAACCGTTCGTTGCTCGGATCGAGCTGTCGATTGCCGAGATGAACGGCTAGATTAACCGCTCGGCACCGCTGTGAAGCAGGGATGCTTGGTGCATCCCCGATTCCGGAACTCGAGTAGTTTGGTTCCTTTTACTATCAAACAATCAAAAGAAAATAAATGTCAGTTACCCTCCCTAAAGTGTCGTTGAAGACAGAGCAAATTAAACTTCACGGCAAGGAACGCATTTAATGCATTGCCAACATTTCAACGCCATTTAATTCATGTCAAACCTTCGTAGAGTACAATAATGACCGTCTTCTGGTGGGGTTAAAGGTCCTTCCCCGATGTTCCATTTCGGTCTAGTTTGGTTTTTTGTGGGCATGGGACGGGTTCAAACAATGATCGAAAACGTTCATTATGTAGAGCGAGTACTTCGACTGTGCCAAAAACTATGTTTGTCGGATACTAATCAATAGATGCCTTATCAGAACACATTTATCTTCAAACAAACGGGTCCGATTCAATAAGGTATTGCTCGGTATCCGTCAAAAATGGTTTTTGACACGGACAAAGTACTTGACGAGCTCTGCAAAATGAACGCTTCCGAAACAAAGCCAAACTGGACAGAAATGGATCATAGAAAACTTGACAGGGCCTTACGGTCTTACCCCTTCTGGTGATATCAACTCCAAAAATAGATACAGTATATATATTGGCCTAAAAGTCCATAGATTTGGTAGTCATACAGGTTCATATATATATCAATATCCCTACTTTACTTAACATACAACCTGAAAATGGAAATTTCAATACTTATCTGTGACATATTCCACCTTCAAGAATATCCTAAATTTATATCCTCGATATTCTTCAATTGCGGTATGATTGAAGTATTTAAATCTATGTTTTGTAATGCGTGGTCGTTGACCTAAGATATCGGATCTCTAAAGTACTTCGAATCTAGATTGCTCTTCTACTTATAAAGGTTCTTTATTCAACTTGATACTCTATTAAGAAGCCTTTTATCCTAAGTCAATTTTAATTAGTTGGCATTATTTTCTATTTTATTGGACATTTATGGAGTATATTTTAGAGTTGAAAAACTGGTTACAATTCCTACCAATTGGTGTGTTCTTTGACTTTTTGAGAAAGACTAATAAGTAGTATTAGAATAGTGGGCCAAGAATCTTTTGGAGGAGTGGGCCGAAGAGTACTCTGTTCCAATGGCAGAAGACGAGGCATCAACTATTTGGGCCCACTAACTTATGGGCTTACGCTTACTGGCGGACTTTGATTCAAATAGGCCCAAGCCCAAAAGATTAATCAAATTAAAGGAAATAAATTTTTTTTCCTGTTAAAGGAAATAATTGATGAGTGTTCTAAATTATAATCAACTATAATTACCAGATCCGGCCCCGAGCTAAAGTCTGTTGCGATTGCTTTAGACAAAAAAAAAAAAGTTGATTTTAAGGGCCCCTCATATTTTAGTACCCCCAGGTATCTTGGAATGTTTGGTTATTGTTTTAGGGTTATTTCTTATTGATGAATACTAGTATTTGTTGTAATTTACCTACTTACATTTTGGTCATCAAGATTTCGAAAAGGGCCTCCTTTTGGTTTTCGCTTTAAGCCTCCAAAAAGTCAGGGTCGACTCTGATCCCTACAGACTCAAATTAACATTCTCCCATTGCCAAAGCATTGAATCCTTTGGTAAGGTTGCGAAATCTCATCTGCAACAACTCCATTCTTCATATTGCGCCAAGAAACATGAGTGTATACATGCACATTTGCACAAATAAACTTTTAGTTAGCTCAGCTAGTTCGTTGAGAGGCCCCATTTTTTTTTTACCTCGCTCAGGGCGCCAGCCCTGCTAGTTCTAACAAAATCAATTTGTTCAGGCAATCAAAATTTTCATTGCCAGTTCCTGAAGTAGTATTATCCTTCTTTCTATATCTAGTGTCTTGTATTGCTTTAATTTTACAAGAAGACTGATACATTTCCTTTATTTTCATTGACTTAAATATTCTCCAGAATTAGAGTTCAAGCAATTATATACATAGGAAATGCAAACTTTGTTTACTACTTGCACGAATTTTGATATCCTTCTTGGCAGTGTCGGTCGGCTCATATATTTTTGGAGGTCCGAAGCAAATTTTGTATATTGAGCCCCTTATATATTCATGATTTCTTTAAAAAATGATAAAAGTACAAAAAATCAAACTAAAAGAATATAATTATGACAATATAAATGTAAAAAAGATATGCTTGCAATTATGGAGATGCATGAGAGTCAAACCACACACTCACAATAGCATGAAAGTATTATGTGACCATTAAACCAAGTATCTAGTTTGTGTTTTTATTTGGAAACATTCTAATATTAATACATAAGTTATATTATAATGGAGCCTCAATTTTGGACCAAAATTCAAGGGCCGGAAGCGGTTGCTTCCTTTGCCAATCCTATAAGCCGGCCCTGCTTCTTGGGCTTTCTTTACGGAATCAAGATCCTTCAAACGTCTAGAACTTTCGCATCACTCCTCAAACCACAGCTTCCTGTGTTCTCCTCCCCTTCTTCTTTCCTTCTCCCCCCTCCGTCTACAAACCAGAGCTTTGAATAAAAAAAATTAACCAGAGCAACGGAACAGAGGAGTGCGACAGAGGACTCCCACGCCCCAACAAAGCTACAAATGCATGCTTTGTTTAGTACTTCATCCGTAAGATAATAATCAACCAGATGAATGCTAGCTAGCTGGTTAATAGTCTAGGGCTGCGCACGATCCGGATCAAATTGGATTTCTATGAATCCAATCCTAATCCGCGATTTACGGTTTTTTGAAAATGAAATCCTTGTCCGGACCAAAAGTCTCACTGTTCGGTTCCGATTTTGTCCACGAATTATATCAACCAAATGATTCATCCCGGACAAATGACTTTTATCCCATTGACATCATTTTAGTTAGAGCCAGAAAGGTTATAATTAAAGTGCAATTCATAAGGATATCTACAAACTCACAAGTCACAACTACAAAGAAACCTCTTAACCATCTCTAGAAAGTCTACCTGTTGTATCAAGAGAACATCAACGCAATAAGAATGTCCAAAATTCAGAGTAGTACCAAGTAAAGCCGAAAATATATTTACTATATGTTATATATATATATATATATATATATATAACTATTGACTATGTGTTACACATATATATATATTATATTATATATATTTTTTAAAATATCTCACGCTCCAGTTCGGATAATTCACGGTTTTATATGAAAATCCAATCCTAATCCGTATCTCACAATTTTTTAATTTTTTAATCTGTGTCCGGACCATTAATTCACGGACAAAATCCAAAAGGTGCGGATCGGATCGGTCCAAACCGGTTTCACGGTTCACCGGATTTTTTGTGCAGCCCTAGTTAATAGGTTCCCGCATATGCCAAGAGTTCGTGCTTTCTTTATTGCAATTTTTTTGTGGTAACTCATGGTATCCTAGTCAAGTTACGCATAACTGGACTCATTTTTTGCGGGACAGATTTCTCTATCCATATAGGGCTTCCCAAAGCCGAGAGAAAATCCATATGGATTGATCCCATAAGACGTTATAGCATACAAGAGGTTTCGAATAAGAGACCAAGTAAGGAGCAAATTCTTAAATTTCAAAATTTAACCACCAACGAACCCTCGAGGTTTAATTTTCGTTATTACACACACAGGCCCCTGCATATGGAAATAATTTTGGACCCCACTAACTAAAAATTCTCGTTCTGGCTCTGCATATGTGACATCCGTAACATTACATGCGTGATTGCATGTGTAGTTGTGGGGGCCGTACGTGCATCACATGGCATTATTAATTATTCCAAGACTGTATGGAAATAATTGGGAATGAGAAAGTTTATGTACGGAAATGCCCTTGGACTGTATGGAACTTGACGTATTCGGCCACGGTTTCTTATCACACTCGCAAATATTCTCTCTCTCATATGTGTTTCGTTCAGACTCTAGATGATAATTTCGTTCAAATAGATCTTTGATTTTTTTAGCATTTATCAATTTTGCGTCAAACTTTTGTGAATTATTGATTCGTCTAGACGAGAGGAATCGGAAAAGTAATTTTTTTTTAATCAAAACTCATTATTTTTTGAATAAAGACGAAAAATAAGTCAAAAAGACAACTTATTTTACTTTTTTTTGTTTTTTGTTTTAAACATTATGAGTTTCGATCAAAATTTTATACTTTTCTGATTCCTCTTGCCGAGACGAATCAATAAGTCACAAAAATTTGAAGCAAAACTAACAAATGCAAAAAAAAATTGAATAAAGACAAAAAATAAGTTACTATTTCACTTATGAAGCCAAATCCACCCTAAGTGTACGGGGTAATTTGGTCATTTAGTAGTAGAGGGATAGTATGTTAATTTTAGTGTACATGGATATTTTATGTTGTGTTTGGTTTGGTTTTGAAAAGTTTTTTGAAAAATAGTAGGAGTAATACAGTAAGTGGATAGAGATAGAGAGAGAAATGTTGGAAGTAAGGAGAATCTAGGGGGAATTTTTTGAAAAATTCTTTTTGAAAACAGAAGAGAACAAGGCATTAGTCATTTAAATTTACAGGGGTAATATGGTCATTTTAGTGTACATTGACATTTTAGTCATTTTAATTTTTTTAGCATATACTAGTAGTATGTAATTGGGCTAATTGGCGGGTCGGATTTGTTTTTAAATAAATGGGTCGGGCTGGTATGAGTAACTAGACTCATAATTAATGGGTCATTTACCCATTAAAGATCCAACCCACTTACAACTTACCCAATTTAGTCCAAACCCGCCCATTTGCCACCCCTAGCGCTGATCCACCTAGTTTCGGGATGTGTGCTTTACCCAGTCTAAATCTTTACTTTATGTAGAGTTTTGTACGCAACGATTAAATTTTGCTACATCACTGCAGATGGAACGAAAATCTTAGAACGCCCGTCCACCATGTGAGATCCATAACGTTAATTGCATGATTGTCATGCCTGTAAATTACTATTAACAGTACATCTCTCAAACTTGGATCTTTCTGGAACAAGCATTATATGGGACCTAGTAGCAGTAATATGTCAGCGTAGATGCTCATTAATTCAACATCATTGCGTGAAATGTGAATGGCGGGATTCCTATCCCTCCCTGATAACATTTTCAATTGCTAAGGGGTGTTTCCAGTACTAGTGAAATATTTGTAGAAAAATATTTCTGGTTAAAAACTTGTTCGGTGTTGTCTATCAAAAAAAAAAAGAAGTTGTTCAGTGTTTCCGGTAGTAAATAAGTTGTTGAGAAATGTCAAATTGTTTCTGGTAGTAAATAAGTTTCTGATGGATATGTGAGTGAAAAAATTGTTAAGTTAGTAAAAATTGTTAAGATGGTAAAATGCGTTAAATTTTAGTATTTTTTGTTAGTAAAAACGAGATGATAAAATATGTTAAATTTTTAGTGTTCTTTGTTAGTGGAAACGGGGCCGAAATCATTGCTAGGAACTGAGGCAATGGAAGGCTTATAGAGCAAGGTACAGGGGTCAATTCTAGGGGTGTTTTCATTATCAACAAGTTGTGGATAATAACTTATTGATTTTGTTCTCATTAAATTTTTTTTTTTTCAAGTTTGTTAGTGTATTTCGCTAAACTTTTATGTAATATTGATTTATCTCGATAGGAGAAAGAAAAGTAAAAAATTATGACTTTTACACAAGTACTTTTGAAAATATTTAAGAGGAAGTCCACAAAATTAATTTTTTGAGCTTTTCATTTGATATTTTCCAAGATACTTGTGTAAAATTCATAATTTTATAGTTTTTCGATTTCTTTCGTCGAGACGAATCAATATTACATAAAAGTTTGCGCACAAAACTAACAAACACGATTTTTTTTGAATAAAGAAAAAATAAAAAAGTCGTGGTCCACAATTTGTTGGTTAGTGTAAACACCCGTGAGCATCTCCTAGTTACTCCCACCCATCTCTATTTCTCTAAAATAGAAAATAGATGTGACATATTTTGATGAAATAGAGATGGATTGGAGACGCTCTTAAAGCATAGCTACCGCGCGAGGAGCTTGCCATCGCGGCACTGCCTAACCATTGCCACTTCAAGGGGTTGGGCCAGGTAGTTGTAAGAAAATAATAAGTGCTCATCCATGAGATCACATGTTTCATTTTCACAGAGGTCAAACATTCCAAATCTTGAAGCCGCTAACGGCCCGTTTGGATGGAGGATATGATTTTATGTGGATATAGAAGAAGGGTGGATGGATTTGAGGGTGGATATGGAATGAGGGGTGATATGTAAGAAGGATGGGCCCACCTCATAAGAATGGTTGATTTATAATTCAGTGTTTGGATGGTTTTTAGAAAAGGGGAATATGAAGAGATAAGTTATCAAATGACTTAATTACCTATAGTTTACTATTTTAATGGAAAATTGGGTTAATTTCATTAAAATTAGAATAAATACATATTTATTGTTAATTGTGGGATAAAATAAATTTATTTTATCTTCCAAATATATAATCATATTATTTTTTAGATAAAATATTATTTTCCAAAAGGTAATCCAGAAAAAAGAAACCAATTAACCTCACTTTTTCCCAAGTTGCAATTAATCAAAAGAAAACTACTCAACTTCTCTCCGCCCACCGAAAACATTGTGCAATTAAAAGAAAGCAAAACCCATTTTCAGTCCACTGTTCATCTTCTCCGATTACTCTCTCTCTTTCTCTCTCTCTCTCTCCCCATCTAAACTGCGCCTCCTCTTCCTCCTATGTTTCCCCTCATCACCGACTTCGACCTTGCCTCCCTTAACATCACCCCCTCTCTCTTCCATGGCTACCGTCGACTTCTTGAGGGGCTGGAGTTTAGAAATGGAGGGAAGAGAAAAGGCAAGGGCAGATGAGTAATTCCACCACCCCGCATTAGCAACGACAAGGGTAACCCCTATCGTTACATATCCACCCATGGGGTGGATTACAAATCCGGAGGCTCCAAATCCGGCTGCCATTTTTTGCAGCCAAAGACCGGAGATAGAGGAGGGAGGGATTGCAACTCCGGGCGCGAGCCAAATCCGGGTGCAAATCCCCCAGCCAAACAGGCTGTAAAAGTTATGCCCGGTCGTTATATTCAGGACCCTGAAATTAGTCAAAATGCGTGTAAACTGACCTGGATATCCGATTATAAAAAAAAAAAAACCATTGACGCTTCAGCGACTTCCTTCAGTTCCTTGTTGGCTAATAGTGGTGCTTATGTCATCACGATGACATCATCCTCGTTAGGAAATAAAGAGCCGCGTGGTCCGTTCAAGCTGCAGAGTGGGACCGGGAAAATTTTCTTCAATTCTCAGGATTTGTTTTCCTCTCTTTACAGACTATTTTTATTTTTATTTATAATCGGATGTCCGGGCCAGTCGCATTTCGACTAATTTCGGGACCTTGAAGATAATAACAGTGCGTAAACCCTAGTGACCCCAAGATTTGAAATATTTGACCTCTATGAAAATAGAACATATGACCTCATGGATGAGCAATTAGGATTCTTTACACACTATTTTTACAACCCGAAAATGGGCACCGAGGGTGTGCACTTTTATCAACGACATGAATCATTATCACGGGTTTGTTCTCTTTGATTCTTAGGACTTTTCTTCCTCCCTCCTTACACATGATTTTTACAACCCGACTACGGTCACCGACGAGTGTGCACTGTCGTGGGGCCCACATCGATGATTCGAGCTAATAATTTAAAAAAAAATTAGTGAGTGCGTAAAAAATGAGCTTAATTGGATATGTGTAGGTGTTCAATTCAATCATCCAATTTTTCATTCAGATTACAGGATCTTGAATTTGAATGATAATTGGAAGATTGAATCGAGTAGGAGGGGGTCAACTATGCTGTCTAATAGCGGTACTCGCAATCTGTTGTATAATATTCATACCTAAAATATTCGTAAAACTTTTCAAATAGCGGCACTCGCAATTTGTTGCATAACTAGTGCTAGCCCGTGTCTACGGCACTACGCATCCCGGTTGGAAGGGGATGGCAGTTGTGTGTTTTAGGTGAAAACCATGGGCACTTAATCTGGAAGTGGAAGGATGCACTTCAGCCTTTGGATCAAATAAATCTAAGCCGTTCCAACAATTTGTCCCCACACCCTTCTGTTTTATAATAGAGATATTCATACTTAGAATCAATATTATCAAAAGAGATACAGTACTAACCAAAAATAAAAGACAACAAATATCCAGACGATCAGATGAAGTACTCCAACCAAGTACGAACGCACCAATAAATTCCAAAAACTACAGATCTAACAAGCCATCACGAGTTGTCATGCCAAAAACATCATGTGGGGGTAAAAGAATTGTTTGCACGAATATCATTGTGAAGCAATATTGTCTTTGAAAGAATCCAATCTATAGACAAAATATTCGTTCAAAGACGAAAGTACGTAACAACTCCTGAAAAGATTGACAAGAGACAAAAATCTCACAAATCATCATGACAAATTGTTGATCTGAAGAGACAGAAGAAAAACAAAACAGAAGCAAAAACTATACCGCGGCCTTTTTTCCCTCCCACCACCGTACAAGGGTGTGAAACCCTAGGAAGAGGGGAAGAGAGAAGAAATATATTTTTGGCGGCTAGGGTTTCGAGAGAGAGAGATGAGATTGCATGTGCTTTTGGTGCCAACCTTATTTGGATGATTGATCTCGGTATTGATGTTTTCATGCCTATTATCTATTTAATTAGTAATAAATTTTTAAAGGACTAATAAATTCCTTTTCTTTTAACCAACTGAGGCTAGCTCAATTAGCCATGACTCATATATCTTACTAGAAGGTCAAGAGTTCGAGTCTCCCCACCTGCGTGTGGGTATTCTTCCCTAAGAGGGCTTCTCTTTCTTTCTTAATTCTACTCTACAATGTGCTTTTTTATTGAATTGGTTGAGTTGTTGGGCTTGGGTTTGGTTGTCTCGTGGACTCTCACAATTGATGTAGTGTTCTGAATTTATACTATGTACTTCATATTTGATGTAAAAATAATCTCTTCTATTGATTAAAAAATAAAATAAAATGTACACGTTTTGCACACAACAGTAAAGCCAAGGAAAAAAATGTACTCCCTCCGTCCCTTATTTAGAGTCCAGTATTTCATTTTGGACTGTCCCTTAATAATTGTCCATTTTAAAAAGTTAGTGGGTAAAAATTGGTATATTGTTTATTTTATCCCTAAAAGTATATTCTATTTTGAAGAGTTAGTGAGTAAAAGTGTAATGATAATGGGTAAGAAAGGAAAGTGGAGAAAAAAGTTGATGTGAAAGGTATAATAATGATATCTTTTTAATAAGTTAGAGTTACGAAGTAGGACACTTAAAAATGGACGGAGGAAGTACATGGTTTTCTTTGACTGGTCTTTCACACTGAACGTACGGATGCCAAGGGAAATGTATATGTTTTGCACACAACAGTAAAGCAAAGTACTTACTCCGTACGATTTTAAATTAAATTTAGAGTAATCTTTCCTTTTTTTTTTTTTCTAGATTTTTCAAGAATGGGAAGCCTGGATCGAACATCTACACATATTGGATTGAGCCAATCCTCGCGTACGCCCACTTGGGATTTTTTTTTAAATTTTGAACGGCTCAGATCATCCATGCTGAGCCTGAAGTGGGCCCCACATGCCGGTCGGTGGACGTAGTGTTTTTGTTAAATTCTAGCTTTGAAAGCATTCCATTAATGGAAACTATTTCATAAATAGAAACCTTCTAGAAACTTTCCATTAATAGAAACTTTCCAGAGATGGAAAGTATAAGGTCGGCTTAAATTCTAGCTTTGAAAACATTCCATTAATAGAAACCTTCCAGAAATGAAAAGTATAAGGTCGGCTGCAACTTTAATCAGCGCGCCTTGAAGCTCAACAACTCGACATTATCGGGGTGTTCTTTCATCATTGGAAAAACAAAAACCAAACTAAAGTAAATCAATTGGGAGATCTAGATTGAAATGTCTACAGTAGTGTTTTCGTTAAATTTGTAAGTATTCCATACGTGTATTAAGACATAGTACTAGGATAATGACTACTCAATAAAGTATACTTGCCACCGACTCTACTGTCGGTGGACGTAGTATTTTCGTTAAATTTCTCCACTGTCACTGGACGTAGTGTTTTCGTTAAATTTATAAGTACTCCATACTTGAATTAAGGCCCCGTTCCGGAATGCGAAATAAGTACTTATTTTTTAAGAAAGCAATTTCAAGCTTAAAAACGATGGACTTATTGAAATCTAAAAATATGCACTATGGATCTTGTTTGAAAGATCTCATTGAGATCTTTAATACGGTGCAAAAAAAAATTAAAAAGTTAATTTTTAAAAAAAAATGCTAGAATCACACCCAATGACTCACCAAGTACAGAAATTGGGGTCTACTCCATCTAAAAGTGAACAAAAGTGCTACAGTACATACAAAACAATTCACACACAACCTCAAACATATATGTAGGATCTACACATACTAGTTCATGTGACTCCACGTGTATGTAAGAGGTTGTGTTTAATATTGTATTTTGGATTATTGTGTTCCTAGCATTTTTGAAAATTGAAATGCTAACCCAACCAACCATCATCAATCTTCCTCACTTTTTTGGTTCAGTACTTTTTTCGGTATTTTTTTCAATTTTTTGTTACTTTTTGTGTAACTCTTCGTCGTACATTTTGGAATTAATCATTCGTCTCGACGAGAGTAATCAGTAGTGTATGGAAAATGTGTACCAATATTGAAAAAAATTCTTAGAAGATGACACTTTAAACAAAAAAGACAGCAGTTTGGTATTTTTTTCATCTTCAGTGAATTTTCTTTTGCTTTTGGTCTTTTTTTTTTTTTTACATTTTAGACTTCTCTCATCGAGAACGGATGATCAAATCAAAAAATATGATGCTAATCAAACAAAAATTAAAAAAAACAAATAAAATACACAAAAAAAGACCAAAAACATTAGGAAAAATGGTGGAAACCCTCTCTCCCCCTATCTCCACAATGGACATTGAATGGCATGGTTTTACATTTTCCAATTCCCATTTTTGGATTTTGGGTGTTTGGTAGGAAGAGAGAAAATGGATTTTGAGAAAATGGATTTTTCATTTCCTTGTTTCTAGACGTTAACGGAAAATCTGCAAAAAGAAGCTTTTTAAATTCCCATTTTCCCATTTTGGAATCTAGCAAAAACCTTACCACCAATTTGCAATCCTATGGAGCAGAAACATAATTATGAGAGCCTTACAGACAAAATTTGATTATATCTCTTTAGAATAATATGATCAGAATAATAAGATCTTCACACCCGTTCAAACAGATTAAAAATTGGAGTACTTAATTTTTTAACCATATTTTTTTAACATATAAACAGTTTCAAAAAAATTAAGTGCTCAAATTTTCACTCCGTTTGAATCGGTGCAAATATCTTGTTTATTCTGATCATATTATTCCAAAGCGTCGTAATTCATTTTTATCTCTAGGGCTCTCATATTAAGTAAATGTTCTTTATTTAGGACTCTGTAAAGCAAAAATGTGATTATGAGAGTCTTATAAACAAAAATTAATTATGACCCTTTAGAATAATATGATAAAAATAACAAGATCTTTGCACTGAACGGAGTGAAAATATAAGCACTTAATTTTTTGAGAACATTTACATATTAAAAAATATGGTTAAAAAATTAAATGCTCCAATTTTTAATCCGTTTGAACGGGTATGAAGATCTTATTATTCTGATCATATTATTCTAAAGAGACATAATCAAATTTTGTCTCTAAGGCTCTCATAATCACGTATTTGCTCCATAGGATTGCAAATTGATAGTAAGATTTATTTATTTTTAATCAAAATGTTGCAGTTTTTAGTCGTGGTAGGGGTTGCTGTGACATGGATGCAGCAGAGCCCCGGGTCCGTTTTGGAACGTTATTTATCAATTGATTTTCCTTCACCTCACACCAGTTCTTCACATAACAGCAAACAATAATTGAAATAAAAAATATATAATTAAAAAAAAGGGGGGGACACTATCAGTTCATGTACATAACCAATTTCGGAAGTAAATTTTAAAAAATTGATTAAAACTTTATTTATATACATTATACACCATTATTAATAACCGGGAGCAACATAGTAAAAAATCAATCCATAATTCATTTTCATTCCATATCTTCCAAATACTACTCCTACTGCAAAATGCATTCTGTACATATCATCCAAACACTCTACCAAATACAAAATATATTTTGATCATAATCTCAAAAGCCAAAAAGGCAAAAAATTAAAAATGAAAAGTCAAAAAATTGACTCCCAAACACCCCTGAGTTTCTTTCTATCCCCCTTGTCTGCTTGACAAGGCTGTTCCAGTTTCCACCAGCAAAAACCAAGAAAAGATTCAAGACTTCCGCATAAGATGACAATATCACGCATATGGGAAATTCTACAGTTTGTGTTCTACACGCGCTAACCTTTTGTCCTCTGCCATGGGATGTCAAATCCCAATGTCTCATTGTGTATGAAGGTGGTGTTCCACCCTAAAAAAAAGTGTTTTTTTTTCAAACGTTGGTAATTTCAAACTCAAATATAATGAAAATGAAAAATATTTTTTCAATTTTTTTTGCACCGTTTAAAAGATCTTAATGAGATCTATCAAACAAGATCCATATTGGTAGAAAAATTATTTGCGTAAACACATGATTTTTGAGCTTGAAATTACCTCCGTTTGAAAAAAAAGTAATTTTTTCTTAAAGTGGAACACCATCTTACTCCAACTACAAACCAAAAAGACAAGTTTGACCCCATTTTATCTTTTTCTATAGTATTCTAGAAAGAAACTAGTCCCAAAGGTGCAGGTGCGTTCCGGTTTCTTTTTAATTTTTTTTTTTCAAAAAGAAGATAATTTCAAATTCAAATATAATGAAAATAAAAATAATTTTTTAATTTTTTTTGCACTATTTAAAAGATCTCAATGAAATCTATCAAACAAGATCCATATTGATAGGAAAATTATTTGCGTAAACACATGATTTTTGAGTTTGAAATTACCTTAATTTTCAAAAAGTTCGTTTTCCAAGAAACTGGAACGAAGCCTTAAGGATGAAAGATCCAATCCCAATTTTCTTCCTTTGCCATGTGCCAAAATCTTGTATACGTTCACGCAACTCAAATTCTTCCTCTGTCCTATTATAAATGTCCCATCCGTAATCCGTGGATTTTCAAACCCCAGAAAAATATAGTATATTTTTATATATTGTTTTTTTACATCAAATTAATGCCTTGTTTGGATGACATTTTGAAAAAATATTCAACTCAAAAAACACTTATTACCTCTACTTTTAATTATTATTCTCATTTCTCTTTCTTCTCTTTAATCATTATCCTCATTTCTCTCTCTATCTCTCTCCACTCGTTACCCCTATTACTAATTATTACCCTAATTTCTCTCTCCACTCATTATCCAAAAATCAAACTCAAAAATTTTCAAAACACTATCCAAACAAAACAAAACATAAAGTACTCAAGAAATATATTTTTGGTCTTACCTCCGCTCACTTGGCGGAGGATAATATATCAATAATTCCAAACAAATTTGAATATCAATGTGTAACTTACAGCTATTGATACATTTTCACAAATATTAACACACTTTTCTTGAATATCAATACTACTTTTATTACCTATTATCTTACCTTCTTTAAGCAGAAGTTTGAATGATCCATACACTTTTTTAGAGTTTGAAAATGTACAAATTCCAGTAAGAAATATTTAAAGTGGGACGGAGAGTGGAAGGCATCTCAGGTCATCCCTTCCTCGTCTTCCTCTCTCTACCTTCTCTCTCTTGAATTAGAAGATTGAAAAGGAATTTAATCGTATTTAGTTCCTATCTCTCTTGTATTTCCGTTCATTTTTTTTCTGATAAGATTTTTTTCCTTAATTGTCTACACCATTTATGTATCACAAACCCTCATCCCGTTCTCTCTTATTTGCCTTTTACGGTAATGCTTTCCACCGCTGGCCGGGAATTTACTTTACTCCCATTATCATCCTCTCATATGGCAACGAAATCAAAATCACTTCTCATTGTTATATACCATATGACCCATATCTATGGCAACCCAAGAAAGAATTCCATAATTAATAACATGTTTCATCAAATTAGACGAAGCCCTAAAATCAAAATCACTTCTCATCACAATTAATGTAACCTGTTCCTCTACAAAAATTTTATGATTCACTATATTAAAGCTCTGTTAATTTATTTTCCTAGACAGATTTTTTTTCCTATTTGATACCCTGAAAGAGGGTTTGCTCGTTTTGGGGTTCCTTAAACCCTGGTTACCAAAACCCATTTGAGAGAGAGATAGAGAGAGAGAGAGAGAGAGAGAGAGAGAGAGTCTCTTTGCAGACCAATTGGGATCTGAGAGGTGGTGGTGATCGAATTAATGAGGGATATCCCGGGACGGAGGGAAAGGGGGCACGTGTCCCCACTCGAAACTAAAATAATTTTGTTTTGTTATATTTTCGTATATTTAGCATAATTATGAAATTAAATGTGCTACTACAAATACACACTTGCATATATCTCGAAAATATACATATAGAATTAGTTTTATGTTTCAATTTCGTCATATGGTGCATTTATACTTGTTGGTTTCCGAACTATTTGTCTATTTAGATCGATTCTTCTTAATTGTATTTATTTTTAACCGTCTAAGAGCAATATTTTAAGATAATATCATTAATAAAACTATATCGATCATTCTAAAACTTGTTGATATTCATGTAAAACATACTCTCAAATTTTGTACTCATTTTTACATAATTTAAGTGAAAGTATATGTTATATATTTTTTGTAGTTTGTAATATATGCCTTAATTGTGTATGATCTTATTGTGGTTAACTTAAAAAACAAATTTTCGCCACTATGATTAACAAGGTGTCCACACTTAAGAACATTACTGAATCCGTCCCCGGGGATATCGAAAAGGAGAAGGGGTGTCTAGGAACAGTTTCAAGGGAAAATTTTAAGAGAGAGAAATAATTCCAGTTGGAGAGAGAGAGTGAGAGTTGTAATAAAGGCTGGAAATTTTGCAGCAATGGTGCACAAAAGTTACAAAAGGGTAAACTAGTCATTTTGTAGAAACAAAGACAGAACGGTGCTGTTCATTGTAAACAGAATTCATTACAAGGACAAACGGAACTCTAGCAAAAGGGACTTTTTTAATTTCTCATTTCGAAAAGCCCAACAGGCAGTAAATAGCAAGACCCATCACATATTTAGAATTTTTCCATCTTTGGCGATTTTGTTTTGCTCTTTGATCTTAATTTTTTAATAATTTAACTCCTTCTATCGAGACAGATAATTAATTCATAAAACTCAAACTTGAATCTAACTAACAGTGAAAAAGGACGAACAAAAATACTACAAATAAAAAATACCAAACGGTTAGACACATGTTTTACTAATAACCGTCTTTGAGATGGAGGTCTTGGTCAATTTCTCTTTGTCTTACATGTCGGTCATCTTCTTAGTTAGTCATAATGAGTTTCTCTCTCCACCTACTATCAAACACAAAGATGCCAACCAAACACAACCAATAAATTCTCTCTGCCAGAGGACGAAAAGTTTGATTTTTTCTCCAAACCAATAAAATACCCTTCTGTCACGTCAGCCAACATTACAAAACTAAAGCAAACAGTACAAAACCAAGGGAAAAATAACGTGTTGTACTGTGTTTTGGATTTAACTTGGGTTAAAGTTAGGAAAATGATGGCTCATGACGTATTTTGATAACAGTCCTGCTATGAGCAAGAACAATTTACAGGGATCCGTGCAGAGACAATCGCGTTTGGCCCCATTTCGGGTCCCAAAAAAATCTAGAAAAATATCCATAAATTTTTGAATATTATTTTATGGGGCCCTGTAAAAAATCAGCTCCTGCGGATATCGGTAAGTATTACTTTTGGATTCGTAGGGGCGAACTGCAAATTGTCCCTGCTCTTAGTATTTTTGTTTTGATAATTAATACCCGCTAAGGACATTTTCAATATTAAAAAAATGTTAAAAAAATGTTCTCAGTATGTTCTTGGTGGGTATTAATTATCAAAACACGTCATTGACCGTCTTTTTCCCTTAAAGTTATAGAAAAATAGTCTTAGATCCATTATGTGAATTTCATAAACCCACAAGTTCACTTATTAATTTTGTAAGATCTCAAGTCCATTTTAGGCTATCTTAGAGTAGGGTAGGGTACCCTAGAATTTAGGTATTTTCATAAGATTTTAGGGTGCATTTTTTTATTATAGGATAGGGTACCCTAGGGTAGGGTAGATTACCTTAACGTAGGGTACCCTAGGGTTTAGGCACTTTTATAGAATTTTAGGGTGCATTTTTTTATTATAGGGTTTGTAGTAGTTTAGACACTTTTATAGGATTTAGGATTTTAGGCACTTTCATAGAGTATCCTAGGGTTTAGGTTGTGTGGACTTATGGCTTTACAAAACTATTAGGTGGACTTGCGGTCTCATGAAATATCTATAGTGGACCTATCGCTAAATCTCCCTTAAAGTCAAACCAACTCCACATCAAACAGTACAACTGTACAAAATCCTTTTTTTTACATGCTCATAGATGTGAATGTCCGGGCCAGTTTATCTGCACCTCCACCATTTCCCTCTTACAGCAGGTTAGCAACATTTTGAGCCAAAATTGTTATTGATCAACAATACACTTTTTCAACTTTACCTACTTTAATTAATCTCACACTAATACTCTCTATTTTACCTACTCTCTATTATTATAATGTTTACTTTTTTATACTGTTTATATATATAAAAAATAAGATTAAAAATTACATGCTTCAATTTTCAATCCGTTTGAACCGGTGTGAAAATCTTATTTTTTAATCATTTTATCATAAAGGGTCATAACTAATTTTTGTCTTTAAAGCTTTCATAATCAAGTTTCTGCTCAACAGGGTCCCTAATAAAAAACAGATACTTAATTATGAGAACTTTAGAGACAAAAATTAATTATGATTCTTTAGGATAAAATGATAAGAAAAATAAGATTTTTGCACCGATTCAAACGGATTAAAAAAATAAGTGCTTAATTTCTTAATCATATTTTTTAATATATAAACCATCTCAAAAAAATAAGTGTTTCAATTTTTAATCTGTTTGAATCGGTGCGAAGATTTTATTTTTCTAATCATATTATTCTAAAGGGTTATAAATGAATTAAAAATTGGGGCACTTAATTTTTTAACTATATTTTTTAATATATAAACAATTTTAAAAAATTAACATTGAGAGTAGATAAAATAGAGAGTGTTGGTATGGGGTTGAAGTAGGTAAAGTTAAAAAAGTGTACTATTGATAAAAAAATGTTGCTAATCTGCTGTAAGAGAGAAATGGTAGAGGTGCATACAAACAAACCTGGACATCCGTGACCATGAAAAAAAATCTTTTGTACTTTTTGATGACGTGGAGGAGGAGTGGGTTTAACCCAAGTTAGGGTTCAAAGCACAAAACATGATTTTGTATGGTTTGTCTTGGTTTTGTACTGTTGGTTGACATGGCAGAAGATTATTGGTTTAGAGGAAAAATCTACTTTTCCTCTTCTGGTGGAGAGAATTTATTCTCTATATAAATACCCAGCTGGGTTGTTCGAATAATTAGGACAAACATTTTCTCTCTTGATAAAAGGAGAGAGGGTTTAGCTTGATTCATTTGCGTAGAACTTCTTGTTTATTTTCTTCTTCTTTCTTCTTGTTTCACCAACAATGTATCATCCTTCTCCAGAAAAGTCTACATTAATGCCATGCCACGGGGTTGCCTGGACTATGCCGTTGGCAGCCACAGCGTGCCATGTTCGACGTCTGGAGAACCCCGTGGATTTGTGCGTTAGATACCGAAAGCCTAAGAAAAATTTGATCACCTATAATAACGGCCGCTCTTTCGGCTTTGAACCAACTCGTTGTTCACAACCTCGAGTCTCTGTTAATCAAACGGAGAGTCATGGTCAGGAGCCCGAGAGTTTTCGCCCCTTGGCGAACTTTCCCACCAGTTTATGGGGAGATCGATTCTCCGCTTTCGCTTTAGACACACAGGTAATCAAAGCATACCTACGCACACGCGTTACCATTTTCCGGGGCCATTTTGCGCTGGTTCCTTGCCACCCCCTCTCCGCACTTGAGTTTTGGTTGGCATATGATTGTCCGGACTGGACGATGATGCCAACATAGTCGAGATTATTGTTTCTCGGCTGTGTACCGTCATGTCCGTTACCCCTTAAGATTATTGTTATGGCTTTGTTCATTCTTTTTTTTTTTGATCGGCAAAAAAAA
Organism: Rhododendron henanense subsp. lingbaoense; assembly: GCA_020567845.1. NCBI lineage: Eukaryota > Viridiplantae > Streptophyta > Magnoliopsida > Ericales > Ericaceae > Rhododendron > Rhododendron henanense. Next base: position 3,057,958 of record CM036324.1, read on the forward strand.
AAAAAAAAACCCTTTCTTTGCTTAGAAAACGAAACATGCGTGCGCACACGTCACTGTCGTCACACACACACATCTATATTATAAAACATGAGGGTTTTTGTTTACTCATACAAACCCAACACCCTCTATAACCATCGGATTGAATTTTCAATAGATCATATCCGTTCGATCGAGAGCATACTTCCTAATATAAACCTCCTAACTTTATGATTGTTAAATTCTTTCAATTGATTGCTTTTAGATTCTTAAAAAACTTGATTATCTTTTTGAATTTAAATCAACTCAATAATTGATTTCGGTCTAAAGTTGATTTCCTTATATTCAATTCAATAATTGCTTTTAATTTGTTTCCTTTTAGGTTAATTTTCCTATAGTCATATATGAAAAGAAAATAACATAGGAACGGATCAAAAGGGGGCACACGGGGGCACATGCCCCCACTCGAAATTAAAATATTTTGTATAAATTAACATAATTATGAAAGTTTGTTAATATATAAACATACACACTTGCATATATCTTGAAATACACATATAAAATTAGCTTTATGCCTGAATTTTATCATATGGTGCATTTATATTTGTTGCTTTACGAGCTGTTTGTCTATTTGGAGCTATTCTTTCTTGATTCTCTTTATTTTTAACCGTCTAGGAGAAATATTTTAAAATAAAGTCATTAACAAAACTAGCTCGATCATTCTAAAACTAGTCGATGTTCATTTAAAACATATTTTAAAATTTTGTTTGCGATGCTATTCTCATTTTTATCTAATTTAACGTAAAGTACGCGTTATAAACTTTCGTAGTTAGTAATGCATGTCTTAATTTTAAGTTGGCTCTCTCTCTCTCTCTAGATTTCGTTTCATCTTCTCCTCTCTCTAGCTTTCAAAATTAGGGCCTGCTTGGGCGGGGGAGGCGCAGCCGCCGCGCCTCCTCCTCCCCCCCACCTCTCCCTCCCTCTCTCTGATCACTTTCCTCTCCTTTCCATCTTCCTATTTCTGATCTTCTCTCCTTCTCTTTTATTCAAAAATGATCGGCGGAGTTTCGAGGTGGTTGGAGGCGGCGGTGCTGGTGGTCGAAGCCGGTGTTATGGATCTCGACGGATGGGCCTTCTCCAGATCGTGGGGCCGAATCGGCGGTCGTTTTTGGGGATTCCGGACAGCGACGGGGTCAACCTCGGTAACGTTTCTCTCGGTCCCTTTCTCTATCTCCATCTCCTCTCTTTTTTCTTGACCCCCTCCTCTACTTCTCTGTGAAATTTCACTCTTAACCATCCCTTTTGCTGTCCTCGGTTCTCGATCTTGCTTTTCCCTCCCCGTTTTTCCCCGTCTGGTTTTCTGTTGGGTTAACCGGAGTTTGCTTAGCGGCATGGTGGTCTTTTTTTTTTATCGGCAAAAGATGAAATTTTATTAAAAACGGGGAAAGGGGAAAGGAATCCAACAAAAAGTTGGATGATACATCTCGATGGCAAAGCCCAAGTGGCATGGTGGTCTTGCGGTGGTGGGAGGCAGGTTTTGGCGTGGTCTCCCGCCGTGTGTCGTTGTTGGGCGCCACGGTTTTTGCCTAACGGCTTAGGTGAGCATCCGCGGTTGTCAGGGTGTTTTGGCCGTCAGTTTCGTTAATCTTTGGGGTTTGGCTGGTGGTGGTCCTTGGTTGTTTGAAGATTGCGGATTGGCGGTGTGGCTTGGTTGGTGACTGCCTGAATCTTGTGACTGCGGTGGGCGAACAGTGACGTTTGAAATTTTGCAATCGAGTAGATTAGATTTAGGGTTTTCTTTGGGGTGGGCCTTGCCCACGTTGGTGGGCCTGGTTCCAGTTTTGTTAGCTATGTATTGTTTGATCTAGGCTTTTAGGCCTCTCAGGTGTTTGTGCGCTGTTTATTGTTTATCCGGGCTTTTTAGGCCCTTAGGTGTTAAGGGTTTTGCCCTTTGGCTGTATTTTCCAACCTTTGGTTGGATTTCATTTCCCTTCCTCTAATAAAATGTTACTTTTGCCGATCAAAAAAATAAAAAAATAAAATTGCATGTCTTAATTTTGTACGATCTTCCTGTGATTGACTAAAAAAAAAAACTTTCGTCATTATGATTAACAGGTGTCCTTACTAGGCTATATTCTTGGATCCGTCCCTGGGCTTCGACAACCCTCCATCTTGAGACAACCAAAAAAAAAAAAAGAATTTTATACCCAATAAGAAAAATTTGACTTGTATGTCTCTTTATTTTTTATGACTGAATAGTAAATGGGCAACCAAGTTTAGAGTCGGACTTGGGCAACTCAGACATCGGGGCCGGCATGCGTGCCGACCCATACTGTGCAAGCTTGCTACTAGGTTATTTTTGTGTAGAATATGTATGGCGCGCAGTCGATAGCAAAACAGCGTCCCGCCACTGGTTATTTGCTTTAATTTGACATTGCTATTGTATGATGCAGTTGCTTGAAAAATACAGTAAAGAGGTGGAAGTGCTGAAGGAAGAAGTGAAGGACATGCTAATTGCTGTGGGTGAACCAGCAGAAAAGATGGTTCTGATAGACAAACTGGAACGACTAGGCGTCTCCTACCTCTTCGACAAAGAGATTGAGGAGCTCTTGGAACACATGTTTTCGAATTTCGAGGAATATAGTCGTGTTTTTGAGGACAATTTGTTCATGGTGTCGCTTCACTTTCGAATATTCAGGCAACATGGCTATAGCATGTCTTCCGGTAAGTATCCTAATCGATAACTAAATCTGATAAAATGTTACTTACTTACTTTTGTCGATAAAAACAAAAAAAACAAAAAAAACAAAACCTGATAGATTCGGACGCACATGTTGTTGCATGTAACTACTAGTATACATCTGATCTAGCCTCTCATTATTTTGTTGGGCCAACTTGTATGATACAGTCCGGACCGTTGATTGCTGTGATAGACAGTCTGAATGCGACCTGTAGGGCGCTCTACAGGAAATTGCTTTGCAGCATCCCCGGAGCCGGTTAATTCTGACACTTCTGTGTCTAGGTCTGTGCATGTAAATCTGCATGTGCTCGTAACATTACTCTAGTTCAGGGGTAATTCTAGACTCCTACCTCTGATACTAGCTAAAAGGTGATTTTAGGATATTAAGGTAAATATACGCACTAATATGCAAGTCACGTGACTTTGAAAAGTTTCTCAAGTTGGAGTATATGGTAAGTTTTACACAATTTAAATTTGGCTACTTATCAAAAAATACTTAAATTTGGCAAATTGATTAGAGCTTAATTTGTTATGTGTGTAATTCTCGTATGTACGAACTTACACATTTAATTTAAGTCAAAAATCACTTTTCACCCGTCTTACATATATACGAAAAATCACTTTGTTATTTGCTCTGAAATTTTAGTACTGTGAAGTGTGAATTAAGTCACAGACTAGACTGATTTCATTTAAAATATATATGATCAATTGACTCCTGTTAAGTTTGTTTAAAACTAAACAACTCTTAGAGATCTTGTCAAGCGCACTGGATCTATTGTGGATGTTCCTGCGGGAAAGGCTATGCTAGGGAGTGTGGTCGACGAGTTGGGAGTACCTATTGATACCATCGATAGAAATAAATCCATCTTAATTAATTAGCGAAATGAAAGACCACAAAGGAAATAACATTTTGAAGTTAGTGGATAATGATTCCTTAATTAACTACATAGGAGTACTACTTATTTATTAAGGCCCCATTCTTCTAACTAAAATAAAATACTTATTTTTTGAATTAAAAATGATGTATTGTGAGAGAATGACCTGTCTCGTAAAATAAAAAATAAGTATTTTATTTTAGTTAGCAGAATGGGACTTAATAAATAAGTAGTACTCCTATGTAGTTAATTAAGGAATCATTATCCACTAACTTCAACCGAACAAAAAAAACAAAAAACATTTTTCGGATAAGATAAATGTACAGAATTATTTGGCATTTTTTTTGGGATCCCTTCATTCAAACCAAAACTTTCAACACTGCGTGCAAGTAACTTCTGAAAATGTCACTGCTATCTTATTTTGGAAGTGGTCAAATTCCATATTAAAAAATTATATGCATTTTTAAATCAATTTTTATGATGACATTGTGAAATCTTAAATTTCTCATGGTCTGGATGATCATGTGAATATTAATCAGGTGTGTTTGAAAAATTCAAAGACTGTAATGGGGAGTTCAAGGAAACCCTAAGCAAAGATGTGATGGGTATGTTAAGCCTTTACGAAGCAACTTATTTGAAGACACATGGAGAAGACATACTCGATGAGGCTTTGTGTTTCGCAAAAGCTGGGCTCGAGTCCTTGAAACCCCATTTAAGCCCGGATTTGGCTGAACAAGTGGCCCACGCTCAGTACCAACCGCTCCAGAGGAGCATTCCAAGAGTCGAAGCTAGGCATTACATCTCTGTTTATGAAAATGATGCTTCTAGGAATGAGAAGCTGCTGAGGCTTGCAAAGATTGATTTCAATTTGTTACAGATGTTACACAAGAAAGAACTCTGCCACATCTCCCGGTAATAGTGTGTGTGGGTGTGGGCGCGCGTGCGTTTGTGTGTATATATTTGTGACACGATCTTTTTTCTTGAGATAATCAACTGGGTTCTGAGGAGTAGCGAAGCATATTGAAAAAGAAAAACAGATAGGAGTTCAAACTCACAGACACGCAGTATAAAAAAGTTGTGTGTTTTTTTTGTAGCCATGTGAAAATATGTTGTTATGGAGTAGAAAATTGTAGCCATGTGAAAAAATAGTACAAAAAATAGTGTTGTGATACCGTTGTGCATGCCATGGTTTTTTTTTTTCAAAGATCAGTAAAAAATATCATAATTTGCTGTTCAAAAAAATAGAAAAACTTAAAAAAAAAAAAAAAAAACTCATGTAGTAGTAAATGTAATCTTCCATGGCGTCTTGTTTCAAACTCAACCAACTTCGTTTAGCCAATTCATTATGTAAATTAAATTCAACATGTAATTTTAATTTGTATACTAAGCGCTATCCATATGGGTTAAGCTCCCCTCCACACTCTTATCCTCCATATCTCACTACAAACTAACTCAATATGTTTTTGCACCATCCCGGACCTACAAAGAAGATCCAAAGTATTCATCATTTTGTAGGTCTAGACTACAACAAAGTTGGTCTATGTCGATGGAAATTATTTTCGTCGCCAAAGGGTCGCTTTTGGCGAGGGAATTTTTTTTTTATCGCCTAAGGCTTTGTTTTTGGCGACGAATTTATTTTCGTCACTAATTGCTACCCTTTAGAAATGAAATTATGAAATTCGTCGCCAAAGGGTAGTATTTGGGTTGCTACCCTTTAGCAACAAATTTATTTTCATCGCCATAAGGGTTGCTTTTTAGTGAGGAAATTGAAAATTTGTCGCCATAGGGGCACCTTTTAGCGAGGAATCCAGAATTTGTAACCATAGGGTTGCTTTTAGCGAGGAAATTTCAGAATTCGACGCCATAGGCCAACTTTTTTTGACTAATTATGTTTTTTTTTATAAAAATTTAAATTATTTAGCATAAAATATACGGAGTATATAATTATATAGTACATAAAATCTACATAGATTAATTTAAAATTTAATCATAAAAAGGTAATATATATTAAATTTTGGAGTATAAGTAACAAAGTGTTATGTGGCACAATTGGTAGAGGTTGTGGAATGATTACCCAATGTCATGAGTTTGAGTGGTGGCAATTACAAAACACAAATAATTTTTTCCGTTTTGGCATTTAGTGACGAAAAAATTCGTCAGCACTGAGAATGCATTGGCGATGAATCTTTTTTTGTCGCCGATAAGAACAATTAGCGACGAAAAAATCTGTCGCCGATGAGACCATCAACGACGAAAAAAAAATCCGTCACCAGGGGTCTTTAGCGGCGAGGATAAGACGATGAATGGGCACGACGATTTTTTTTGTCAGCAATGCTTATGGAGACAAAAATGAGCTAATTGGTGACAAATTTTTCGTCGCCATAGACCAACTTTGTTGTAGAGTACTATGCATTAAGAAAATATGTGCATGTAAAATCAGCTTGATTGGAAATCAAAAGACACATTTAAAAAAAGTCGTCAAAAGTGGACAGTGAATATGGTCCGGGAATTGATCCCGGGTCGAGCGCGGGGCGTACACTGCCCTTTTATCACTGGGCTAGGCCACCACCTCAAGCTTAAAACCCTTACTCAGAGCCGGCCCTGAACTGAAACTTGTGTTACAGTCGCTTAGGCCTTCAAAAATTTCTGAGTTGTAAGGTCCCCTCATACTTTTTTATTCCATATTATAATCCAACAAAAGATGTCACATTTTAATTTATTTTCGCTTTAAACCCCCGAAACGTCAAGGCCGGCTCTGCCCTTACTCATATGTTTATCTTACTTGTTGCATGTTTGTGTGTACATATATAGGTGGTGGAAAGACTTGGATCTAGTTTCGGAAGCTCCTTATGTGAGGGACAGAGCAGTGGAATGCTTTTTCACTTCTGCATCAGCTTATTTCGAGCCACAATATTCTCTTGCTCGTTTGATTCTCACCAAGGCCACTTTAATCATATCAGTTCTGGATGACACCTACGATGCTTATGGTACCTATGAAGAACTCAAACTTTTCACTAATGCGGTGCACAGGTATTTATTTACATGTGTATTTTTTGATTGATCGGCCAAGAAATTTTCATAAAAGTGGTCCCAATTAATAGAATATGGCAACGTGACGCAATCTAATTCATCTGGAGGAAACAAATGTTTACACCAGCGTTGTAAATAATTTAATCTCGTATTTAATTGAGAGAATATATTTGTGTAAAACATCAAGTGCTCATGCACAGGTGGGACATAAATGCCATGGATCAACTCCCAAAGTACATGAAGCCAGTGTACAAAGCTCTCCTAAACCTCCATGATGAAATTGAGAGGGAGATGGCAAAGCAAGAAAGAACCTATGCCGTTCATTACTTAAAAGAGGCGGTATGGCGCCCTTAGTTTCTTTTTGTTTTACTATATCTTTTTCATCATTTTCTTTTGTTTTTCACCAGGGAAAAAAAAAAAAAAACTTTTTTCAAGAACTTTAATTTAAACAAAATATTATTACGCAAAAAATGACATTTGCAGTTTTGTCGTTAATGGCAACTTGATAGTGGACAGACATTTTGAGGTTTAAATATTGAGGATGGCCTTTCAAAAAAAAAAAATATATTGAGGATGTGATTTGATGTCTTCAAGATTCCAACTTTTGAAACCGTCAGACTACAATAGAGATATGATTCTGAAGACATATTTAACCAGGAATCACGTTTCTAAACTAAGAGGGAATTGATCTCCCACCTTCCTATAGTGATTATTCCTGGCTCAATCCATGAAAAAGAGAAACTTTGACTCTCACAAATTTTCGAAATGAACATTTTCCAGATAAGATCACTAAATTAATTAATTCATTGGAATGTAAATAAATTTTCGTTCTTCCCAATATTATGCTTTTATACACATAGCCAAACTGTTTAGTTTAGTAATAAATAGTGATTTGTTATGATTAACATGTTACAATAGCAATGTATTCGAACAAACTAGCTAGCTACTGACTTCTTCTTCTTCTTCTTCGTTTTGGGTTTTTTTTTTTTGGTCTATCTCTGTTGGTTGAACCAGTTCAAAGAAATAATAAGCTGCTACAGAAGGGAGATGGAGTTGTTAAAGAAAGGACATGTACAATCGTTCGATGAGTATTTGGTCGATGCATTAATAACCGTCACAATTCCATTGCTCACAACGGCATCGTTCATAGGCATGAGAGAGATCGCTACCACAGATGCATTCCAATGGTTACAAACTAAACCTAGATCCTTAACGGCTCTCTCTACTTTATGCCGACTCCTCAATGACATACAAACCTCCAAGGTTTGTAATTATGCACGCATTTGTTCATATCGATCGTTTATTTAGCAATTTTATTTTACTTTTTCTCTAATTTGTCTTAACACAATTGAAGGCTGAAGAATTGAAGGTGCGCCACATGGCTACAGGAGTTGAGTGCTACATGAAGCAGCACGGTGTTTCAAAATCGGAGGCCGTCGATGAGCTTTACGAAAGAATTGAGAATGCATGGAAGGATATCAATGAAGAGATGATGATGACGGTGAGGCCAGCCGCGAAATCCAAAGATCTCCTCATGCGGATTCTCAACTATGCGCGCCTTCACGATGTGGGTTACAAGAACGATGATGGGTATACTCAAGCAGAATGTGTCAAAGACCATGTTATCGCACTGTTCGTCGATCCCATCCCCGTGTGATCATTGTGCAATTTCAATAATTCGGTGCATGATTTCTAAGTTATAGTAACTAATTATATTAGCAAATCGAGGGATTTCAACTTGTATCCATGGGAAACTATAATGCTCCCGGGTTCGAACACTAACACTTTCACGCGACGTCGGATAAAGTATTGTGTTTGAGGAGGAAGAGTATTGTGTCATGCATTAGTTCAATTCGTGTCCTCATTTAGGATGGTTGTGATCTTAATTCGATAATTAAGATAGTAGTATCTGGTGTGTTTATCTTCATAGGACATTGTTCTGTCGATGCTGTTGTACTTGATGTTTGACACCTCCGGTGCGGCGGCAAATCTATTTTAAAGGCATTGTCTTATACACATGCGTGTCTCGGCGAATCTATTTGGGCCCACTAACTTATGGGCTTACGCTTACTGGCGGACTTTGATTCAAATAGGCCCAAGCCCAAAAGATTAATCAAATTAAAGGAAATAAAATTTTTTTTTCCCCTGTTAAAGGAAATAATTGATGAGTGTTCTAAATTATAATCAACTATAACTACCAGAGCCGGCCCTGAGCTAAAGCATGTGTTGTGATCGCTTTAGACTCAAAAAAAAAATGCGGATTTTAAGGGCCTCTCATATTTTAGTACCCCCAGGTATCTTGGAATGTTTGGTTATTGTTTTAGGATCGTTATTTCTTATTGATGAATACTAGTGTTTGTTTTTGGAAGGGTAATTTACCTACTTACATTTTGGTCATTAAGATTTCGAAAAGAGCCTCCTTTTGGTTTTCGCTTTAAGCCTCCAAAAAGTCAGAGACGACTCTGATCCCTACAGACTCAAATTAACATTCTCCCATTGCCAAAGCATTGAATCCTTTGGTAAGGTTGTGAAATCTCACCTGCAACAACTCCATTCTTCATATTGCGCCAAGAAACATGAATGTATACATGCACATTTGCACAAATAAACTTTTAGTTAGCTCAGCTAGTTCGTTGAGAGGCCCAATTTTTTTGTACCTCGCTCAGGGCGCCAGCCCTGCTAGTTCTAACAAAATCAATTTGTTCAGGCAATCAAATTTTTCATTGCCAGTTCCTGAAGTATTATCCTTCTTTCTATATCTAGTGTCTTGTATTGCTTTAATTTTACAAGAAGACTGATACATTTCCTTTATTTTCATTGACTTAAATATTCTCCAGAATTAGAGTTCAAGCAATTATATACATAGGAAATGCAAACTTTGTTTACTACTTGCACGAATTTTGATATCCTTCTTGGCAGTGTCGGCTCATATATTTTTGGAGGTCCGAAGCAAATTTTGTATATTGAGCCCCTTATATATTCATGATTTCTTTAAAAAAATGATAAAAGTACAAAAAATCAAACTAAAAGAATATAATTATGACAATATAAATGTAAAAAAGATATGCTTGCAATTATGGAGATGCATGAGAGTCAAACCACACACTTACAATAGCATGAAAGTATTATGTGACCATTAAACCAAGTATCTAGTTTGTGTTTTTATTTGGAAACATTCTAATATTAATACGTAAGTTATATTATAATGGAGTCTCAATTTTGGACCAAAATTCAGGAGCCGGAAGCGGTTGCTTCCCTTGCCAATCCTATAAGCCGGCCCTGCTTCTTGGGCTTTCTTTACGGAATCAAGATCCTTCAAACGTCTAGAACTTTCGCATCACTCCTCAACCACAGCTTCCTGTGTTCTCCTCCCCTTCTTCTTTCCTTCTCCCCCCTCCGTCTACAAACCAGAGCTTTGAATAAAAAAAATTAACCAGAGCAACGGAACAGAGGAGTGCGACAGAGGACTCCCACGCCCCAACAAAGCTACAAATGCATGCTTTGTTTAGTACTTCATCCGTAAGATAATAATCAACCAGATGAATGCTAGCTAGCTGGTTAATAGTCTAGGGCTGCGCACGATCCGGATCGAATTGGATTTCTATGAATCCAATCCTAATCCGCGATTTACGGTTTTTTGAAAATGAAATCCGTGTTCGGACCAAAAGTCTCACGGTTCGGTTCCGATTTTGTCTATCGACCAAATGCTTCATCCCGGACAAATGACTTTTATCCCATTGACATCATTTTCAAAGACTACTATATTTTAGTTAGAGCCAGAAAGGTTATAATTAAAGTGCAATTCATAAGGATATCTACAAACTCACAAGTCACAACTACAAAGAAACCTCTTAACCATCTCTAGAAAGTCTACCTGTTGTATCAAGAGAACATCAACGCAATAAGAATGTCCAAAATTCAGAGTAGTACCAAGTAAAGCCGAAAATATATTTATTATATGTTATATATATATATATATATATTATATTATATATATATTTAAATATCTCACGCTCCGGTTCGGATAATTCACGGTTTTATATGAAAATCCAATCCTAATCCGTATCTCACAATTTTTTAATTTTTTAATCTGTGTCCGGACCATTAATTCACGGACAAAATCCAAAAGGTGCGGATCGGATCGGTCCAAACCGGTTTCACGGTTCACCAGATTTTTTGTGCAGCCCTAGTTAATAGGTTCCCGCATATGCCAAGAGTTCGTGCTTTCTTTATTGCAATTTTTTTGCGGTAACTCATGGTATCCTAGTCAAGTTACGCGCAACTAGAGTCATTTTTGCGGGACAGATTTCTCTATCCATATAAGGCTTCCCAGAGCCAAGAGAAAATCCATATGGATTGATCCCATAAGACGTTATAGCATACAAGAGGTTTTGAATAAGAGACCAAGTAAGGAGCAAATTCTTAAATTTCAAAATTTAACCACCAACGAACCCTCGAGGTTTAATTTTCGTTATTACACACACGGGCCCCTGCACATGGAAATAATTTTGGACCCCACTGACTAAAAATTCTCGTTCTGGCTCTGCATATGTGACATCCGTAACATTACATGCGTGATTAATTGCATGTGTAGTTGTGGGGGCCGTACGTGCATCACATGGCATTATTAATTTCGCAGTACTAGGTAGTTGAGTTGAATTGGCAACGTCAAACTAAACGCGGCTAAGAAAGCATATGTTGTTTAATTGGTACGTAAAATACAGCAAATTACTAACCATACATCTCTCAAACTTGGACTCCTAGAAACAAGCATTATATGGGTTTCGCCACAAAATCCAAATCTTCAGATTAATCATTATTATCACCAATGCGCGTGGTGCATGGCAAATTGGACCCAACCTCATTAATCAATCCAAATCCACTCACTAAATAATGGACCCAACCCAACCCAACCCAACCCAACCCATTTATTGGTTGGGTTAGAATGAGTCCAACTCGATCATCTAACCTATTTATTCATTGGGTCCTAATTGGGTCTTAATTGGGTCAACTAATATGACCCAATAAGTCATGAATATGACCCAAAAAAAACCTTCATCCACTCCTGATTCTCCTCCGTCTCTCGACCTCTCTCGCCTCTCTCTCTATTCATGTATGTCTCTCTCTCTCTCTCTAAACTACAGTGTCTACTAGTAATTTATTCACCTCTTTGCAACCCAAAAAAATCCCAGGTAATTTATTTTGCAAAATTCCTTCGCATTTCGTGGGTCTCTCTCTGTCTGGAATTGGGAATGAGAAAGTTTATGTACGGAAATACCCTTGGACTGTATGGAACTTGACGTATTCGGCCACGGTTTCTTATCACACTCGCAAATATTCTCTCTCTCATATGTGTTTCGTTCAGACTCTAGATGATAATTTCGTTCAAATAGATCTTTGATTTTTTTAGCATTTATCAATTTTGCGTCAAACTTATTTTACTTATTTTTAAAAAACATTATGAGTTTCGATCAAAATTTTATACTTTTCTGATTCCTCTTGCTGAGACGAATCAATAAGTCACAAAAATTTGAAGCAAAACTAACAAATGCAAAAAAAAATTGAATAAAGACAAAAAATAAGTTACTATTTCACTTATGAAGCCAAATCCACCCCAAGTGTACGGGGTAATTTGGTCATTTAGTAGTAGAGGGATAGTATGTTAATTTTAGTGTACATGGATATTTGTCATTTAAATTTACAGGGGTAATATGGTCATTTTAGTGTACATTGACATTTTAGTAATTTTAAATTTTTTAGCATATACTAGTAGTATGTAATTGGGCTAATTGGCGGGTCGGATTTGTTTTTAAATAAATGGGTCGGGCTGGGTATGAGTAACTAGACTCATAATTAATGGGTCATTTACCCATTAAAGATCCAACCCACTTACAACTTACCCAATTTAACCCAAACCCGCCAATTTGCCACCCCTAGCGCTGATCCACCTAGTTTCGGGATGTGTGCTTTAGCCAGTCTAAATCTTTACTTTATGTAGAGTTTTGTACACAACGATTAAATTTTGCTACATCACTGCAGATGGAACGAAAATCTTAGAACGCCCGTCCACCATGTGAGATCCATAACGTTAATTGCATGATTGTCATGCCTGTAAATTACTACTAACAGTACATCTCTCAAACTTGGATCTTTCTGGAACAAGCATTATATGGGACCTAGTAGCAGTAACATGTCAGCGTAGATGCTCATTAATTCAAAATCATTGCGTGAAATGTGAATGGCGGGATTCCTATCCCTCCCTGATAACATTTTCAATTGCTAAGAGCAAGTATATCAGATGGGGTAAATTGGCTTTTTTGCTATTTTACAGAAGAAAAACCCACAAAAGGCAGCAGCAGCAGAAGAGGTAAAAGATGACGTAAATTGGCTTTGTTGAAATGGTGAGGTAAATCTACCGAAGCCCTGTTCACAGGCTTCTCATTTCTTTATTACTCTCTCTCTCTCTCTCTCTCTCCCTCCTCAAAAAAGAAAAAGGAAATAAAAGTAATAATATTTTAATAGAGAATAGGTTAAATAGATAGTATTGATATAGTGTTGAAAGATATATGAGTAGGTAAAATGGAAAAAGTGCACTGTTTATCAGCAATTTTACCAAACTACTGATAAACTTGCTCTAAGGGGTGTTTCCAGTACTAGTGAAATATTTGTAGAAAAATATTTCCGGTTAAAAACTTGTTCGGTGTTGCCTATCAAAAAAAAGAAGAAGTTGTTCAGTGTTTCCGGTAGTAAATAAGTTGTTGAGAAATGTCAAATTGTTTCTGGTAGTAAATAAGTTTCTGATGGATATATGAGTGAAAAAATTGTTAAGTTAGTAAAAATTGTTAAGATGGTAAAATGCGTTAAATTTTAGTATTTTTTGTTAGTAAAAACGAGATGATAAAATATGTTAAATTTTTAGTGTTCTTTGTTAGCGGAAACGGGGCCGAAATCATTGCTAGGAACTGAGGCAATGGAAGGCTTATAGAGCAAGGTACAGGGGTCAATTCTAGGGGTGTTTTCATTATCAACAAGTTGTGGATAATAACTTTTTGATTTTGTTCTCATTTAAATTTTTTTTTTCAAGTTTGTTAGTGTATTTCGCTAAACTTTTATGTAATATTGATTTATCTCGATAGGAGAAAGAAAAGTAAAAAATTATGACTTTTACACAAGTACTTTTGAAAATATTTAAGAGGAAGTCCACAAAATTAATTTTTTGAGCTTTTCATTTGATATTTTCCAAGATACTTGTGTAAAATTCATAATTTTATAGTTTTTCGATTTCTTTCGTCGAGACGAATCAATATTACATAAAAGTTTGCGCACAAAACTAACAAACACGATTTTTTTTGAATAAAGAAAAAATAAAAAAGTTGTGGTCCACAATTTGTAGGTTAGTGTAAACACCCATGAGCATCTCCTAGTTACTCCCACCCATCTCTATTTCTCTAAAATAGAAAATAGATGTGACATATTTTGATGAAATAGAGATGGATTGGAGACGCTCTTAAATCATAGCTACCGCGCGAGGAGCTTGCCATCGCGACACTGCCTAACCATTGCCACTTCAAGGGGTTGGGCCAGGTAGTTGTGAGAAAATAATAAGTGCTCATCCATGAGATCACATGTTTCATTTTCATAGAGATCAAACATTCCAAACTTTGAAGCCACTAACGGCCCGTTTGGATGGAAGATATGATTTTAGGTGGATATAGAAGAAGGGTGGATTTGAGGGTGGGTATGGAATGAGGGGTGATATGTAAGAAGGGTAGACCCACCTCATAAGAAGGGTGGATTTGTAATTCAGTGTTTGGATGGTTTTTTGAAAAGGGGGATATGAAGAGATAAGTTATCAAATGACTAATTACCTATAGTTTACTATTTTAATGGAAAATTAGGTTAATTTCATTAAAATTAGAATAAATACATATTTATTGTTAATTGTGGGATAAAATAAATTTATTTTATCTTCCAAATATTTAATCATATTATTTTTTAGATAAAATATTATTTTCCAAAAAGTAATCCAAAAAAAAGAAACCAATTAACCTCACTTTTTTCCAAGTTGCAATTAATCAAAGAAAACTACTCAACTTCTCTCCCCCCACCGAAAACATTGTGCAATTAAAAGAAAGCAAAACCCATTTTCAGTCCACTGTTCATCTTCTCCGATTACTCTTTCTCTTTCTCTCTCTCCCTCTCTCCCCATCTAAACTGCGCCTCCTCTTCCTCCTATGTTTCCCCTCATCACCGACTTCGACCTCGCCTCCTGCAACATCACCTCCCTCTCTCTTCCTTGGCTACCGTCGACTTCTTGAGGGGCTGGAGTTCAGAAATGGAGGGAAGAGAAAAGGCAAGGGCAGATGAGTAATTCCACCACCCCCCATAAGCAACAACAGGGGTAACCCCTATCGTTACATATCCACCCACGGGGTGGATTACAAATCCGGAGGCTCCAAATCGGGCTGCCATTTTTTGCAGCCAAAGACCGGAGATAGAGGAGGGAGGGATTGCAACTCCGGGCGCGAGCCAAATCTGGGTGCAAATCCCCCAGCCAAACAGGCTGTAAGGGTTATGTCCGGTCGTTATCTTCAGGACTCCGAAATTAGTCAAAGTGCGTGTAAACTGACCTGGACATCCGATTATAAATAAATAAATAAATAAAACCATTGACGCTTCAGCGACTTCCTTCAGTTCCTTGTTGGCTAATAGTGGTGCTTATGTCATCACGATGACATCATCCTCGTTAGGAAATAAAGAGCCGCGTGGTCCGTTCAAGCTGCAGAGTGGGACCGGGAAAATTTTCTTCGATTCTCAGGATTTGTTTTCCTCTCCCTTTACAGACAATTTTTATTTTTATTTATAATCGGATGTCCGAGCCAGTCGCATTTCGACTAATTTCGGAACCTTGAAGGTAATAACAGTGCGTAAACCCTAGTGACTCCAAAATTTGAAATGTTTGACCTCTATAAGAATAGAACATATGACCTCATGGATGAGCAATTAGGATTCTTTACACACTATTTTTACGACCCGAAAAGGGGCACCGAGGGTGTGCACTTTTATCAACGACATGAATCATTATCACGGGTTTGTTCTCTTGGATTCTTAGGACTTTTCTTCCTCCCTCCTTACACATGATTTTTACAACCCGACTACGGTCATCGACGAGTGTGCACTGTCAGGGGGCCCACATCGATGATTCGAGCTAATAATTTTAAAAAAAATTAGTGAGTGTAAAAAATTAGTTTAATTGGATATGTGTAGGTGCTCAATTCAATCATCCAATTTTTCATTCAGATTATAGGATCTTGAATTTGAATGATAATTGGAAGATTGAATCGAGTAGGAGGGGGTCAACTATGCTGTCTAATAGCTGTACTCGCAATCTGTTGTATAATATTCATACCTAAAATATTCGTAAAACTTTTCAAATAGCGGCACTCGCAATTTGTTGCATAATATTCATACTTAGAACCAATAGTATCAAAAGAGATACAGTACTAACCAAAAATAAAAGACAACAAATATCCAGATGATCAGATGGAGTACTCCAACCAAGTACGAACGCACCAATAAATTCCAAAAACTACAGATCTAACAAGCCATCACGAGTTGTCACGCCAAAAACATCATGTGGGGGTAAAAGAATTGTTTGCACGAATATCATTGTGAAGCAACATTGTCTTTGAAAGAATCCAATCTATAGACAAAATATTCGTTCAAAGACGAAAGTACGTAACAACTCCTGAAAAGATTGACAAGAGACAAAAATCTCACATGCAAATCATCATGACAAATTGTTGATCTGAAGAGACGGAAGAAAAACAAAACAGAAGCAAAAACTATACCACGGCCTTTTTTCCCTCCCACCACCGTACAAGGGTGTGAAACCCTAGGAAGAGGGGGAAGAGAGAAGAAATATATTTTTGGCGGCTAGGGTTTCGAGAGAGAGAGATGAGATTGCATGAGCTTTTGGTGCCAACCTTATTTGGATGATTGATCTCGGTATTAATGTTTTCATGCCTATTATCTATTTAATTAGTAATAAATTTTTAAAGGACTAATAAATTCCTTTTCTTTTAACCAACTGAGGCTAGCTCAATTAGCCAGGTCAAGAGTTCGAGTCTCCCCACCTGCGTGTGGATATTCTTCCCTAAGAGGGCTTCTCTTTCTTTCTTAATTCTACTCACAATGTGCTTATTTATTGAATTGGTTGAGTTGTTAGGCTTGGATTTGGTTGTCTTGTAGACTCTCACAATTGATGTAGTGTCCCGAATTTGTACTATGTACTTCATATTTGATGTAAAAATGATCTCTTCTATTGATTAAAAAATAAAATAAAATGTACACGTTTTGCACACAACAGTAAAGCCAAGGAAAAAAATGTACTCCCTACGTCCCTTATTTAGAGTCCAGTATTTTATTTTGGACTGTCCTTTAATAATTGTCCATTTTGAAAAGTTTGGGTAAAAATTGGTGTATTGTCTATTTTATTCCTAAAAGTATATTTAATTTTGAAAAATTAGTGAGTAAAAGTGTAATGATAATGGGTAAGTAAGGAAAGTGAAGAAAAAAATTGATGTGAAATGTATAATAATGATATCTTTTTAATAAGTTGGAGTTACGAAGTAGGACACTTAAAAAGAGACGAAAGGAGTACACGGTTTTCTTTGACTCCAGTGGTCTTTCACACTGAACGTACGGATGCCAAGGGAAATGTATACGTTTTGCACACAACAGTAAAGCAAAGTACAGAAATTGGGGTCTACTCCATCTAAAAGTGAACAAAACTGCTACATACAAAACAATTCACACATAACCTCAAACATATACAAGTATGTAGGATCTATGCATACTAGTTCATGTGACTCCACATGTATGTAAGAGGTTGTGTTTAATATTGTATTTTGGATTATTGTGTTCCTAGCATTTTTGAAAATTGAAATGCTAACCCAACCAACCATCATCAATCTTCCTCACTTTTTTTGTTCAGTACTTTTTTCGGTATTTTTTTCAATTCTTTGTGTAACTCTTCGTTGTACATTTTGGGATTAATCATTCGTCTCGACGAGAGTAATCAGTAGTGTATGAAAATGTGTACCAATATTGAAAAAAATTCTTAGAAGATGACACTTTAAACAAAAAAGACAACAGTTTGGTATTTTTTTCATCTTTAGTGAATTTTCTTTTGCTTCTGGTCTTTTTTTTTTTTTTTTACATTTTAGACTTCTCTCATCGAGAACGGATGATCAAATCAAAAAATATGATGCTAATCTAACAAAAATTAAAAAAAAACAAATAAAATACACAAAAAAAAGACCAAAAACATTAGGAAAAATGGTGGAAGCCCTCTCTCCCCCTATCTCCACAATGGACATTTGAGTTTCTTTCTCTCTCACACATCAAAAGTCTGCTTGAGAAGACAAGGCCGTTCCACCAGCAAAAACCAAGAAAAGATTCAAGACTTCCGCATAAGATGACAATATCACGCATATGGGAAATTCTACAATTTGTGTTCTTCACGCGCTAACCTTTTGTCCTCTGCCATGGGATGTCAAATCCCAATGTCTCATTGTGTATGAATGACTCCAACTACGAATCAAAAAGACAAGTTTGATCCTATTTTATCTTTTTCTATAGTACTTCCTCCGTTTCTAAATGAGAGTCCCTCTTTGGAATTCTAACTTTTTAGGGGACATGCAATCGTTATACCAACTTTTCACAATTACCCCTATATTCTACCTATTTTGCACCATTTGAATTCAAACAAGAAGGTTACTTTTGGAAAATTATGAAATTTCCACTTCTATTTTTGGAAATGGACAATCATTTTGGAACATCCTGATAGACGCGTAAATATTTACATTAGCGCCTCCTAATTTATCTTTGTTAAGTCCTATTTATATTATTATTTGAATTTTTATGCTTTTATTCTTGTGTTGTAGGTTTTGATACAAAAGTGCACAAAGTTGAGAATATTAAATGATTTTTGAAGCGGTCCGTTCGAAGGTGTCAAAGAGTTCGCTGCGCATGTGAAAGGATTCTTGTGTTGTAGTCCATGGGCATTACTGATTCCATTGTGTGGGCCCAATGTTTATTAGTTAATGACTAAATGGTGGGCCATAGAGTAGGTTGAAGCCGGCAGGAAATAATCAAAAGGAGAAAAAGAGGGTTGTGCCGTATATAAAAGGGGAGCCAATGTACGACTTCGGGAGATCACTTTTTACACAGGACAGGAAAAGAAACGCAGAACGGGGCGGCGCTCATTCCCACGGACGAAACAGGAAGGACAATAACTGTTCGATCACTATTCGGTCAGAGAAGACGAAGAACAGGGCTGCGCTTTTATTCCGAATATTGTTTACTCTTCTTTCAAGTTTTTTTTTTTCCTCCAAGTTTTCAAAGTTTTGTTCAGATCTTCGCACTCTGGTAACTCGTATTGATTTTTATTTTTTTATTAAATTTATTCGTTGGTATTCAATTAAGTTGTTATTTTTTATTTATTTCTTTATCTCGCGTAATAGAAGCATGATTAATTCTATGGTTTTATTTCTTTTATTTTTAATAATGAGTAAGTAGTGTTTCTGAGGTTTGGTCGCTGGGTAAAGGCGCACCGCGACCCAATTATGATTCGTCTCGCAATTTTTCTGTTCATTAATTTAATTAAATAATATCAGTTGGTGAAAACTACGTTCGTTGGATGAATCCGAGGCATTGCCGGGACTCATGTGAGCGGGAACGGGGGACCAAAACCTGCTCGCTGCTGTGTACGGGACTGGCAACCTTAGGATTTGCATCCTTCGGAGTTTCCAATTCTCCCTAATTTTAACCGTTTTTAGAACTTTGAAAAGCGAACGGATTCTGATTGGGTAGCAAGCGCCGGATTCCTTACGACCGTGCCTCTCTTTTTAATCATTTGAGCAAGTTATCTGTTAGTATTAGTTAATTAATCAACTAAAAGATAAGGGGTGGCTACCTAAGAGCTAATTCTAATACTACAACCCGAGGTTCCACAGCACACACTTCACCGTCCTTAGTGAATTCGACTCCGGTCTTATCGGGTATTGTGCTACATCGGTCTCAGCCCTACGCTTGGGGCAACCCATTATTTTAGGTCTAGGAATCGGTCAAGCACATCCCAAAATGGAATAAGGGACTCTCAATTTGGAACGGAGGAAGTATTCTAGAAAGAAACTAGTCCCAAAGGTTTAGGTGTCGTTCTGCTTTCTTTTTCAATTTTCTTTTTCAAAAAAAGGTAATTTCAAGCTCAAATATAATGAAAATAAAAAATAATTTTTTAATTTTTTTTGCACTATTTAAAAGATCTCAATGAAATCTATCAAATAAGATCAATATTGATAAGAAAATTATTTGCGTAAACACATAATTTTTGAGTTTAAAATTATCTTTATTTTCAAAAAGTTCATTTTCCAAGAAACTGGAATGGAGCCTTAAAGGATAAAGACCCAATCCCAATTTGCTTCCTTTGCCATGTGTCAAAATCTTGTATACGTTCACACAACTCAAATACTTCATCCGTCTTATTATAAATGTCCCATGCGTAATCCGTGGATTTTCAAACCCTAGAAAAATAT
This sequence comes from Rhododendron henanense subsp. lingbaoense, assembly GCA_020567845.1. Taxonomy (NCBI): domain Eukaryota; kingdom Viridiplantae; phylum Streptophyta; class Magnoliopsida; order Ericales; family Ericaceae; genus Rhododendron; species Rhododendron henanense. The sequence goes on from CM036324.1 coordinate 3,078,177, forward strand.
AGTATATTTATCTACCTAATAATTCAGAAGGGTGTGGGGACCACATAAGACATGTTGATCCAAGGGCTGAGATTGATTTGATCCAAGGGTTGATGTGTGCTCTCCAACTCTCTTAAGAAAACACCCACACTCTTACAAATATATTACAAAAATGCCATCGATTCTTTTTATCCACTGCTCGACTTCTGGCGTTGGCATAAAAAAATAAAAATATATTACAAAAATGTCCGTCCCTACGGCACTACCGAGATGCGTAGTGCCGTAGGCACGGGCAAACACTAGTATATATATATATATATATATATATATATACACACACACACACACACATTAAATTAATGCCTTGTTTGAATGACATTTTGAAAAATATTCAACTCAAAAAACACTTATTACCTCTACTTTTAATTATTATTCTTATTTTTCTTTCTTCTCTTTAATCATTATCCTCATTTCTCTTTCTATCTCTCTCTACTCGTTACCCCTATTACTAATTTTACCATAATTTCTCTCTCTACTCATTACCCAAAAATCAAACTCAAAAATTTTCAAAACAACATCCAAACATAACAAAACAAAACATAAAGTACTCAAGAAATATATTTTTAGTCTTACCTCCGCTCACTTGGCGGAGGATAATATATCAATAATTCCAAACAAATTTGAATATCAATGTGTAACTTACAGCTATTGATACATTTTCACAAATATTAACACACTTTTCTTGAATATCAATACTACTTTTATTACCTATTATCTTACCTTCTTTAAGCAGAAGTTTGAATGATCCATACACTTTTTTAGAGTTTGAAAATGTAAAAATTCCAGTAAGAAATATTTAAAGTGGGACGGAGAGTGGAAGGCATCTCAGGTCATCCCTTCCTCGTCTTCCTCTCTCTACCTTATCTCTCTTGAATTAGAAGATTGAAAAGGAATTTAATCATATTTAGTTCCTATCTCTCTTGTATTTCCGTTCATTTTTTTTCTGATAAGATTTTTTTCCTTAATTGTCTACACCATTTATGTATCACAAACCCTCATCCCGTTCTCTCTTATTTGCCTTTTACGGTAATGCTTTCCACCACTGGCCGGGAATTTACTTTACTCCCATTATCATCCTCTCGTATGGCAACGAAATCAAAATCACTTCTCATTGTTATATACCATATGACCCATATCTATGGCAACCCAAGAAAGAATTCCATAATTAATAACATGTTGTCATGTTTCATCAAATTAGATGAAGCCCTAAAATCAAAATCACTTCTCATCACAATGTAACCTGTTCCTCTACAAAAATTTTATGATTCACTAAATTAAAGCTCTGTTTATTTTCCTAGACGGATTTTTTTCCTATTTGATACCCTGAAAGAGGGTTTGCTCGTTTTGGGGTTCCTTAAACCCTGGTTACCAAAACCCATTTGAGAGAGAGAGAGAGAGAGAGAGAGAGAGAGAGAGAGAGAGAGAGAGAGAGTCTTTGCAGTCCAATTGGGATCTGAGAGGTGGTGGTGATCGAATTAATGAGGGATATCCAGGGACGGAGGGAAAGGGGGCACGTGTCCCCGCTCGAAACTAAAATAATTTTGTTTTGTAATATTTTCGTATATTCAGCATAATTATGAAATTAAGTGTGTTACTACAAATACACACTTGCATATATTTCAAAAATATACATATAGAATTAGTTTTATGTTTTAATTTCGTCATATGGTGCATTTATACTTGTTGGTTTTCGAACTATTTGTCTATGGAAAATGATATTAGCACTCCAAAAATTGATGCAGGTACTCCAAAGAACAAAGGAAAGTGCTTTGGAATTACACTAATTTTGGAATGCCAGCATCAATTTTTGGAGTGCCAATATCATTTTCCTTTGTCTATTTAGATCGATTCTTCTTAATTGTACTTATTTTTAACCGTCTAAGAGGAATATTTTAAGATAATATCATTAATAAAACTATATCGATCATTCTAAAACTTGTCGAAATTCATGTAAAACATACTTTCAAATTTTGTACTCATTTTTACATAATTTAAGTGAAAGTATGTGTTATATATTTTTTGTAGTTTGTAATACATGCCTTAATTGTGTATGATCTTATTGTGGTTAACTAGAAAAACAAATTTTCGCCACTATGATTAACAAGGTGCCCACACTTAACAACATTCCTGAATCCGTCCCTGGGGATATCGAAAAGGAGAAGGGGTGTCCAGGAACAGTTTCAAGGGAAAATTTTAAGAGAGAGAAATAATTCCAGTTGGAGAGAGAGAGTGAGAGTTGTAATATAGGCTGGAAATTTTGCAGCAATGGTGCACAAAAGTTACAAAAGGGTAAACTAGTCATTTTGTAGAAACAAAGACAGAACGGTGCAGTTCATTGTAAACAGAATTCATTACAAGGACACACGGAATTAAGAAGAATCGATCTAGGATAGGACGTGTTACAAGTGCACCCTAATTAATATCCGTTAAGGACATTTTCAATATTAACAAATGTTAAACAAATGTTCTCAGTATGTTTTTGGTGGGTATTAATTATCAAAACACGTCATTGACCGTCTTTTTCCAAAGTTATAGAAAAATAGTCTTAGATCCATTATGTGAATTTCATAAACCCACAAGTTCACTTATTAATTTTGTAAGGTCTCAAGTCCAATTTAGGCTACCCTAGAATAGGGTAGGGTACCCTACGATTTAGATACTTTCATAAAATTTTAGGGTGCACTTTTTTATTATAGGATAGGGTACCCTAGGGTAGGGTAGATTACCCTAACGTAGGGTACTCTAGGGTTTAGGCACTTTTATAGAATTTTAAGGTGCACTTTTTTACTATAGGGTTTGTAGTAGTTTAGACACTTTTATAGGGTTTAGGATTTTAGGCACTTTCATAAGGTACCCTAGAGTTTAGGTTGTGTGGACTTGTGGCTTTACAAAACTATTAGGTTGACTTGCGGGCTGCCGGGCTCATGAAATATATATAATGGACCTATCGCTAAATCTCCCAAAAAGTCAAACCAACTCCACATCAAACAGTACAACTGTACAAAATCCTTTTTTTTACATGCTCATAGATGTGAATGTTCGGACCAGTTTACCTGCACCTCCACCATTTCCCTCTTACAGCAGGTTAGCAACATTTAGAGCCAAAATTGCTATTGATCAACAATACACTTTTTCAACTTTACCTACTTTAATCTCACACTAATACTTTCTATTTTACCTACTCTCTATTATTATAATGTTACTTTTTAGACTGTTTATATATAAAAAAATAAGATTAAAAATTACATGCTTCAATTTTCAATCCGTTTGAACCGGTGTGAAAATCTTATTTTTTTGATCATTTTATCATAAAGGGTCATAATTAATTTTTATCTCTAAAGCTTTCATAATCAAGTTTATGCTCAACATGGTCCCTAATAAAAAACAGATACTAAATTATGAGAACTCTAGAGACAAAAATTAATTATGATCTTTTAGGATAAAATGATAAGAAAAATAAGATCTTTGTACCGGTTCAAACGGATTAAAAAAATAAGTGCTTAATTTCTTAATCATATTTTTAATTAATATATAAACCATCTCAAAAAAATAAGTGCTCCAATTTTTAATCTGTTTGAATTGGTGCGAAGATTTTATTTTTCTAATCATATTATTCTAAAGGGTTATAAATGAATTAAAAATTGGGGCACTTAATTTTTTAACTATATTTTTTAATATATAAACAGTTTTAAAAAATTAACATTGAGAGTAGGTAAAATAGAGAGTGTTGGTATGGAGTTGAAGTAGGTAAAGTTGAAAAAGTGTACTAATGATAAAAAATGTTTTTTTTGATAAGCAACAAAATTTTATTAGAACTCGACAAAGGGTACATTGAGGAGGCCGAAACTGAAGCTACAAGAAGAACCTTGAAGCAAAAGAGAAGGCCAAAGGGAAATAAATAAGAAAAGAGAAAAAAAAATCCAATGGAAATTGGATGATGCCACAAACAGAGGAGTGGCATCCACCTAACATCAAAACCACATAATCACGTCCTCATTGGATACCAACAGTCATCTGATTCTTTAATCCATGACAAGCAATGTCCATGGCCCAGCAATAGAACTAGAGACATGATACTCTTGAGATCAAATTAAAATTAGCTTCATAGTATCAGAGTAGCATTACCAACAGAAAGAACCAAATGTAGCAGTAACCGAATCCATCTTCAGAATTGAAAATGGTTCAGAACATTATCACAGCCTGAAAACTCAACACCATTTTAATAAGCAATTCCAGCCCGAAAGCCCTGAAGACTTCCTCCACACCAGCACCATTTTGACAGCACACAAACCTAGCTTGGGATCAGCAGTCGTGACATCACAGATACAGTTTAACATACAAAACAATTCATGATCCTTCAATCTCAGATACTCTTAGCCCTCCAATATATATCAACCAATAAGCCAGTGTGATAGCATGAAGATTAATCTCCATACTCTTAGCCCTCCAATGATAAAAAATGTTGCTAATCTGCTGTAAGAGAGAAATGGTAGAGGTGCATGCAAACAAACCTGAACATCCGTGACCATGAAAAAAAAAGATCTTTTGTACTTTTTGATGACGTGGAGGAGGAGTGGGTTTAACCCAACCCAACCCAAGTTAGGGTTCAAAGCACAAAACATGATTTTGTATGGTTTGTCTTGGTTTTGTACTGTTGGCTGACATGGCAGAAGATTATTGGTTTAGAGGAAAAATTTAATTTTCCTCCTCTGGTGGAGAGAATTTATTCTCTATATAAATACCCAGCTGGGTTGTTCGAATAATTAGGACAAACATTTTCTCTCTTGATAAAAGGAGAGAGGGTTTAGCTTGATTCATTTGCGTAGAACTTCTTGTTTATTTTCTTCTTCTTCTTCTTTCTTCTTGTTTCACCAACAATGTATCATCCTTCCCTGGAAAAGTCTACATTAATGCCATGCCACGGGGTTGCCTGGACTATGCCGTTGGCAGCCACAGCGTGCCATGGTCGACGTCCGGAGCACCCCGTGGGTTTGTGCGTTAGATATCGGAAGCCTAAGAAAAATTTGATCACCTATAATAATGGCCGCTCTTTCGGCTTTGAACCAACTCGTTGTTCACAACCTCGAGTCTCTGTTAATCAAACGGAGAGTCATGGTCAGGAGCCCGAGGGTTTTCGCCCCTTGGCGAACTTTCCCACCAGTTTATGGGGAGATCGATTCTCCGCTTTCGCTTTAGACACGCAGGTAATCAAAGCATACGTACGCACACGTGTTACGATTTTCCGGGGCCATTTTGCGCTGGTTCCTTGCCACCCCCTCTCCGCGCTTGAGTTTTGGTTGGCATATGATTGTCCGGACTGGACGATGATGCCAACATAGTCGAGATTCTTGTTTCTCGGCTGTGTACCGTCATGTCCGTTGCCCCTTAAGATTATTGTTATGGCTTTGTTCGATCAAAAAAAAAAAAAAAAACCCTTTCTTTGCTTAGAAAACGAAACATGCGTGCGCACACGTCACTGTCGTCACACACACATCTATATTATAAAACATGAGGGTTTTTGTTTACTCATACAAACCCAACACCCTCTATAACTATCGGATCGAATTTTTAATAGATCATATCCGTTCGATCGAGAGCATACTTCCTAATATAAACCTCCTAACTTTATAATTGTTAAATTCTTTCAATTGATTGCTTTTAGGTTCTTAAAAAACTTGATTATCTTTTTGAATTTAAATCAACTCAATAATTGATTTCGGTAAAGTTGATTTTCTTATATTCAATTCAATATTTGCTTTTAATTTGTTTCCTTTTAGGTTAATTTTCCTATAGTCATATATGAAAAGAAAATAACATAGGAACGGATCAAAAGGGGGCACGCGGGGGCACATGCCCCCACTCGAAATTAAAATATTTTGTATAAATTAACATAATTATGAAAGTTTGTTAATATATAAACATACACACTTGCATATATCTTGAAAATACACATATAAAATTAGCTTTATGCCTGAATTTTATCATATGGTGCATTTATATTTGTTGCTTTACGAGCTGTTTGTCTATTTGGAGCTATTCTTTCTTGATTCTTTATTTTTAACCGTCTAGGAGAAATATTTTAAAATAAAGTCATTAACAAAACTAGCTCGATCATTCTAAAACTAGTCGATATTCATTTAAAACATATTTTAAAATTTTGTTTGCGATGTTGTTCTCATTTTTATCTAATTTAACGTAAAGTACACTTTATAAACTTTCGTAGTTAGTAATGCATGTCTTAATTTTGTACGATCTTCCTGTGATTGACTAAAAAAAAAAAAACTTTCGTCATTATGATTAACTGGTGTCCTTACTAGGCTATATTTTTGGATCCGTCCCTGGGCTTCGACAACCCTCCACTTGAGACAACCAAAAAAAAAAAAAAGAATTTTATACCCAAAAAGAAAATTTTGACTTGTATGTCTCTTTATTTTTTATGATTGAATAGTAAGTGGGCAACCAAGTTTAGAGTCGGACTTGGGCAACTCAAACATCGGGACCGGCATGCTTGCCGACCCATACTGTGCAAGCTTGCTACTAGGTTATTTTTGTGTAGCATATGTATGGCGCGCAGTCGATAGCAAAACAGCATCCCGCCACTGGTTATTTGCTTTAATTTGACATTGCTATTGTATGATGCAGTTGCTTGAAAAATACAGTAAAGAGGTGGAGGTGCTGAAGGAAGAAGTGAAGGACATGCTAATTGCTGTGGGTGAACCAGCAGAAAAGATGGTTCTGATAGACAAACTGGAACGACTAGGCGTCTCCTACCTCTTCGACAAAGAGATTGAGGAGCTCTTGGAACACATGTTTTCGAATTTCGAGGAATATAGTCGTGTTTTCGAGGACAATTTGTTCATGGTGTCGCTTCACTTTCGACTATTCAGGCAACATGGCTATAGCCTGTCTTCCGGTAAGTATCATAATCGATAACTAAATCTGAAAAAATGTTACTTACTTACTTTTGTCGATAAAAAAAAAAACTAAAAAACTAAACCTGATAGATTTGGACGCGCATGTAACTACTAGTATACATCTGATCTAGCCTCTCATTATTTTGTTGGGCCAACTTGTATGATACAGTCCGGACCGTTGATTGCCGTGATAGACGATCTGAATGCGTCCTGTAGGACGCTCTACAGGAAATTGCTTTGCAGCATCCCCGGAGCCGGTTAATTCTGACACTTCTGCGTCTAGGTCTGTGCATGTAAATCTGCATGTGCTCGTAACATTACTCTAGTTCAGGGGTAATTCTAGACTCCTACCTCTGATACTAGCTAAAAGGTGATTTTAGGATACTAAGGTAAATATACGCACTAATATGCAAGTCACGTGACTTTGAAAAGTTTCTCAAGTTGGAGTATATGGTAAGTTTTACACAATTTAAATTTGGCTACTTATCAAAAAATACTTAAATTTGGCAAATTGATTAGAGCTTAATTTGTTATATGTGTAATTCTCGTATGTACGAACTTACACATTTAATTTAAGTCAAAAATCACTTTTCACCCGTCTTACATATATACGAAAAATCACTTTGTTATTTGCTCTGAAATTTTAGTACTGTGAAGTGTGAATTAAGTCACAGACTAGACTGATTTCATTTAAAATATGATCAATTGACTCCTGTTAAGTTTGTTAAAACTAAACAACTCTTAGAGATCTTGTCAAGCGCACTAGATCTATTGTGGATGTTCCTGCGAAAAAGGCTATGCTAGGGAGTGTGGTTGACGGGTTGGGAGTACCTATTGATACCATCGGTAGAAATAAATCCATCTTAATTAGCGAAATGAAAGACCACAAAGGAAAGAACATTTTGAAGTTAGTGGATAATGATTCCTTAATTAACTACATAGGTGTACTACTTATTTATTAAGGCCCCATTCTGCTAACTAAAATAAAATACTTATTTTTTGAATTAAAAATGATGTATTTTAAGAGAATGACCTGTCTCGTAAAATAATTAAAAATGATGTATTGTAAGAGAATGACCTGTCTCGTAAAATAAAAAATAAGTATTTTATTTTAGTTAGCAGAATGGGGCCTTAATAAATAAGTAGTACTCCTTTGTAGTTAATTAAGGAATCATTATCCACTAACTTCAACCGAACAAAAAAAAAAAAAAACATTTTTCGGATAAGATAAATGTACAGAATTATTTGGCATTTTTTTTGGATCCCTTCATTCAAACCAAAACTTTCAACACAGCGTGCAAGTAACTTCTGAAAATGTCACTGCTATCTTATTTTGGAAGTGGTCAAATTCCATATTAAAAAATTATATGCATTTTTAAATCAATTTTTATGATGACGTTGTGAAATCTTAATTTCTCATGGTGTGGATGATCATGTGAATATTAACCAGGTGTGTTTGAAAAATTCAAAGACTGTAATGGGGAGTTCAAGGAAACCCTAAGCAAAGATGTGATGGGTATGTTAAGCCTTTACGAAGCTACTTATTTGAAGACACATGGAGAAGACATACTCGATGAGGCTTTGTGTTTCGCAAAAGCTGGGCTCGAGTCCTTGAAATCCCATTTAAGCCCGGATTTGGCTGAACAAGTGGCCCACGCTCAGTACCAACCGCTCCAGAGGAGCATTCCAAGAGTCGAAGCTAGGCATTACATCTCTGTTTATGAAAATGATGCTTCTAGGAATGAGAAGCTGCTGAGGCTTGCAAAGATTGATTTCAATTTGTTACAGATGTTACACAAGAAAGAACTCTGCCACATCTCCTGGTAATAGTGTGTGTGGGTGTGGGCGCGTGCGTTTATGTGTACGCATATATTTGTGACTCGATCTTTTTTCTTGAGATAATCAACCAGGTTCTGAGGAGTAGCGAAGCATATTGAAAAAGAAAAACAGATAGGAGTTCAAACTCATAGACACACAGTATAAAAAAGTTATGTGTTTTTTTGTAGCCATGTGATCGAAAATATGTTGTTATGGAGTAGAAAATTGTAGCCTTGTGAAAAAATAGTGCAAAAAATAGTGTTGTGATACCGTTGTGCTATGGGTTAAAAAATATAATAATTTGCTGTTCAAAAAAATAGATTTAAAAAAAAAAAAACTCATGTAGTAAATGTAATCTTCCATGGCGTCTTGTTTCAAACTCAAACAACTTCGTTTAGCCAATTCATTATGTAAACTAAATTCAACATGTAATTTTAATTTGTATACTAAGCGCTATATATCCATACGGGTTAAGCTCCCCTCCACACTCTTATCCTCCATATCTCACTACAACTAAACTCAATATGTTTTTGCACCATCCCGGACCTACAAAGAAGGGACCCGGGGGCTCTACTGCGCCTCTTGGGCAGCAGCCCCTGCCTAGTCCCAAAAACGGCACAGTTTTGAGGGAAAAAAAAATATTTGACTCCCATTTGCAATCCTATGGAGCAGAAACGTGATTATGAGAGCTTTAGAGATAAAATTTGATTATGTCTCTTTAGAATAATATGATCAGAACAATAAGATCTTCACACCCATTCAAACGGATTAAAAATTGGAGCACTTAATTTTTTAACCGTATTTTTTAATATATAAACAGTCTCAAAAAATTTATTGCTCAAATTTTCACTCCGTTTAAATCAATGCAAAGATCTTGTTATTCTGATCATATTATTCTAAAGGGTCGTAATTTGTTTTTATCTCTAGGGTTCTCATATTAAGTATATGCCTTTTTTTAGGACCTTGGGGAGCAGAAATGTGATTATTAGAGCCATATAAACAAAAATAAATTACGACCCTTTAGATAATATGATCAGAATAACAAGATTTTTGCACTGATTTAAACGGAGTGAAAATTTGAGCAATTAATTTTTTGAGATTGTTTATATATTAAAAAATACGGTTAAAAAATTAAGTGCTCCAATTTTTAATCCGTTTGAATGGGTGTGAAGATCTTATTGTTCTGATCATATTATTCTAAAGAGACATAATCAAATTTTATCTCTAAAGCTCTCATAATCACGTTTCTGCTCCTTAGGATTGCAAATGGGAGGCAAAGATTTTTTTTTCCCTCAAAACTGTGCCGTTTTTGGGACTGGGCAGGGGCTGCTGCCCAAGCGGCGCAGTAGAGCCCCCGGGTCCACAAAGAAGATCCAAAGTATTCATCATTTTGTAGGTCTCCGCATTAAGAAATATATGCGCATGTAAAATCAGCTTGATTGGAAATTAAAAGACACCTTTTAAAAAAAAAAGTCGTCAAAAGTGAATATGGTCCGGGAATTGATCCCAGGTTGAGCACGGGGCATACACTGCCCTTTTACCACTGCGCTAGGCCACCACCTCAAGCTTAAATCCTTAGTCAGAGCCGACCCTTGATTTGAAACTTGTGTTGCGGTTGCTTAGGCCTTCAAAAAATTTTGAGTTGTAAGGGCTCCTCATACTTTTTTATCCCTTATTATAGTCCAACAAAAGATATCCCATTTTAATTAATTTTCTCTTTAAACTCCCAAAACGTCAAGGCCGGCTCTGCCCTTACTCATATACTCATATGTTTATCTTACTTGTTGCATGTTTGTGTGTACATATATATAGGTGGTGGAAAGACTTGGATCTAGTTTCAGAAGCTCCTTACGTGAGGGACAGAGCGGTGGAATGCTTTTTCACTTCTACATCAGCTTATTTCGAGCCACAATACTCTCTTGCTCGTTTGATTCTCACCAAGGTCTGTTTAATCACATCAGTTCTGGATGACACCTACGATGCTTATGGTACCTATGAAGAACTCAAACTTTTCACCATCGCGGTGCACAGGTATTTATTTATTTACTCATGTATTTTTTGGTCGGCCAAGAAATTTTCAAAACAGCGATCCCAATTAAAAACAAGTGCTCATGCACAGGTGGGACATAAATGCCATGGATCAACTCCCGAAGTACATGAAGCCAGTGTACAAAGCTCTCCTAAACCTCCATGATGAAATTGAGAGGGAGATGGCAAAGCAAGGAAGAACCTATGCCGTTCATTACTTAAAAGAGGCGGTATGGCGCCCTTAGTTTCTTTTTGTTTTACTACTTTTTTCATCATTTTCTTTTGTTTTTCACCGGGGAAAAATAAAGGGAAATGATTTTGCCACTTCCTTTTTTGTTAACGCTGCTCCCCTGCAAGTGTATTTTTGCACAAAAAATACACTTGCAGGGAAGTGACGTTAACAAAAAAGGAGTGGCAAAATCAGCAGCAAAAAAACACTTTTCAAGAACTTTAATTTAAACAAAATTTACTCAAAAAATGACATTTGCAGTTTTGTCGTTACTGGCAACTTGATAGTGGACAGACATTTTGAGGTTTAAATACTGAGGATGTGATTTTTTTGAGGTTCAAACGTTGGAATCTTGAAGACATCAAATCACATCCTCAGAATTGAGGATGTGATTTGATGTCTTCAAGATTCCAACGTTTGAAATCGTCGACTACAATAGAGATCTGATTCTGATGACATATTTAAACATAAATCACGTTTCTAAACTAAGAGGGAATTTTTTTTTGATAGGCAATTAAGAGGGAATTGATTTCCCACCTTCCTATAGTGATTATTCCTGGCTCAATCCATGAAAAAGAGAAACTTTACACTCTCATAAATTTTCAAAATGAACATTTTCCAGATAAGATTACTAAATTAATTAATTCATTAGAATGTAAATAAATTTTCGTTCTTCCCAATATTATGCTTTTATACTCACAAGCAAACTGTTAAGTTTAGTATTTGAGAGCCTACTTTTTGGCTTCTCATTTTCAACTTTTTGGTTTTTTGATTTTTTGTCTTTTTGGTCAGAATGTAGTTTGAATCTGGTAGAATGTTTGGATGATATGTGCAGAATGCATTTTGTAACTTAGTAGTGTTTGGGAGATATGTGATGAAAATGAATTATGACCTGGTTTTTTACCATGTTGCCCTTGTTTATTTATTATGGGATATACTGTGTATAAATAATGGTTTAATCAATTTTTTTAAATTTTTTCGTTTTTAATTATATCAGCACACACAAAACTTTTTACACCTTTCTCCTTAAAAAAAAAAAAACTTTTTACACCCTTTATATATTAAAAAATTAATTGCTCAAATTTTCAATCCGTTTGAACCGATGTGAAGATTTTATTTTTCTGATCATTTTATCTTAAACGGTCATAATAAATTTTTGGCTCTAAAGCCTTTCAATGAGCACCCTAAGAGAGTCCTATAACCAAATATAGAGGATAATTTGGTCTTTTCTCCTCTTAGCTCATCAAAAGTGGAAAATGAGAAGTTGAAAAGGACCTCAGGCCCTCTTTTTGGCTTTTGCCCTGGATCTTAAAAAACAGAGAACTCATTTTGCAAAAAGTCATTTTCCCCACAAGCAACCAAACACCAAAAACTAAAAAATGAGAAGTTGAAAAGGCAAAAAAGAAGCGCCCAAACAGGCACTAAATAGTGATTTGTTCTTTTTGGGTATTTGTCTGCTGTCTTTGCTACTAGCTTGCTGTATGTATTCTGTTGCGGTTGTTGGGGTTTTGTTTTCGGTTGCTTCTATGGCCGGTTTTGCTTTGCCGGATTTTTCGCTTGTTTTGTTGGTCAGAGGTAGTTTGTTGTTGCTGTTTTCCCGGTGCTCCGTCTTCCCGTGTGTGGTGGCTGTTGATTTTCTTTGGTGTGGTTGTGTCTGTAAGCGTTCTCTTTGTTTGGCGGCTGTTTTTTGGGTGTAGGTGGCTGTTTAGGGTGTTTTATTTTTAGGGTTTTGGCTTGGCATTTTTTGTTGGTCTCTTGCCAACGTTTTGTCTTAGATTAGTAATTTTTTCTTCGGATGCCCTCGTCTTTTTAATCTTTGTATCATTTCAGAGATTAATAAATTTCTTTTGCTGAGGAAAAAAAAATAGTGATTTGTTATGATTAATAAAACATGTTACAATAGCAATGTATTCGAACAAACTAGCTAGCCACACTGACTTCGAGTTTTTTTTTTTGTCTCTCTTGGTTGAACCAGTTTAAAGAAATAATAAACTGCTTCATGGGGGAGATGGAGTTGTTAAAGAAAGGACATGTACAATCGTTCGATGAGTATTTGGTCGATGCATTAATAACCAGCGCAATTCCATTGCTCACAACGGCATCGTTCATAGGCATGAGAGAGATTGCTACCACAGATGCATTCCAATGGTTACAAACTAAACCTAGATCCTTAACGGCTCTCTCTACTTTATGCCGACTCCTCAATGACATACAAACCTCCAAGGTACATCTCTATCTCTATTATAAAACAGAAGGGTGTGGGGACAAGTTGTTGCAACGACTCAGATTTGTTTGATCCAATGGTTGAGATGCATTTTTTCACATTTTATGAAAGTATCCATATTTGCCCATCATATTACATAAATGCCATCTGTTGTCTAAGAGGAAAAAGGAATCGGAATTCAAATTTCACAGCTCTCTCTCTATGTGAAAACAAAGAAGGGGGAAACCAATTCTCCTTGCTTCCTTTCTTTTTTTTTTTGATCCGCTCCTTGCTTCCTTTCTACGAGACCTTTCCTCCCCTACGGGTTGACTGTCTTCGGATAAGGGGTTCCCCCCTTGGACTACCGAGCACTGAGATCGTCTACCGTCCACTCCTCCTTGACAGTCAAACCCCTCGGGAGAAATCAAATCGGGAGAGGTATTTTTTGTTGCCCACCATATGTTTGTTAAAATGTTCTATTCTATTTTGTATACACTTCCTCCAAAATCTGGAGAGGTATTTTCTGTTGCACACCATGTGTTTGTTAAATGCTCTATTCTGTTTTGTACAGTTGTAGAAACTTTGTGGGGGTTTTTTTTCCCCTTTTTTGAACAGCATTCTGCATAATTTCGTGAGTTGCTAATTTTTTCACTACACTGTTTGCGTATTCACTTTCTTCAAATCAATAAAAAAAAAAATCTTCGTCGTTCAAAAAAAGAAGTTAATTTCTAGCAGTTTGTAGCTACCTAAAAATTGAAATAATGTTTTGAGCCACTATCAAGATTCAAAGGGTATTTCAATTCCAATCGGGGGTGAATAGTGTCAAAAGCACAGGCCGGGGTGGGTTGTGCCGTAGGCACGGGCAAGCACTAGTATGTACTATATATTATGCACACATTCGCTTATTTAGCAATTTTATTTTACTTTTTCTCTAACTTTTCTTAACAATTGAAGGCTGAAGAATTGAAGGTGCGCCACATGGCTACAGGAGTTGAGTGCTACATGAAGCAGCACGGTGTTTCAAAGTTGGAGGCCGTCGATGAGTTTTACGAAAGAATTGAGAATGCATGGAAGGATATCAATGAAGAGATGATGATGATGAGGCCAGCTGCGATGTCCAAAGATCTCCTCATGCGGATTCTCAACTATGCGCGCCTTCACGATGTGGGTTACAAGAACGATGATGGGTATACTCAGGCAGAATGCGTCAAAGACCATGTTATCGCACTGTTCGTCGATCCCATCCCCGTGTGATCATCGTGCAATTTCAATAATTCGGTGCATGATTTCTAAGTTATAGTAACTAATTATATAAGCAAATCGAGGGATTTCAACTTGTATCCGTGGGAAAATATAATGCTCCCGGGTTCGAACACTAACACTTTCACGTGACGTCGGATAAAGTATTGTGTTTGAGGAGGAAGAGTATTAGTTCCCGTCCTCATTTAGGAATGGTTGTGATCTTAATTCGTCGATCATAATTTAGATAGTTGTATCTGGTGTGTCTATCTTTATAGGACATTGTTCTGTCGATGCTGTTGTACTTGATGTTTGACACCTCCGGTGCGGCGGCGAATCTATCTTGAAGGCACTGTCTTGTGCACATGCGTGTCTCGGTTTGCGATTCCCTTTCCCTTTACAATTTCTGTCATCGTTGTTCCTTACAGTTTCTGTAACCGTTAGTTTTTCCAGCGTTTGATTCTATCAATAAACCAGCTCATTGTTTCATTACAGTTTTCACTAAGAATTTACTCAATCAAATTTATGAAACACATGACAGGGGGAGAGAGAGACACATAAATTAAGTGCGTCGGTAGATGAACATAATAATCGAACAACATATAATACATCGACACAAGTTTTTTTTTTGTGTGGAGAAAGGCAGAATTTTATAAAAGGGACCAAGCCCATAACCTCAAGGAAAACCTTGAGAAAGAAAACAGCCAAATCCAACTGGATACATCAAGAAAGGCAACAGCCTAGCCAAAACAAGAAAAACTAAAATTTACAAAAAAAATTGAATATGAAATTCTCCACTCGCAACAAACTCTGAGATTGTCGGGGGTTTTGAGCTCGTGTTTCCAGGAACTAGCACAACTCTTTACCTCATCCAGAATTAACTTCTCCACTCCAGTAGATTCATGACCCACTTGAAGAAAAATCCGACCATTCCGTTCCTTCCAAAGATAGTAAACAGAAGCTCCTAAACATAGTTTAAACAGGGTGACCCTCATAGAACCTCCCTTGCCATATAAAGAACCCCACTGAACTTCAGAATTAAGATCCCAAGCATGGGCTGGAAGGCCACAACTAGTTCTGACCTGTAACCAGACAGAAGCAAAGAAAGGGCAATCGAAAAACAAGTGGGAATGTGATTCCACTCCGCCACAGCACAACACACAGTAACTATCATTTATAATCCCCCAATTATGCAACCTATCCTTGGTAGAGAGTCTCCCAAGAATAGCTAGCCATAAAATAAAGGACCACCTTAGGACATGTTTTTTATACCAAACCATGGGCCACCAACCAACTTAAGGGGCTTTGGAACGTAGGGCTTCCCAAGCAGACTTAGTAGAATAGGTACCAGCAGTAGACAAAGTCCAAATAATTGAATCTTCTATATCGTCATGAGGAACCAGATCAGGAGCAGTATTCTCTATGATTTCTTTAACCACAACATTCCTGCTCCTAGGTCATCTCCATCTCCCATTATGAACTATAGAGCTCACTTTCGCATTAAGGGATCTCCCTAAATTGAAAGCCACCCTATCCCCATACTTAAGGTACAAAAGGGCCAAGGGAATGCCAATTATCCAGCTATAGGAAAGTGTTTCCACCGTTCCCAATCCTATGCTGAATAAATCTTTGACAATCCCTATGCAGACCAAAGATCTTCCTCACAGTCCAAGATGAATCTTGAGGGAGATCCAGAGACCAAATACACCGATTCTTTATTACATAAGAATGAATCCACTTTACCCACATGATATCCTCCTTTTTGCAAATAGCCCACAAGTGTCTCAACATTGAAGCCTTGTTCCATTCAATGAGTCTCTTGAAACCCAAACCTCTTTCCTTTTTAGGAACACAGACAGCAACCCAAGCAACCTTAGCTCTCGAGGATTTTAACTCCAATCCTTTCCAAAGAAAAGCAATAAGAAGACTTTCAATTTCCTTCATAGTTTTCTTAGGAAGAATGAAAATGGAAGACCGATAAACCTGGATACTGAAAAGAACAGAGTTTATCAACTGAGCTCTCCCTCCAAAAGATAGCAACTTATTAGATCAAGATTGGATTCTCTTGAACATTCGATCCTTAAGAACCACACAGTCAGAGTGCCTTAACTTTGTAGAGATTAAAGGAATCCCTAAATACAAGTTTTACCAGTTAAAAATTTAAAATAAACGAACAATTGTTAATCGAACAACATATTAATACATCGACACAAGTTTTAGTCGAAAAATACAATTCATTTTCACTCAAATAACCGTGGCACAATGCCAATCAAAAAAAAAAAACTAAGGAAACAATTCTAAAATCTGGAAAACGAGAATGGTTTCTATTTTTCTTACAACAACCAACACCACCAACGTCAGATCCAGCCAGATCCGAACCAAATCGACGAAACCACGGCCACCGCAACCTTCACCGCGGTTGGAGCCACCACAGGAGCGGCAGATTTGTTGTTTTTGGCAGCGACGGCAGCAGAAGGCGGCGAGGGCAGCGGGTGAACCACGACGGAAACCTTCATTCCGTTGTAGCAACCACCGTTGCCACAAATGAAGTAGTACCTCTGGGCCTTGTCGAGGAGAATGAAGTCTTTTCCGCTGCTCCAGTTTCCCACAGCCCCTTCCGTGGTGCAGTTGTCGTACCCCGTTTGGTTCACTTCGAACACGTTGTATTGCGTCTTCTGGTACCTAAATGCTGCAAACACGAAAGAGAAATTGAGAGCGCGCGCGCAAGGGAAGTAGACTTCAGGGGACACCAAGCTCAGATCCGGTCTCTCTATTGTCCAGTTTGGTTTTTTGGGTTGTTGTTACCCCCCATCTCGTGCGCACTAACAATGATTAAAATCATTCCTATTTTACATCCTATAATGCAATTTGTTTCGTAGAAATAAATAGTTTGATCGGTCATCGATAACTATATAACCAATTTGGGTGACTATCCCATGTATCCACGTGTCATCAATAGCTACATAACAGTTCACGGGCGACTATCCAAACTTTCACCATTCGTATTGTCTTCTACAAATGAAAACTGTTGGCATAGCTATCAATGTTTAATCGAGCTAATAATTTACAGAAACATACTTTCTTCAGAAGTTTAAAACATGAACGATTGTGACCATTATTGTAGGCACGGGATACACACAAAACAATCCAAAACTGAACCAAACATGAAGCATAACCAAACATGAGCACAGGGGAGTGGAACAGAGCTTGGAAGGAAGGACTCCAGGGGCAAGGCAATCAGCAACTAAATGTGAATAAGAAAGTACAATGTCACTATAATGCAACTCTTGAGTAGGCGATTTTGATGGAAACAATTCCAATTTACAGGCAAAATTAAGATACACAATGCTACCAAAAGAACCTAAAATCAGTTGGGGCTCCTGTTTTTGTGTGTGTGTGTGGTAAGATAGGGCCATTATCCCGGTATAGATAAATTCTAAAACCAAACCCATAACACACAAACACTTGCACACCCACGCTCCACTCACTCCGCCCTTTATGTGTTTGTATATTTGGGTGTGGTGGTAGAATAGTTGGTATAGATTCGTGTCCAGACAGTACAATGCACGTGGTTCTATACATCGCACATAAGACCAACACATCAAACGATTCTGAACACATTTATGTCCGGATCTGATTCCTACATTTGAATCCCTAACAATTACTTCGACAAAGTACCGTACAGCAGCATTCAAAACAGTACCCATCGTCTTCCAGGGAGAGAATGTGAGATTTCTGATCTAGAGGGGGAGGCAGGGGAGAGCCAAGGAGGGGATGTGTAATTGTGTGTGTATGTGAGAGAGAGAGAGAGAGAGAGAGAGAGAGAGAGAGAGAGAGAGAGGATGTGTAATTGTGTGTGTGTGAGAGGGAGAGAGAGAGAGAGAGAGGTGCTTACAGATGAGGTCCTCGACGTAGAAGGTCTGGTTGTTGGACCAGAGAGTGTAGTTCATGCCCGGGTTCCAGCCGCGGTTGGCTCCGACGATGTGGTCTGTGGCGCCGACGGCGGCGACGAGGAGGCAGGCGGCGAGGAAGAGGAGATAATGAGCTGAGCTGGACATGGCTGGAAGGCACTTTTCTCTCTCTCTCTCTCTCTCTCTCTCTCTCTCTCTCTCTCTCTCTATTTGACTACCACTTGACTACTGTCTACCGGCCAGCATACATTGACAGCGCATTTATTCAACGCCCAACAAAAGTTTGGACCACACCGAGTCATACTATGTTGGAGAGTGCAATTTCAGCGAAATGGTTTTTCCCCCAGGCCCATGTTAATGATCGAGATCGTTCATTTTTTTTAATATATTGAGAATAACAAGCATACCAAAAATCAAGTTTACTGGACGTAACTTCATATGATTTTGAAACATATTTATTTGGAAAAAAAAAATCAAATTCATTCGATCCATTGTTGCAATCTTATTTTTAAGTGTTTCAAAATAAATCGAACTATATTCAATCAACTTGATTTTAGATGCTCTTTAGAAGTTCATAAAAATGAACAATTTCGATCATTGAAGTAGACTCTAGAAAATGTTACTTATTTTCGAAAGAATATTGTATTCTCCGATCCTTGGATAGGAGGTGGACCCGCATAGTCTTGTTCCCACGCCAATAGGCATGCTAGAATCACATGCTCTTTTTTAGAAAGATTAAATTCGCACTTACACCTTTAATAGCACTAGTAAAAAAGCACGTGCGATGCACGTGAAAGCTTGGCCAAGTAATATCATAGAATCTCAGTATTATTGTTTTTCTATTACCTTTTAGTCTAGACAATGAAAAATTTCTCATTCAATCTTGGTGTGAGAAGACACCTCTTTGATAGTGCCACAGGTGCAACGGTGTTGAGGTTTTCATATTTTTCTAACCTATAATAATTCTCTGTTTCCTATCCAATTGACCTTTTCATCTAACAATTGTCTGCTCCAATTAAATAAGATGCTAATGGAAAGACTTTAGAGCTATTAGTCAGATTCGGAAATCTACACAAGTAACAAATTGCGTGTAAGAAACTAATTAATTAACCCAATGTAAAAATAGATTCGGGAGAAAGTAAGTAGATAGGCAAACTACTTAAACAACTCATTTAAGAAACGTGTGAGTAGATTAGAACACGAGTAGTAAACGGAAAATATAACTCACAAACGCCGACACCAAAGAATATGAAGTAGATCGAGTCCAGCGATGAATCATAGTGTCCTTAAAGCAGAAACTTGTACGCAAAACTCACTCGGTAGAAAAGAGTAACGGCTTCTTCTTCTACCTTCTCAGCTTAAGGAAAACAAGGAGAGAAAATGAGATGATGGGTATTATGGGGAATAGGTAAAGGGCGGCATACACAAAAACACACACATGCACACATATGCAAAGTGTATGTGTGCTCTCTGAATTTTGGATGCATGAAATGGCTAGATACAATCTATTTAAATAGGCAGACAAGTTACTGTCTGAAATGGTACGACTTGGTTCACAAAGGGTCATGCTTGAACGGTTGCACTGGTTCGGAAACCGACTGTTGCAATGGTTCAAAACTCGCATTGGTTTGGTTTGCTTCCGAAAAACCATGCGGAAACTAACTGTTGCAATGGTTCAAAATTCGCATTGGTTCGGTTTGCTTCCGAAAAATCAAGCACTGGTTCGGTTTTGGAAGAGAAATGAGGAGGAGGCAATCGTTCGAGTATTCCATTTCTTCGTAGGCTTAGTTTTTCATTAATAAGTTTTTGGGCTTATTGCAATCATGTCCAAGACAATGGGAAAATGAAATTGTAAAAAATGATCTCTCGCTTCTTTTTTGTTCGGGTTTTTAATATGAGAAATAAAACTGTACATTAGTAGTTAGAAACCGTTTTCAAACTACCAAACTATATGAAAACAAGTTAGAGGAATAGAAACGTACTTGGCCAATTTCAAGCATCCATTAATTAGCAATCGAGGCTAATATTGGTTATATATTCTTAAAGCAATTTCGTCCCCAAAACTGGTGCTCTTGGAATACTCGAACAATTGCCTCCCCGGGTTACTCAATTATCAACGATCATAAGTAGCACGCCAATCTATCCGAGCGTTTTTACTGTCAGGAATCCGAGATGTGGTATGGGGTTGTGAGGAAAAAATGTGAATGAAAAGGTAAGGCAGAGCTTTTTTATAGGTAAGAAAGTGACCATACATAAGGAAGCAACTGTACGGAACGGCCCAAAGGTTAATGGCGAACTGAAGCCATTGGAACAGACACAACTAATTGCATAACATCTTTACCGTTGGAAATTAACAAAATTAAATTAAACTTAACAGGTCCAAACCTTTTTCTTTGTTCCCTTTCCCATAGTATCTCCGGTGAGGTGCGTCCTTTGGGAAGCCAAGGGATCTGTTGGAGTCGTTGTATTGTGTTGTTTGGGAAAGAGGCGTAGGGTGGGATAAGAATTAATTGAAAGTGCTAGGGGTATTTGTGGAAAGCAAAAGTAGGAAACATCTTCATATATTTAAAAGAAGTACAGTAGTATAGATAGATTTGGGCAGCCAGGGGATCCGTTGGAGTCGTTGTATTGTGTCGTTTGGGGAAGAGGCGTAGGGTGGGATAGGAATTAATTGAAAGTGCTAGGGGTATTTGTGGAAAGCAAAAAGTAGGAAACATCTTCATATATTTAAAAGAAGTAGTATAGATTACTCTATTGTTCATAGAGAATTTTTTCCTTTCTAGTATCTGTTCACGGCCTTGATCCCCGGCTGCCAGATAAGCCTTTGAATATTACAAAATCGAGTCGGATCCCGCGTCCCTGCAGTAACTTTTACTCACAGCAAACTGCAACCCCGACAACCACTGCTCAGTGCAGTTGGTATGTCATCTCTCTCTTAAAGGGAAGGTCCTGGGTTCGACCCCTGCTGGGACAATACCCTTGGATCCCAAGCTATGGATAGCTTCTGGACTCCGTGCTAACTCTAACGCTCCCACTAACCCCTGCTGATGTATGACGATTGAAAAAAAAAAAAAAAAAACCTGCAACCCCCAAAACAACGTTGTTTTTGGATATTTTGAATTGCTCTTCCAGCACGTGAATCCCCCACAGACCAACGAGAATAAATTCTTTACACCGCCGGTGTAAACATTTGTTTCCTCCAAATCAATTGCATTGCGACACGTCGCCATGTTTTATTAATTGGGACCACTGTTTTGACACGTGTTGCAATGCAATTGATTTGGAGGAAACAAATATTTACACCGGCGGTGTAAAGAATTTATTCTCCGGACCAAAACACACACACTCTCTCTCTCTTGAATCCCCCACAGACCAAAACTCTCTCTCTCTCTCTCCTCTGTCTTCTTCTTAAGACTAAAATACGTTTTCTTCTTCAAGTATCATAAGAAGATAATTACGGTAAAAGAAAAAACTAAGATACGAATTTGATTAAAGACTTGTTTTTCTCTCTTCTTGTGTTGGACTTGAAATTTGATTCGGTTTATATGGATTCTTGTGATTCAATCTAATTTACTAATTGATTGGTCAAGTACAGATTTTCTGGATTCGATTAAGCAAAAAAGGACCTGTTTTCTACTCAGGTTTTCGTACTAGTGAACCCAAAATTAATTCGAATCTCCATGAACACAGCGTTGGTTCTCTCTTCTTTAAGAAATACTACTTGATTACTAATTGTTTCCTTCTCAAATGAAATTCGTGGACTATTTTCCCATGTTCGATCTGATCTAGAAATGAAGTTTTGCTTGATGACCATAAGAGATGGGGGATTAGGGGAACAAATTTTCAGTATGGGGCAGTCCTTCACTGTGCTTTAGCACTTGGAGTTGGAGAAGAAAACTTTAGCACCAAAGAAGATTAGGCAAAGAGAGAGAGAGAGATCACGTGACTACAATACATGAGGAATCCAAAATACCCTCAAAACGACGTCGTTTTGGGGGGCTACAGTTTGAAGTGAGTAAAAGTCACTGCAAGGATGCGGGATCCAATGGAGTCGCCCCGGATACATATATAGGCAGTTCATTGAAAGTTCCGTAACAATCTTTCACTAATTCTTTCCTATTTTATACTTTTCAAACGTATTTTCCTCGATATTTTATCCGGAACTCGAATCACTTCTTTTCTTTTGATCCTATCTCCTACTACCCGAGATAAAGGCAGGCGAATGCGAGGTTTTTTTGCACAGCTTGTAAAATGAGCTAATAATATGGTTGGATGAATAGGTATTTTGCACACAATCTAAATGAAAATGTTGGAGATACCCCCAGAGATTTAAATGAACATCTCCCCTCCCGGGATGAATAGATATGTCGAATTCCTCGGCGATGAACTTTCCAAGGTAGAGGACTTGATTATAAGTATTTGCCATTTGTGTGCTCGTTTGGATTGAATTTGAAAGGGGAAGCGAGAGGTAGTCCCGTGGATAAAAGTTCAACACGAAGAACAATTCTACTAATACGCCTTTAAAACACAATTTCGGACACAACTACGTTGGGAGCCGTTTGATACACATAGACAAACTTTGGACACAACATGAACCATGTGAACAGAGTTGTGTATTAAAGTTGAATTTGTAAACTTATTTTAAAAGGAAACATAAAGCAAAGGACAAAAATGTCATATGCTTTATCTACGTGCGTGGCAGTGAATTAGCAGTTTCTTGTTGAATTAAGGAAATCAACAACTACGATTAGATGTTAATTTTATGAACCGGAATAGATGGTCAAAGATTACGACCCATTACTTTATTTTATTTTATTTTATTTTTTTTGCCATATTTTATAACAATAGAAGAGTCTTTGTGAGGAAAGTGACTCACAAATCAAGGGCCTGAAGGGATCAGAAAAGAAAAAAACAGAGCATTGAAGAGGAGCCATGTTTGAATGGTGTGCCATATCCAAATTTTGGCCCTTGGAGCCTCTTCTCCTAAGTCCTGTATATAGGTTACTTGTATTCTGTTTTTTTGGGTGTGGCAAACAGTGAGTGTGGTGAGAATTAGAGAGAACCAGAATGCGAGTTGAGTGTGAGCTCCAGTGTGTGGACGCTCCTCCTCCGGTGAGCGATTTGTAAATAATTGTGATTATAGTACGTGGAAATTTTCTCTCGGAAGCTCTTGTGTTTCTCTCGTGTTTGATTTGAGGTCGTAGTATGAGCCCAACAATCTTGTGATAAATGACAGAAAAAAACCATACATTCTCGAATACAAACATAGAAATCCTCGATTAGCTGCTCTTACCATTTTATTTTTCTTAAACAGAAACCATAATAGGAATTAACGCAAGTTGTAGCTCAAGTCTATAGGGGGACACACGTACAGTACTACTTGTAAAATTCCATGGCCCAAAAGTTGCAGACAAAGCATTCCAATCTGATGCCAGAAAACCCAGCTCCAGTGGCAAGGGCCACAAACTCTTGTTTCGTGCGCTCCTTCCCTCCAGGGTTTTGAGTCATCATCACCAAGTCAAGTTGAAAAATGCCTTTCGTTGCAGCGCTACTATCTGGGATCACTGGGAGAATTCCCTCCACCACAATTATCTTCCCATTGTCCGGTAGAGCTTTGTGACAATTCTTTAGCAACTTCAGGCATTGATCATCGCTCCAATCATGAAGTATCCACTACATGTCACCACACACATCGCCATTCTCATCATTAGTTACATTAGATCGATGCATCATTTACGAAAAACATCTTATGTTGACAAAGTTAGCTTTGTGAAAAAAAGACCCGAGCGTCCTATAGTGCGCTACCTGTAGTGCGCATCTGGACACCGATTATACTACAAGGTCGGGCACATGGTGCATTACAGAGTAGCGTACTACAAGAACCCCGATTCCGAGGAAAAAAACACCATTTACTGACATGCTTATTGATGTTGAAAGGGAAAAAAAAAAAATAGCCATCTCCATCATCGTAAACTTGATATCAACGTACTAAGGGATCGGGTTGAGGAACAATTCAGCAAAATGAAAGTTCAAGGCTTTCTGGTTAATGATCATTTTTTACCCCATGGACATATAAACTCACCTTCATGAAGATGGCATCTCCTTTGGGTACACTTTCAAACATATCCCCTCCAACATGTTCCACACCTGCGTTGAAATTGTGTTACCATAGCTTGTTGTTGCACGTTTTTTTTCTTGAGAAAGTGCGAGAAAAGCACTACATAATCGATTGGAAAATGAATCATAAACTGTACCGGGATAGGGCGGGGCATGTTGGATGACATGTGGAAGGTCAAAATTAACACCCTTGATATGTGGGTATTTGGAAGTGATCAAGTTGAGAGTGACTCCAAGACCGCCGCCAACATCGACAAGCTTCTGAACTTGCTTGAAACCCTCGTACGAGGACTGCAGGATTTTGCTGAGCACAATTGTGGTGTGGTTGATCATGGCCTTGTTGAATACCTCATTGAACCTGGGATCCTTCCTTGGGTACTCGAACGCATGCATCCCGTGAACCTTGTCAAATGGGATTCCCCCTTCCGCGACCGCCCCTTTTAGTTCATACCTAGATAATTTAGTTCATAACTAAATGAGATCTTTAAATTCATACGAAAATTCGGAAATTATAGAGCAGAGGAACTATGGACATGAATATGAATATGAATGAATTACCAGCTGTCCATGAAGACCTTGTCCTGAAGCAAAAACAAGAAAGGCCCCAACGAGACTCCGTCTTGGTCGGAAACAAAGTACTTGGCCACGGGTGCCAGCCCATATAACCTCCTCTGCCCGACTAGGGCAGCAGGAGGGGGCTGATCAGAGGATAGTTCTGAGCACACGAGAATCGAGGAGCTGGCCAGGAGGCGCAGCATCCGATCCAGCATTTCTGGTGCGCCCGGGTTGCATGAATTGGGCAAATGGGACGCGATTTCAGAGGGGGAGAGTTGCGCTCCGGGACCTGCCTCGGCTATGATATCGAATACTTTCAACTCCACCGCTGCCTTCAGCACCATTGGCAGCACTGAGGAGCTTCCCAATTGCATTGCATAGAGACAATTCTCTTCTTCTTCTTTACTGACAGTACCGTAACTCGGCTCCATGTTTTTTCTATGCAACTGCTCTTCTTCTTTCTAGGGAATTAAGAACCAGAGCCAACCAATTTATAGTACCTTCGTTCCCACCTTTCTACTGAAGAAAGAAGGTAAGGCCAATTCATTTTTATTTTTTTTTATAAATTAGTGTCTGGATCAACTTACGTGCACCGGCACCGTTTGGTAGCGGGGTCCAATTGAAAGCTAGAGGAAAGCCTTATATAGATTGACCACATAAGATCAGTCGATATCACCTAGAAAATTTTGAACATTAAACCTAAGAGGAATCAAGCTCTTAAATCCCGGCATTGATAAAAAAGAAAAAGAAGCAGAAGCGAATCCCTTCGCGTTAAAGGCCAAAACACAATCCATTCGATGCATATGGACTCATGTGGATCGAACGGCTCCGAATGTAGTTATGTTTTAAAGTTGTGTTGATAGCATTATTCTATTCACAAATGTTTGTTTCTCGCGTTGCGTTCTTTTTTGATTTTCCCTTTTTCCAACGCAATATTTTTACCCACACGTTGACAACCTCTCCCATCGAAATTATCAACTGGGGTCGTCCACTCCAATTTGCACACGCCTTTGTTCATCATGCAATCATTATTCTAGGAGTCCTTTCAAAATAAAATAAAAAATCATTGTTCTAGGAGTAATTCTATTTTTCGGACAAGTTTGGTTAATTAGGTTATGGTTGGTTGGACATTATTTGACCTTGTGCTACCAAATTAACGAAAAAAACAAGAAATTTCGGATGTTTCCACTTTTCCTCTCTCGAGAGAAAGGAAAACAGGAAATCCGAATATGAAAGAGAACAGTTACGAGAAAAGTTGTGCCCTCCAAATGGGCTTCGTTTGGAGCTAGGCAACGTGATCCGCACCATTCCCTTTGTTATGGAGATCTTAAAATGTAGAACAACTCTAAAAAAGATTACAAGTCTGTGAACGAGTTACATTTTTCTTGAACAAATAAACGGCTAGTACAAGGTTCTATTCTTGAGGTCACGCCATAAGAAAGTAATTTTTTGTAAATCGCCTAGTCCCAATGTGGATAGTTTACCATTGGACCAGAAAGTAGATTAATTAAAGTGCGCGTAAATTGACCTGGACATCTCTGACCGTGTGAAAAAAAGCAGTTGGAGAACTGTGGTTGATTGCAAATGCCTAATGGTAACCAATTTGGTAGATGCTGCAGTGGAGCAGATGCTACCTGGGTGGGCCTACTTTTGGGGAGTACTATTAGGGGTGATTATAAAAACCGGAAAACCGGACCGAACCGGAAAAACCGGACCGAACCGGACCGAATTTCCGGTTTTCATTTCAACCGGTTCGGTCCGGTTTGAAATATTTCAAAAATTTATTTTCGGTTCCGGTCCCGGTTTGGGAGATTTACAAACCGGTCTAAACCGGACCGGACCGGATTACACATGTATACAAAAATTTGCAAGAGGTGTGGCTCGAACTCGAGACCTCAGGTTTCAATCCAAACGCCACTTACCGCTGTGCTACAACGGTTGTTGTGAATTCTATGTGTAAAAAATATATTTATTACATAAATACGATAGATATATAAATACAAACACTAATTACTTATCCAGATTTCATTTTCTTTTTCCTCACACACCCCGCCGACTTCACTCCAAGTCCAGGCGATGGCGATGGCGACTCTCTCTCTCTCTCTCTCTCTCTCTCTCTCTCTCTCTCCCTCTCCCTCTCCCTCTCCCTCTCCCTCTTCTTCTTCTTCTTCTTCAGTGGCGATGGCGAAGTGCGGCGGCCGGTGACCGGCGACTGGTACTCTCCTTCTTCTTCTTCTTCTTCAATGGCAGTGGCGATGGCGAAGTGCGGCGGCCGGTGACTGGTATACGATTACTCTCTCTCTCTCTCGTCCACGTTTGTTGATTTTTAGTTTTGTTTGAAACCCCAAACTCAGATCTGGTCTGAGATGGAGCTCGGTGACGGCGCCGGCGGTTGATACCGATAGGATCGTGCATATTTTCTCTCTGTCATCTTGAAACCGGATAAATTGTAAAACCGGACCGGAACCGGATAAACCGGACCGGAACCGGACCGGATTATTTCGTCCGGTTCCGGTTTCTATTTATTCCAAACCGGATAACCGGTTTCGACCGAAAAATGTGTCCAAACCGGTCGAAACCGGACCGGTATCACCCCTAAGTACTATTGTCTGGCTTGGTCGTGTCTTGCCCGAGCAATACTTATTTACAGAGCTGCCGTAAAAAGATTATTTACGGAGTTACACGATCTTGTTCGTCCGTTTCAACTTTGAACAATTTGAATTTGAATTAAACCTTTTTTTTTTTCTGAAAAAGTTTCATTATCATCCGGACTGTCCAAAAAACTTTTGAACAATCGTGATTCACCTCCGTAAAATTTCTTTATGGTTCTTTGGAAAGAAAATTTCTCAATCTTGCCCACTGTTGCTTTTTCCCCCTCTTCGGGTATGGAGTGGCATGCCGCATGCATATGTATACATGTGCATATGCGGATATGTATGTATCATATGTATTATCTCGGTTAGCATGAGACCCACCATCGGACTCATCGAATAATTACTCATAACCTAAGTCATGAAATTCGCATGCACGATCTTGAGTGGAGATACGAGCATGAAAGTGCCTTTGAAAAATATTACAAACTTCTAAAATTCGTGAACGCGCATATGACAAGTGAGCAGGAGCCGATAGTCTTACAGGATAGTATATATATAATTATGCGACCTAGCTTCTTCTTCTTCTTTTTTTGGCAACAGAAGAAACATATTTATTTAAATAAATTATATGACATTTATAGATTGGCAACGAAAATAGATCAGGCCATATGGCATAAAACAATTCCCACCCAAAACACAACCAAGTCCTAAAATTAATGATATATATACAGGAAAAAAACAAAGAGACAAAGCCTGATGTCTAATGCCTATGCAATAGCCATCGCTCATTTCACACTGTAATCAACAAGGATTGGCTTAAGCGGTAAGTAGAGCTAGTACCTAAACACTAGATGCCTCGTGATGGCAAAGCTCCATATCAAAGACAGCATAAAATCCGATGGAAATCAGTCCCCGAATCTGAAGAAACGGAACATCTGGACAGAAATTGGCCTAAACATCCTGACAAAAATCGGACGAAAATATCTGTACAAAACAAAACCAAAAACCTAGACTAAAAACAAAGAAAAATAGATAAAAACCTTTGGTCATGGAGATTTCGCCGGACAAACGCCACCACGAAAATCTAGAGACTTATGCGTCGGAGGGAACCAAATCACCCTAGCTTCCATCAGATCTAGCCCAAAACGAATCAGGGGGATGGAGGCGGAGCGGTGGAGAGGGAGGAGAAGGCGGAGGAGGTGGTGGGAAGGATGCGGCAGAGGCAGTGAGAGTGGATCTGGTAGGGGATGAGTATCGACGGACAGAAAAGTTAACGAGGGCGAGCGGGGAGGTGGAGTAAGGGGGCGACAACCCCACCCCAGAGGAGAACCCTAACTAATGGAAGAGGAAAACTATATAGTATTAGCTTTTGGGAGCTTGGTTTACCCAAGAAAAAGAATTCATCGGCGATGAACTGTTTCCAAGGTAGAGGATTTGATTAGTACATATTCTAAAAGGAAACAGAAAGTAAAGGACAAAAATGTCATGCTGTAAGAGCATCCACAGTTGTATAATAAAAAATCAATTGTTTTTAAAGTTAACAATGTTGATGTAAAAGATGACTTACAATGGTATAATCAAACTTAGCAACATCTTTAAAAATAATCAAATTTTGGGCTTTGGATAACCAAAACTAGCAACCTTTTTCAATAATCAAAATTTGTGGATCCCACACCACATAAGTTAACTCGTTCTAAAATTTGTATACACGCGTGTTTCAACTGGTATTTTCTTCTTCGCCTACTCTATATCTTCTTCACTTCACCCACAAACTATTTATCTTTATTTCCCTAAAAAAGTGAAGTTCATATCTCTTGATCATCTACAATTCAATCCATCGTCGCCAGATTAAGGTATTTCACTCATCTTTCCTATTTCTATCCCCCCCCCCAAAAAAAAAAAAATCATAATAGGAGGGAAGAAAGTCATTGATTTTTCCCCAAAATTAAGAGAGGGAATCGATATATTTTTGCTCAAAAAAAATGTAAATGGAGGGAAGTGAATGACGGGAAACATAGGGGGAGAGAGAGAGTGAAATTGTAGTGCTCTCTTATTTTGGTTATGAACTAGAAGTGACCATTGTGAAGCTCAACATTGTTAAGCTTATCAATCTCTTAAGTGAATAATCAAAAGTTGATGTGTAAACTTTTGGTTATCCTTTTTTGATTATACCACTGTGGATGACCTAATAACATAAATCTTCAAGTACCACGACTAACGTATACAATGTACATCGAATATTTTACGGCACCAACTCAATATAAACAACAAACACTTATTGAAAGCCATCCCGCACTTCTTTAAATATTTACATCATTTTCATATATACTCTCTACATACTCTTCTCTCTGCAACTTACCTTACCCCCTTTCTCTCATCGAATCCTTCATTTTCCTAATGTTCCTTGTTGCCCTCTTTCTAAACCAGCTCCTCCTCTACTCCTCCCACATTTTTCTTTCTCAGATTTCTCCCCCGGTTTCCCCCACTAGTCTTGTGACACATGCCCCATTCACTAATGTATTTTTTGTCCATTTGCTCTTGTTATTATCTTGTCTTCTCTCTCACATTTCTTTCACATCCTTACCCTTCTACCGCATGGGCCACATTTGCACTCCCCGTGCATTGACCTTTGCACACAGTCCATGGCCATCTTTTCTTGGTTTTGCTTGGTGTGTGTGGTGGCTGCAACGGTTGCGGTTTGGATTTTAGATGCACGTAGTTTAGTCGTAGTTTTTTTTTTTTTTACGTTGTTTTGCTGTATTTGTTTAGGTTATGTTTGTATCGCCGCATACTCATTTTGCATACTTTCCACGCTGTGCTCTGTTCCTTAGGTCCTTGTTGGACTTCGCTCGTCGTCGGTGTCCCTAGGCCTCTTGTTGGCCTTTATCTCCTGACGATAACATAGTAGTTGTGTATTTTGTGTTTTGTGGTTCAGTACGCTGTGTTATGTTCCTTAGGCCCTAATTTGGTCTTCGCTCGTCGCTGGCGTGTCTTCATTATTGTAACAACAACATTTGTACTTTTCTTACTCTTCTTAATGCAATATTTCTTGCTCTTCCTCCAAAAACAAAACAAACAAAACAAAAAACAAATTACAACAACCCATATCCCATGCACAAACTGTTAGAGATTTTCTAAATAAAAGAGTTGTCGTTTTGGTTTTGAAAATTTTCTTGTTTCCTTAGAATGCTTGTTCTTTCTCTTTGTGAGCTTTGTCCCACATTAGATAGTTGAGAGATGTTGGAGTGGTATATATTAGGAAACATTCCTAAGGTGAATAACTAATAATCCAGTGTGGTGCAGCCCTATGGTGCTCCGCATCATACCGGCAGAGCCGGTGCTTCGCACCAGGACACACCCACACGGGCACGCGCGCGCGGCGTGGGCTGTGTGGCGTGGGCTGTGGTGCATTGTGGCGCTTTAGCGGCGCACTTTGTCTTATTGCGAGTTGGCAGTAAGATGGCACTGACGTGGATGCCGCGTGGCAGGTGAGTCACACGGAGCGGTTCCGATCGGGTGCAACTCGTGTCAACGGGTGCACTGGTTCGTGGGTTGCGATCCCAGCCGTCGGCCGCGAATGGTCACGATCCAACGGATTGGATTAAATCCGATTGGGTGTGAATGAAACAGTGCACCAGTTCGGTGTGACGGGGTGTGACTGATCGATCTAGACCGTAGGATCGAATCCAACGGTTAGAATAGATCGGGTGCGTACCCATTCACAATGGGTGCGTAGTGGCCTATAAATAGACCACTACTTGACAAAATCTGGACAGGAACATACACACACATGTGTGGGCCGAATTTTCCCACATCTCTCTCTACACTTTCTAGCATTCATTCTGCATTCTGTTTTACTGCAGAAAACAGAATTCAGTGATTCTCGGTTCTTAGATTCACATAGCAGGTATTCTGTCCGTTTCGTTAGTGCAAACGAAAACGGAAAGAACTTCGAGTTCGGGTTTCGTTTTATCTTGAAGGCAGGTTCGCTGTAACCCTTTGCATACCAACTGGTGGGGGCAAATACTGTCTTTCGAAGTGTTTTCAGCATTTGTGGAGGTTTCGCCAACAGTTCAGAATTTGCAGCAACAACCGGGTAATTTTTTCCAACACAAACTCTAATGACCAAAAATCTCATTTCCTTTCTCTTTTTATTACTGTAATTTTTTGTTTCAGGTCATGTTTCCATTACCCAAAATTTTAATGAATTCCTTTGTCGAATAGTCGGTTGTTACGTATGCTTTATCTGCGGTCGTGGCAGCATGGTTTTGTTTTTGTGGAATTAGCAGTTTCTTGTTGAATTAAGGAAATCAACGACTACGATTAGATGTTAATTTTATGAACCGGAATCGATGGTCATAGATTATGACCCATGAAAAAACAGAGCATTGAAGAGGAGCCATGTTTGGATGGTGTGCCATACCCATATCATGGCCGTTGGAGGCTTGAAGAGGAGCCATGTTTGGATGGTGTGCCATATCCATATTATGGCCGTTGGAGCCTCTTCCCCTAAGTT
Organism: Rhododendron henanense subsp. lingbaoense; assembly: GCA_020567845.1. Taxonomy (NCBI): domain Eukaryota; kingdom Viridiplantae; phylum Streptophyta; class Magnoliopsida; order Ericales; family Ericaceae; genus Rhododendron; species Rhododendron henanense. Next base: position 3,110,340 of record CM036324.1, read on the forward strand.
ATAAACATAGGTTACTGGTATTCTGTTTTTTCGGTGTGGTAAACAGTGAGTATGGTGAGGATTAGAGAGAACCGGCCAGATTGTGAGTTGAGTGTGAGCTCTGGTGTGTGGACACTCCTCCTCCGGTGAGCGTTTTTGTAAACTATAGGGGTTATAGTGGAAATTTCTCTCGGAAGTTCTTGTGTTTCTCTCGTGTTTGATTCGTGTGTGTGACCATGTTTTGTTTGAGGTCCTAGTATGAACACAACAATCTTGTGATAAATGACGGAAAAAAAACATGCAATCTTGAATACAAACATTGAAATCCTCGATTAGCTGCTCTTATCATTTAATTTTTCTGAAACAGAAACCATAATAGGAATTAATGCAAGTTGTAGCTCAAGTCTAAAGGCGGACACACATTACTTGTAAAATTCCATGACCCAAAAATTACAGACAAAGCATTCCAATCTGATGCCAGAAAACCCAGCTCCAGTGGCAAGGCCCATAAACTCCTGTTTCGTGCGCTCCTTCCCTCCGGGGCTTTGAGTCATCATCACCAAGTCAAGTTGAAGAATGCCTTTTGTTGCAGCGCTACTATCTAGGATCACTGGGAGAATTCCCTCCACCACAATTATCTTCCCATTGTCTGGTAGAGCTTTGTGACAATTCTTTAGCAACTTCAAGCATTGATCATCGCTCCAATCATGAAGTATAGCCTACATATAACAACATACATCGCCAATGTCATCGTTAGTTACATTAGATTGTTGCATCGTTAACGGAAAACATCTTGTCATTTTCTAAGTGGTGACAAAGTTAACTTTGAGAAAAAAGATCCTGTAGTGCGATACCTATAATGCACTCTGTAATGCGCATCTGGACCGTCCGGTTCCACAATTGATGGTTCTGATTCGTTGAAAAACTCTTATCGTTCAAAGTTAACTCTTTTGGTAAGAGTTAACAAACATATCTCAACCATCGGTTACAAAAATGTAATATCCCGTATTAAAAAAAAAAAAAAGGTTCGTTAAAAGTATTAATTTTAGCTAACTGAACTTTTTTTATATGTCCAGACACTTCCTAGATGTAGTACACGTGCATGTGTGCAATATGTGTCAAAGTTTAGGTAGAGAGAAGTCATGAGTTGGCAAACGTGGTCTTTGACTTCATATAGATCAGAAAGATTAAATGAGAAAGGAAGCAAATTAAGGGGGCTTGAGAGAGAGAGCCGTGAGGAACATGGGTTCTTGTTCTGATGAGATTTTGGACCGCGTTCTTTGAAGGTGGGATTGTATCTGATGGCAAGGCGATTTGAGGGTGAGTATGAGATATATATTTTTTGTACAATATTAATGATGGGTTCTTGTTGATTGTGTTATGTTCGGTGACTGTATGTCGTGGAACTGTTTGGTATGTGACGGGGTGACTAGGCTAATAAGCTATGCCAAAAGACAAGTTGGCCAATGAGCTGTGGTAAGGCTAGTGAGGTGGTACGTCGCCCGTCATATACTGAGAAGGACCGGATATGTGGTTCCATTTATGTGGATTGTGTTATATTCGTGGTGGTTGATGTTGTGCAGTTATTTTAGTGTTGATATTGTACACGTTATTATGTCGCACACACTCCTAGGATCCTTTGGACTCTAGCTTGCAGGTTGGTTAGCTGGACAGGTGCCGGTGGTGCGAGCTTGTCTGAGTTACTGTAAGAGTGGGTTGTTGTTTATTTACTTTAGAGATAGTTGTAAATTGTAAAGTTTTTGGAATAAAAGACAGATTGTGGTTTTTTTAATATCATAGTGCTTGAGGATCCGGGTTGTTACAAAAAACATACAGTCCAGATGTGCATTACAGGATCGATCTCCGATTCCTTGAAAAAGCACTATTTACTGACATGTTTATTGACGTTGAAAGGGGAAAAAAGCCATCTCCATTCAGTAATGGAAGTTCAACTGTTAAGAAAATAGAGTCTCACATTGCTTGAGAGTGGAATGGGTGATCACTTAATAATATTTGAGGCCTCTCCATTGATTGCCAATTGATTTTGATATGGATATAAAGTTTTCACATGGTATCAGGGCTAATTTCACCACACATTTAAAAAAAAAAATTACAATTTACACCCCATGATGACAGTCCAATAAAAAGCATGTACAATTATAGGACCCAAAAAGTGGCCACACGTGACAGACCTCAAACACGGATGCACGTGAATGATGTTAAGAAAATAGAGTCCCACATTACTTAGGAGTGGAATGAGTAACCACTTAATACTAATATTTAGGACCTCTCTACTCATTGCCAATTAATTTTAAGATGGATATAAAATTTTCACATTAACGCTTTCTAGTTAATGATCATTTTTTACTTGATGAACATATAAGGCGATATATACATTAGTGGTTTGAAAAATAAAACTCACCTTCATGAAGATGGCATCTCCTTTGGGTACGCTTTCAAACATATCCCCTCCAACGTGTTCCACACCTGCATCGAAATTGTATTACCATAGCTTCTTGTTGCACATTTTTCCTCGAGAAGTGCGAGAAAAGCACTACATAATCAAATGGAAATGAATCATAAATTGTACCAGGATAGGGCGGGGCATGTTGGATAACATGTGGAAGGTCAAAATTAACACCCTCGATATGTGGGTATTTGGAAGTGATCAAGTTGAGGGTGACTCCAAGACTGCCGCCAACATCGACAAGCTTCTTAACTTGCTCGAAACCCTTGTACGAGGACTGCAATATTTTGCTGAGCACGATTGTGGTGTGGTTGATCATGGCCTTGTTGAATACCTCATTGAACCTGGGATCCTTCCCTGGGTACTCGAACACATGCATCCCGTGAACCTTGTCAAATGGGATTCCCCCTTCCGCGACCGCCCCTTTTAGTTCATACCTAGATAATTTAGTTCATAACTAAATGAGATCCTTAAATTCGTACGAAAATTCGGAAATTATAGAGCAGAGGGACGATGGACATGAATATGAATGAGTTACCAGCTGTCCATGAAGACCTTGTCCTGAAGCAAAAACAAGAAAGGCCCCAACGAGACTCCGTCTTGGTCGGAAACGAAGTACTTGGCCACGGGCGCCAGCCCATACAACCTCCTCTGCCCGACTAGGGCAGCAAGAGGGGGCTGATCAGAGGATAGTTCCGAGCGCACGAGAATCGAGTAGCTGGCCAGGAGGCGCAGCATCCGATCCAGCATTTCTGGTGCCCCCGGGTTGCATGAATCGGGCAAATGGGACGCGATTTCAGAGGGGGAGAGTTGCGCTCCGGGACCTGCTTTGGCTATGATGTCGAATACTTTCAACTCCGCTGCTGCCTTCAGCACCATTGGCAGCACTGAGGAGCTTGCCAATTGCATTGCATAGAGACAATTCTCTTCTTCTTCTTTACCGACAGTACCGTAACTCGGCTCCATGTTTTTTCTATGCATTTGCTCTTCTTCTTTCTAGGGAATTAAGAACCAGTGCCAATCAATTTATAGTACCTTCGTTCCCACCATTCTACTGAAGAAAGAAAGTAAGGCCAATTCATTTTTTCCTTTATAAATTAGTGTCTAGATCAACTTACGCGCACCACTACTAGTTTTTAAGGGACCCGTCAAACTGTACGTTCAGCCGAGGGGCTGGCCAATTGAAAGCTAGAGGAAAGCCTTGTATAGACTGGCCACACATACGATCTGTTGATATCACCTAGAAAAAATTTTGAACATTAAACCTAGGAGGGATCAAGCTCTTAAATCCCGGCATTGGTAAAAAAGAAGCGAATCCCTTCAGGTTAAAGGCCAAAACACAATCCATTTGATGCCTATGAACTCATATGCATTGAACGGGTCCCGATGCAATTGCGTTGATAGCATTGTTTTATTCACAATTCTTGTGTCTCACGTTGCATTCTTTCCCATTTTATACTTTCCAAACGTATTTTCTTTGATATTTTATCTGGAACTCGAATCACTTTTTTTCTTTTGATCCTCTATCTCCTACTACCCGAGATAAAGGCCGGCGAATGTTAGGTTTTTTGCACAGCTTGTAAAATGAGCTAATAATATGGTTGGATGAATAGGTATTTTGCACATAATTAGGGACGGAGCCAGGAATTTCACTATACGTGGGCGACCATGTATGCGAGATAAAAATTAAAAATAACCATGCATAGCAATGTAAATGCAATAAAACTAAAAAAATTATAAAATAGCAACACTCCATACCTAATTATGATTTTCAAAAATTAACAGATTGCAAAAATAGTAACGACTTACCTATGGCTGCTAAACAAACCAAACAGCTCGAGCTCGGCTCGACTTTTAGCTTGTTTAAACTCGTTTAAAAAAAATATAAGCAAAATTCAATCACGTTTTTTTGTTTGTTTATGAATTCAAGCCAATCTTGAGTATATGAGTGTTTGGCTCGATAAGATTGTAAACAAATAGGTCATTCTATAAATCTATATTATAAAATAGTGCAATTTTTTTTTGAAAATGTCTAGGCATACAAATGAGAACAACATTTATATTATTTGGATTACTCTTCATTAAAATAGTAGGTATGTGATTAAAAAATGAACAATAAAGGAAAACCTAATTATTGCTTTCCTTACCAAATATCTATGTCCTTTTTTTTTGTAATATTTATTAATTTTTCCCCTCTATTTCTATCTTTATCAAGTTGGATTACTCTTCATTAAAATAGTAGTCATGTGATTAGAAAAGAAACAAAAAAGGAAAACCTAATTATTCATTCCCAAGTTTTCTTACCAAACATGATAAATTGATTCTAAGAATACATCAATTTATCACACTCCAACCACACTCCTTCTCACAAACAATTGGGGTCTACTATTTTTCGTTAAAATAGTAGCTATAGGCCTATAGCCATGTGATTAGAAAAGAAATAAAAAAAGAAAACCTAATTAGTGTTTTCCTTACCAAATCTCTTTCTCTCTTTTTTAGTACTTCTTTCCTCTCTATCTCTATCTTTATAAAGTTGAATTGTTTTTAGTTAAAATAGTAGACATGTGATTAGAAAAGAAACAAAAAAAAAAAAAAACCTAATTATTGCTTTCCTTACCAAATTTCTCTCTCCTTTTTTTGTAACATTTTTCTTCCTCTCTCTATTTCTCTTAAGATAAAGAAAGAGAGGGAGAGCAAATATTACGAAGAGAGAGAGAGAGAGAGAGAGAGAGAGAGAGAGAGGAAAGCAGTAATTAGATTTTTTTTTTGGTTTCTTTTTCTAATCACATGGCTATTATTTTAACAGAAAAAAAATTCGGTGGCGATAACTGTTGCTCTCATTTATATATGTAGACATTTTTAAACAAAACCACTCTATTTTATAATACAAATTTGAGATAATATTTTAATATGTGCGGATATTAAAAAAATGAGATTATTATTAGGAGTGCCTTTAGGCACGAGTAATCCGCTAGTATTACAAATATAGGGGTAGATTTAATAAATTTTCCAACATATGAGATATGTATCGGCATTTCATATGAATATTTTCACCAGTTTTACAGTACCATTGCATTCAAATAAGAAATATCCTCTATTTTTTTTGATCATCGAAATATCCTCTATGAGATATTTCAAATTTAAGGGTTTGAGAGTTTTTAATTTAATTAATGTAGCTAGTAATAGAATTTTATGTTTATGAGTTTTTTAATCAAGATTAAGGCTGTTGATTTTGTCACTCCCCTTTTTGTTAACGGCACTCCCCTGCAAGTATATTTTTGGTGCAAAAATAAATTTGCAGTGGAGTGCCGTTAACAAAAAATGGAGTGGCAAAATCATTCCCTAGATTAATGATGCTAATTCTTCTTTATAGCAACACTCCATACCTAATTATGTTTTTCATAAATTAACATATTGCAAAAGCAGTAACGACTTACCTCAATCTATCTAGTAAAATGATTAGACAAAAATATACTTACACCTTATATTTCACCAAGATTACTGAGGGTTCCCAAAAATCTCTTCTCTTTTGTTCCAATTTTCTCGAAACTGTCTTCAAAGTCTAAATGATGTGGGATTTTTATGGGTGAAAAATTGAGAATTTTATTAATTGAATATCACAATGTTACGTAACCCTTAAATTTTATGTTTTTGCTATATTTTAATCCTTAGCCTTTAGAAATTAATGTTGGTATCATTGTATTTAAAAGGTTACCACTATTTGATTATTTTTTCCAAAATACTAGAGGGGGGCGAGCCTATATACTTTCTTTGAAAATTTATTTATTTTAATATAATTGTAAGGTTTATTTTTTTCTTCTTGCAGGGCGACCGCCCCTACTGGTCCCTCCCTGGCTCCATTCCTGTCTCTCTCAGAGAGAGAGATATTTCCAGGCGGGAAATCCTTTGTAATTTGTGCTTAGGTCTGAGTATGATAAAATTGTGAATATTAGTGTGTGAAAATTTTGCTCTTCCACTCTTCTGTGGTATCAGAGCACCGGTGATGAACCCGCTTTCTGCTGCCATTTTCCGACGAAGAACCCAGTTTTTCAGGCCACTGTTTGAAACTTGGGTCCGAGATCAAAGTGATCACAAATAGTTTTTGATCTCAGAAAGTCGGTTCGACTTGATGATACGAAGACAACGGTACAAGTCCGACGACAATCCAACAGAGGTCCATTTACAAGGTAGAATATTCTTTGGGAATATTCGTTGTTCAACTGAAGGAGGTTTTTTTTGTTTTTTTTTTTTTTCTCCAGACGATATAATTCATTTCTAGACGTGAGCTCCAGTGTGTGGACGCTCCTCCTCCAGTGAGCGTTTTTGTAAACTATTGTGATTGTAGTGGAAATTTTCTCTCGGAAGTTCTTTTTTTTTTTTTTGACGAGCAAGATGATCTCAGTTATATTAAAACGAAAAACAGTACAACTACAACAAATGATACTACCGGTCCGGAAATACAAGAAACAAAAAAATAAAAAGCCGCATGGAACCAAATGCCGGAGCCGGACTAATCAATCACGGAAGTTCTTGTGTTTCTCTCTCTTGTTTGATTCGTGTGTTTGATTTGAGGTCGTAGTATGAGCCCAACAATCTTATTATAAATGACCGGGAAAAAAAAACCCATACATTCTTGAATACAAACATAGAAATCCTCCATAATTAGCAGCTCTCATCATTTTATTTTTCTTAAACAGAAACCATAATAGGAATAAACGCAAGTTGTAGCTCAAGTCTATAGGGGGACACACAGTACTACTTGTAAAATTCCATGACCCAAAAGTTGCAGACAAAGCATTCCAATCTGATGCCAGAAAACCCAGCTCCAGTGGCAAGGCCCATAAACTCCTGTTTCGTGCGCTCCTTCCCTCCAGGGTTTTGAGTCATCATCACCAAGTCAAGTTGAAAAATGCCTTTCGTTGCAGCGCTACTATCTGGGATCACTGGGAGAATTCCCTCCACCACAATTATCTTCCCATTGTCCGGTAGAGCTTTGTGACAATTCTTTAGCAACTTCAGGCATTGATCATCGCTCCAATCATGAAGTATCCACTACATATCACCACATATTTACATTGCCATTCTCATCATTAGCTACGCATTAGATCGTTGCATCATTAACGGAAAACATCTTATCCTTTTCTAAGTGTTGACAAAGTTAACTTTGTGAAAAAAGACCCAAGCGTCCTGTAGTGCGTTACCTGTAATGCACCATGTAGTGCGCATCTGGACACTACTACAGGGTAGGGCACAGGGTGCATTACAGAGTAGTGCACTACAAGAACCCAGATTCCGAGAAACAAACACTACTTACTGACATGCTTATTGAAGTTGAAAGGGAAAAAAAAAAGAAGCCATCTCCATCATCGTAAACTTGATATCAACGTACTAAGGGATCGGGTTGTGGGACAATTCAGCAAAATGAAAGTTCAAGGCTTTCTGGTTAATGATCATTTTTTACCCCATGGACATATAAAACTCACCTTCATGAAGATGGCATCTCCTTTGGGTACACTTTCAAACATATCCCCTCCAACATGTTCCACACCTGCATTCAAATTGTGTTACCATAGCTTGTTGTTGCACTTTTTTTCTTGAGAAAGTGCGAGAAAAGCACTACATAATCGAATGGAAAATGAATCATAAAACATACCGGGATAGGGTGGGGCATGTTGGATAACATGTGGAAGGTCAAAGTTAACACCCTTGATATGTGGGTATTTGGAAGTGATCAAGTTGAGGGTGACTCCAAGACCGCTGCCAACATCAACAAGCTTCTGAACTTGCTCAAAACCCTTGTACGAGGACTGCAGGATTTTGTTGAGCACAATTGTGGTGTGGTTGATCATGGCCTTGTTGAATACCTCATTGAACCTGGGATCCTTCCCTGGGTACTCGAATGCATGCATCCCATGAACCTTGTCAAATGGGATTCCCCCTTTCACCACCGCCCCTTTTAGTTCATACCTAGATATATAATTAATCAAGTCGATCGAGTGTCTCTTAATTAGATTGTATTTTCTGTACTTTTGTTTGATTCGAGTCATATTTTGTGTACTAATCTTTCATCTTAGAGAGAGTAGTCTCTAAAAAGTAGTCTATGCTAGCTCTGAGTTCTAAGCGGGTTGATACGTTACATAAAAATGTCCATGAAAGACACACTGAGCCATTTCATAGACACTTTCATGTATCCTTAACACTTTTGGAGTTCTAAGTGGTAAAACTATCAAAGTTGTATGAATATGAATCAACCACTTACCAGCTGGCCATGAAGACCTTGTCCTGGAGCAAGAACAACATGGATGAGACTCCTCCGTCTTGGTCTGAAACAAAGTAGTTGGCCACAGCTGACAGCCCATACAACCTCCTCTGCTGCTCGAGTCGAGTAGCAAGAGGAGGAGGGGGTTGATCAGAGGAGCGGTCGACCGAGCACGTGAGAATCGAGTGGCTGGCCAAGAGACGTAGCATCCGATCCAGCATTTCCGGTGCGTCCGGGTTATGGGTAGCCGCGGGCAACCGAGATGCAATCTCGGAGGGGGAGAGTTGGGCTCCGGGACCTGCCTTGGCTATGATATCCAACACTTTCAACTCCACCGCTGCCATGAGCACCATTGGCAGCACTGACGAGCTTGCCAATTCCATTGCATAGCTATAATTATCTTCTTCTCCTTTATTACTAGTATCATTGTAACATGGCTCCATGATTTTATTTTTATTCTTTTTATTATGCAATTGCGGTTCTTCTTCTTTTTCTTTTGAGGGAATTAGGAACCAGAGCGGCAGAGCCAATCAATTTATATAGGATTATATCCATTTTCACCTTTTCTCCTGAGGGACGAAATTAGGTTGAGCTCCTCTAAACACTCCCAATTTGTGTCCCCTAGGGCTGTCCATGGTCCAGATTGGATCGAATTCCTATGAATCCAATCCTAATCCGTATCTCACGATTTTTAGAAAATGCAATTCAATCCTTATCCAAAAATCTCATGGTTTGATTCCAATCCGAACCGTGACTCACAGTTTGGTCCCGGTTTTATCCATGAATTTCCTTCCATAAAAATAAAATGATGTTACTGCCAACTAAAAATGCAAAGTGCAAACACTTATTTGTTATGACATTCCATAACATTACACTTATTATCCCTAAAATTTTATATATCGTCACATTAATGTAAAATTGTTAAAAAAAAAAAACTCATAACAATTAGTAAAGTTAAAATTATTTGTAAATATTGCACATACACATGTATATTAATTTATTTTTATTTTTTTAAATATCTCACGGTCCGGTTTGGTTAATCCACGGTTTTGAAATGAAAATCTAATTCTAATTCGTATCTCACGGTTTTTTAATTTTGGAATCCGTGTCCGGACCACTAATCCACGGACAAAATCCAAAAGGCACGGATCGGCTTGGTCCCGAACGGTTTCACAGTTCTCGATTTTTCTTGGACAGCCCTAGTGTACCCATAGGCCATATCAGGCCCAAAATTTTGATCGGAACCCTTTGTTGTGAAATAAACCTTGTTACTGTGCGTGATAAGTGGGTATGTGCACAAATCTAATTTGGAGGCAATATATTGAATGAGTTGTAAAAGTAGGGGTGTGTGTGCAATTAGGAGTAGCTTTCGGTGGGTGAGATCAGATTTGTTGGTGATCAAATGGTCACCATAGTTTGTTGTCTGTATGCCTATATACTCAGGAACGGAGCCAGAAATTTCACTATACGTGGGCGACAATGTATGCGAGATAAAAATTAAAAATAACCATGCATATGCATAGCAATGCAAATGCAATAAAACTAAAAAAAATTACGAAATAGCAACACTCCATACCTAATTATGATTTTCAAAAATTAACAGATTGCAAAAGTAGTAACGACTTACCTAGGGCTGCTAAACAAACCAAACAGCTCGAGCTCGGCTTGACTTTTAGCTTGTTTAAACTTGTTTAAAAAAAATATAAGCAAAGTTCAATCACGTTTTTTTGTCTGTTTATGAATTCAAGCAAAGCTTGAGTATATGAGTGTTTGGCTCAATCAGATCGTAAACAAAGAGGTCATTCTATAAATCTATATTATAAAATAGTGCAGTTTTTTTTTTTTTTGAAAATGTCTAGGCATACAAGTGAGAACAACGTTTATATTATTTGGATTACTCTTCATTAAAATAGTAGGTATGTGATTAAAAAATAAACAATAAAAGAAAACCTAATTATTGCTTTTTACTTACCAAATATCTATGTCCTTTTTTTGTAATATTTATTAATTTTCCCCCTCTATCTCTATCTTTATCAAGTTGGATTACTCTTCATTAAAATAGTAGTCATGTGATTAGAAAAGAAACAAAAAAGGAAAACCTAATTATTCATTCCCAAGTTTTCTTACCAAACATGACAAATTGATTCTAGGAATACATCAATTTATCACACTCCAACCACACTCCTTCACAAACAATTGGGGTCTACTATTTTTCGTTAAAATAGTAGCCATGTGATTAGAAAATAAACAAGAAAAGAAAACCTAATTAGTGTTTTCCTTACCAAATCTCTTTCTCTCTTTTTTAGTACTTCTTTCCTCTCTATCACTATCTTTATAAAGTTAAATTGTTTTTAGTTAAAATAGTACACATGTGATTAGAAAAGAAACAAAATAAAGAAAACCTAATTATTGCTTTCCTTACCAAATTTCTATATCCTTTTTTTGTAACATTTTTCTTCCTCTCTCTATTTCTCTTAAGATAGAGAAAGAGATGGAGAGCAAATATTACGAAGAGAGAGAGAGAGAGAGAGAGAGAGGAAAGCAATAATTAGATTTTTTTGTTTCTTTTTCTAATCACATTGCTATGAGATCAGATTTGTTGGTGATCAAATGGTTACCATAGTTTGTTGTCTGTATACCTATATACTCAGGGACGGAGCCAGGAATTTCACTATACGTGGGCGACCATGTATGCGAGATAAAAATTAAAAATAACCATGCATATGCATAGCAATGTAAATGCAATAAAACTAAAAAATATTACAAAATAGCAACACTCCATGCCTAATTATGATTTTCAAAAATTAACAGATTGCAAAAGTAGTAACGACTTACCTAGGGCTGCTAAACAAACCAAATAGCTCGAGCTCGGCTCAACTTTTAGCTTGTTTAAACTCGTTTAAAAAAAATATAAGCAAAGTTCAATCACATTTTTTTGTTTGTTTATGAATTCAAGCCAAGTTTGAGTATATGAGTGTTTGGCTCGATAAGATTGTAAACAAAGAGGTCATTCTATAAATCTATATTATAAAATAGTGCAGTTTTTTTTTTTTTTTTTGAAAATGTCTAGGCATACAAATGAGAACAACATTTATATTATTTGGATTACTCTTCATTAAAATAGTAGGTATGTGATTAAAAAATGAACAATAAAAGAAAACCTAATTATTATTTCCTTACCAAATATCTATGTCCTTTTTTTGTAATATTTATTCATTTTTCCCCTCTATCTCTATCTTTATCAAGTTGGATTACCCTTCATTAAAATAGTAGTCATGTGATTAGAAAAGAAACAAAAAAGGAAAACCTAATTATTCATTTCCAAGTTTTCTTACCAAACATGACAAATTGATTCTAGGAATACATCAATTTATCACACTCCAACCACACTCCTTCTCACAAACAATTGGGGTCTACTATTTTTCGTTAAAATAGTAGCCATGTGATTAGAAACGAAATAAGAAAAGAAGACCTAATTAGTGTTTTCCTTACCAAATCTCTTTCTCGCTTTTTTAGTACTTCTTTCCTCTCTATCTCTATCTTTATAAAGTTGAATTGTTTTTAGATAAAATAGTACACATGTGATTAGAAAAGAAACAAAATAAAGAAAACCTAATTATTGCTTTCCTTACCAAATTTCTCTCTCCTTTTTTTGTAACATTTTTCTTCCTCTCTCTATTTCTCTTAAGATAGAGAAAGAGAGGGAGAGCAAATATTATGGAGAGAGAGAGAGAGAGAGAGGAAAGCAATAATTAGATTTTTTTTGTTTCATTTTCTAATCACATGGCTATTATTTTAATAGAAAAAAAAATCGATGACGATAACTGTTGCCCTCATTTATATGTCAAGATATTTTTAAACAAAACTACTCTATTTTATAATACAAATTTGAGATAATATTTTAATATGTGCGGATATTAAAAAAATTATATTATTATTAGGTGTGCCTTTAGGCACGAGTAATCTTCTAGTATTACAAATATAGGGGTAGATTTAATAAATTTCCCAAAATATGAGATATGTATCGGCATTTCATATGAATATTTTCACCAGTTTTACAGTACCATTGCATTCAAATAAGAAATATCCTCTGTGAGATATGTAAATTTAAGGGTTTGAGAGTTTTTAATTTAATAAATGTAGCTAGTAATAGAATTTTATGTTTATGAGTTTTTTTATCTAGATTAATGATGCTAATTCTTCTTTATAGCAACACTCCATACCTAATTATGTTTTTCTTAAATTAACATATTGGAAAAATAGTAACGACTTATCTCAATCTATCTAGTAAAATGATTAGACAAAAATATACTTACACCTTATATTTCACCAAGATTACTGAGGGTTCCCAAAAATCTCTTCTCTTTTGTTTCAATTTTCTCGAAACTGCCTTCAAAGTCTAAATGATGTGGGATTTTTATGGGTGAAAAATTGAGAATTTTATTAATTGAAAATCACAATGTTACGTAACCCTCAAATTTTATGTTTTGCTATATTTTAATCCTTAACCTTTAGAAATTAAAGTTGGTATCCTTGTATTTCTAAGGTTACCACTATTTGATTATTTTTTCCAAAATATTAGAGGGGGGCGAGCCTATATACTTTCATTGAACATTTATTTATTTTAATATAATTGTAAAGTTTATTTTTTTCTTCTTGCAGGGGCGACCGCCCCTACTGGTCCCTCCATGGCTCCATTCTTGTATATACATGTCTCTCTCTGAGAGAGAGAGAGAGAGAGAGAGAGAGAGAGAGAGAGAGAGAGAGAGAGAGAGAGAGAGAGAGAGAGAGAGAGAGAGAGAGAGAGATTTCCAGGCGGGAAATCCTTTGTAATTTGTGCTTAGGTCTGAGTATAATAAAATTGTGAATATTAGTGTGCGAAAATTTTATTCTTCCACTCTTCAGTGGTATCAGAGCACCGGTGATGAACCCGCTTTCCGCTGCCATTTTCCAACGAAGAACCCAGTTTTTCAGGCCACTGTTTGAAACTTGGGTCCGAGATCAAAGTGATCACAAATAGTTTTTGATCTCAGAAAGTCGGTGCGGTGCGGCTTGATGATACGAAGACAACGGTGCAAGTCCGACGACAATCCAACAGAGGTCCATTTACAAGGTAGAATATTCTTTTGGAATATTCGTTGTTCAACTGAAGGAGGTTTTTTTTATTTTGTTTTTTTTCTTTCTCCAGACGATAAAACTCATTTCTAGACGTGAGCTCCGGTGTGTGGACGCTCCTCCTCCGGTGAGCGTTTTTGTAAACTATTGTGATTACAGTGGAAATTTTATCTAGGAAGTTCTTTTTTTTTTTTTTTTTGACGAGCAAGATGATCCTAGTTATATTAAAACGAAAAACAGTACAACTACAACAAAAGACACTATCGGTCCGGAAATACAATAAACAAAAAAATAAAAAGCCACATGGAACCAAATGCCGGAGCCGGACTAATCAATCACGGAAATTCTTGGTGTTTCTCTCTCTTGTTTGATTCGTGTGTTTGATTTGGGATCGTAGTATGAGCCCAACAATCTTATTATAAATGACGGGAAAAAAAAACCCATACATTCTTGAATACAAAACATAGAAATCCTCCATTAGCAGCTCTCATCATTTTATTTTTCTTAAACAGAAACCATAATAGGAATTAACGCAAGTTGTAGCTCAAGTCTATAGGGGGACACACAGTACTACTTGTAAAATTCCATGACCCAAAAGTTGCAGACAAAGCATTCCAATCTGATGCCAGAAAACCCAGCTCCAGTGGCAAGGCCCATAAACTCCTGTTTCGTGCGCTCCTTCCCTCCAGGGTTTTGAGTCATCATCACCAAGTCAAGTTGAAAAATGCCTTTCGTTGCAGCGCTACTATCTGGGATCACTGGGAGAATTCCCTCCACCACAATTATCTTCCCATTGTCCGGTAGAGCTTTGTGACAATTCTTTAGCAACTTCAGGCATTGATCATCGCTCCAATCATGAAGTATCCACTACATATCACCGCACACATCGCCATTCTCATCATTAGTTACATTAGATCGATGCATCATTAACGGAAAACATCTTATGTTGACAAAGTTAGCTTTGTGAAAAAAAGACCCGAGCGTCCTGTAGTGCACATCTGGACACCGATTACACTATAGGGTGCATTACAGAGTAGCGTACTACAAGAATCCCGATTCCGAGGAAAAAAACACCATTTACTGACATGCTTATTGATGTTGAAAGGGGAAAAAAAAAAAGCCATCTCCATCATTGTAAACTTGATATCAACGTACTAAGGGATCGGGTTGTGGGACAATTCAGCAAAATGAAAGTTCAAGGCTTTCTGGTTAATGATCATTTTTTACCCCATGGACATATAAAACTCACCTTCATGAAGATGGCATCTCCTTTGGGTACACTTTCAAACATATCCCCACCAACATGTTCCACACCTGCGTTGAAATTGTGTTACCATAGCTTGTTGTTGCACTTTTTTTCTTGAGAAAGTGCTAGAAAACCAATACATAATCGAATGGAAAATGAATCATAAATTGTACCGGGATAGGGCGGGGCATGTTGGATCACATGTGGAAGGTCAAAATTAACACCCTTGATATGTGGGTATTTGGAAGTGATCAGGTTGAGGGTGACTCCAAGACCGCCGCCAACATCGACAAGCTTCTGAACTTGCTCGAAACCCTCGTACGAGGACTGCAAGATTTTGCCGAGCACGATTGTGGTGTGGTTGATCATGGCCTTGTTGAATACCTCATTGAACCTGGGATCCTTCCCTGGGTACTCGAACGCATGCATCCCGTGAACCTTGTCAAATGGGATTCCCCCTTCCGCAACCGCCCCTTTTAGTTCGTACCTAGATAATTTAGTTCATAACTAAATGAGATCCTTAAATTCGTACGAAAATCCGGAAATTATAGAGCAGAGGGACGATGGACATGAATATGAATGAGTTACCAGCTGTCCATGAAGACCTTGTCCTGAAGCAAAAACAAGAAAGGCCCCAACGAGACTCCGTCTTGGTCGGAAACAAAGTACTTGGCCACGGGCGCCAGCCCATACAACCTCCTCTGCCCGACTGGGGCCGCAGGAGGGGGATGATCGGAGGAGAGTTCTGAGCACGCGAGAATCGAGTAGCTGGCCAGGAGGCGCAGCATCCGATCCAGCATTTCTGGTGCGCCCGGGTTGCATGAATCGGGCAAACGGGACGCGATTTCAGAGGGGGAGAGTTGCGCTCCGGGACCTGCCTCGGCTATGATATCGAATACTTTCAACTCCGCTGCTGCCTTCAGCACCATTGGCAGCACTGATGAGCTTGCCAATTGCATTGCATAGAGACAATTCTCTTCTTCTTCTTTACTGACAGTACCGTAACTCGGCTCCATGTTTTTTCTATGCAATTGCTCTTCTTCTTTCTAGGGAATCAAGAACCAGAGCCAATCAATTTATAGTACCTACGTTCCCACCTTTCTACTGAAGAAAGAAAGTAAGGCCAATTCATTTTTTCTTTAGTGTCTTGATCAACTTACGCGCACCGCTACTAATTTTTAAGAGACCCGTCATACCGTTCAGCCGAGGGGCTGGCCAATTGAAAGCTAGAGGAAAGCCTTGTATAGACTGGCCACATACGATCAGTTGATATCACCTAGAAAAAATTTTGAACATTAAACCTAAGAGGGATCAAGCTCTTAAATCCCGGCATTGGTAAAAAAGAAGCGAATCCCTTCATGTTAAAGGCCAAAACACAATCCATTCGATACATATAGACTCATATGTATTGAACGGCTCCCGACGCAGTTGTGTTGATAGCATTGTTTTATTCACAATGCTTGTATCTCACGTTGCATTCTTTTCCGATTTTTATTTTTTTTTTTCCATTGCAATATTTTGACCCACACGCTTCCATCGAAATTACCAACTGGGGTCGTCCACTACAATTTGCACGCCTTTATTCATTATACAATCATTATTCTTGGAGTCCTTTCCAAAAAAAATTATTTTTCGGACAAGTTTAGTTAATTAGGTTATGGTTGGTTGGACTTTATTTGACCTTGTGCAAACAAATTAACTAACCAAAAAACAAGAAAAAAAGAAAAAGCGGCATTGTTTCATGGATTCCATGTTCCAGTATATATTTTGGTTGAGACTGTTTCCACTTTTCCTCTCGAGAAAGGAAAACAGGAAACCAGATTAACGAAAGAAAACAGGTACAAGAAATGTTGTGCCCTCCAAATGGGCTTCGTTTTCGAGCTAGGCAACGTGATCCGCACCGTTACCTTTTTTACGGAGATCTCAAAATGTAGAACAGCTCTAAAAAGGATTAAGTGGATCGCGAATATCGGTAAGCCAGTGAACGAGTCACATTTATCTTGATCAAATAAACGGCTTAGTACAATTTCAAACATATAACTGATGAGAATAGCGTTTAGGTCTTGACTTCCATAAAGTTGGGCTTCTACGTACTGTGTTGGTTTCATTTTCTGGTTCTGCAGATGATGCTGACGGGTAGTAAGGGGATTGCTTCCCTGACCAAGGTTCGATTCTTTGGGTCGGGACACAATAAAGTAATTTTTTGTGAATTTCTTAGTTCTGGTGTGGATATCTTGCCTTTGACTGGACCGCGAAATGGATTAATTGAGATGCGCGTAAGTTGGCTCGGACACCACTGCCAGTTGGGGAAAAAAAAATACAGTAAGAGAATTGTGGTTGATTGCTATTTAGGAATCCAATGGTAACCAATTGGTAGATGCTGAAGATGCGACCCGTGGTGGGCCTACTTTTGGTCTGGCTTGGTGGTGTTTTGCTGTGGTGAGTCTGCTTTTGGTTCACCATAGTTGTGGTGGTGGTTGTACTTTTTTGACCCCAATTATATAGCATGTGTATGTACGGATATGTATGTATGTATGTATCTCAGTTAACGTGGGACCCACCATAAGAGTCACCAAATAATTACTCATAACCTAAGTCACGAAATCCGCATGCACGATCTTGAGCGGGAAAGCGCCTTTGAAGAACATTGCAAACTTCTAAAATTCATGAAAATGATGATTGGAAGCGAAAGCGCAAAGCGACAATTGAGAACAGAAGCAGATCGTCTTAGCTGATATTACAGGATAATATAGGAGTATAATTATGGCTGACAATACTAGAATCTTCAACCATATAAACTAGTAGGTCTAATAGATGAATGCCTCAAAAAGTAAAAACATTATTTCATCTGATAAGAAGAACTACTCCCATGTGTAATGCTACTGCTACTGGCTAGCTTCGACTGCTTAATCTACTGCTAGTTGCTACGATCTGGTTTTTGGATTTTTTGGATGGCCTCTTCAACCTTTAATTCTTGCATATATTTACGTAATCAGTCCATAAAACTTTGTGGCTTTCAACAAAAAGCATTTCATCATTTGTGTGTCTTTCTGACCGATAAACCGTCACCCATCGCAAAAAAGATACCGACCAAGAAAGAGGGAAGGCAAGGGCATGCCATTGAAAACCTTTACAGACTCAAAAAGACTCCATCCCTGCTAAGGGAAAGGAGAAAAGAAGCTAAATGAAAAATACAGGTTTACAAGGAAAGAATTGCTCTCAAGGCTATCCACCTTTATTTTCTAGTTATTCTACGAGCAGTGCTGTGAGCACATGTTGGTCTAAGTCCAGATATCTGTAATATGAATTTCCAACGTACCAAAAAAAGAAGAAGATATCTGTAATCCAAAACATTTTCCTTTTTCTATGGTCAATGAATTATGGAAACGTGATACTTATTGCATTAACTTAGCTCCAAGAGTTTGCAATTTCCTTCACCAATTTACAGAGGCATCAGTCTTCTATGCTTGAAAAACCACAAGAATGAACAAAATATGAAAGCCCCTGTTACTCCAGTTATCAGTAGCACCCATTTGAATGCACCTGAGTCATCAAACAAAGCTATTGGAAAATTCATGCCAAATATACCCGCTACCACTCCGAAGATGGCAACGACAAACGTTGCGGTTGTTAGCAGCAGCTCAAACTGTATAAGCTGGTTTCGGACACTATCCTGAAAAACACATAACAGAAACTCCCAATCAATATCTCAGAAGTCAGAACCCAGACATGCTCTTTGATTTCTCGTCAATCTTCAACAACATAACAATGATCTAGTAGAATGTTTTCTGTTATTGTTCAACAATGAGCTTATTGCTAGTCAATCGAAAAGCTCCCGCTACAACCTGCTTTACTTGCAATTTAAGGGTACTTATAAAGGAATATTTAACTTCGGAACAGTGAAATATAAGTCTAGAACTCAATGACGTGACAGCTCACGATTGGAAGCTGATATGCCCCACTCAAACAGAACCCAATCAAAAGCTGTCACATCTGTCAACTTTGGAAAGAAAGCATAATATGCATTTTTGCTTAAGTTTAAAATGCCATTTCATTCTAGAACCGTATGATAGTTCCCAATTAATAATTAGCAAAGCTGCCACCACCACACTTAATTTGTCTATACTTAAGTTAAATCAAGTATTGTATACCCATAATCTATATTTAATCTACTCATGTTTTAGCTGAGATGGTAAGGATTCATACCAGCTGAATATTGATGAAATCTTCCGTGTCATCAATGTACTCCTTCAGCTGAAATGAAGGAATAAATAAACCGATTTGATAAACTGTTTCCAACTAAATTAACGGTAAGTAAAGAAGACAAAAGCAAGCATAACAATTAGAGTACATACAGATGTCAACTTGTTGAGGGTGCTGTCAATGACAACAAAATAAGCCTCCAACAACATCTCCAGTTCTTCGATCCTCTCTGTCCCACTTTCTGTACTCCTCGCACTCTGTCTGCTCCTGGCAATGCTCAAGCTCTTCTCGAGCCTCCTACTACCATCAGGGGGTGAATAGACAGGAGAAACTGGAGCAGAAACAGATTGAACACCGTCAGAAGATCTGAATCCCGTTACGGATTGATCCCCGGAGAAAAATAACTCCATCCGCCTTTTCTTTTCAGTGAGGTACATTTCAGCCATATCTCCATCATCATCCATTAGCTGCTCTATCTCATCTCTAACCTACACGAAATTGGAGAGGGGGAGGAGGAATCAGAGATATGTGCCCTTGTGGACAGAAAATGGAAAACCAATTACAGAGAAGTACAAAAACCTTCTGTACTCGTCGAGTTAGGGCCACAAGTCTGCTTTTCAGTCGCCGTGCACGCTCCAAGTTTAAGGTACTGATCTTTGATGTCAGTTCATCTAGAAGTGGATATGCTTCGATTTCCAATTCCGCTGCCTGATTAATTCATAAATGACACAAACTGTAAAAACCCACGAGGGACCGACTTTTGACTCAGAGGCAATGCAAGCAATAAACGATAATATACTCGCATGTTGCATTAGAAAGAGAGCTAGCAATCCAACAAGGACAAATTAACCAATCATTTCCAGTTTTAGAGAGTCTAATTCGTAAATATATTTCACTCAAAGATCACTCTACCTCCAAAAAATTCAGTTCGGTTGTGGGTTTGGAAAAAATTTTCCAAACCCAAATCCACTCATTACCTATATTTCCAATCATTACTTTCATTTCTCTCTCCACTCATTACACCTATATCCAATCATTAATCTCATTTCCCTCATTACACCTATATCCAATCATTAATCTCATTTCTCTATCTACCTCTCTCCACTCATTACCTCTATCCCCAATTATTACCCTATTTTCTTTCCTCACTCATTACCCAAAAACCAAACCCAAAAATTTTCCAAACCCACAACCGAACAAGGCACATGTTCACCAGTGCGAAACCAGCAAACTTCCAAGTTGACCAATTTTTTCCATTTTCCTCATTATAGGACCTAAAGCTAGTTGGATACATAAGACGCAGCATGAGATATCCTTTTGTTTCTTTCTTTTTTGATGGAAGTGTGAGAAACTTCATTCATAGCAAGAAAAGTACAATTGTGTTATCGCCACAAGATAAACAGCGCCGGCAACGAGCAAAGACCAATAAAGGTCTAAGGAACAGAAAAAACACAGAGTACTGATCTGCAATGCACAAAAGACACAGAAAGTATGCTATCACCAGAAGATATTAGGGCGCCGATGACGAGCGAATGCCAACAAAAGGCCTAAGTAGTCGTAATCCAAATGTAATGTCGCCACCAAAATCTTTGGGAAAATGCCTTCTCAAATTTTGGGAAACAAAATGTCGGAAGACCTTCATGAAATGTAGCCTTTAAGATAGGTAAGTCTCCAATGATTTTCTCTCAAGTGTGGCAGGGTCTAGAAACTAAAGTATTTAGCTTTCATAAGGAACTCAGTCATGCCACAACTTATGTGCATATAAACAGTTCGTTGCCATAAATTTCAAACATATGCATCCTACAATCTGTTCTGCCACGCACCTGCGAATCCAGAAAAGTACAAGCAGCCTCTAGAGCAACTTCAAGAGCCTTAAACTCAAAGGGCAAATAATCAGGTGATGTGCTCCCAAACAAACTATCAAAACTCCTATTTCCACTCCTGCTACTCAAGTCAGTAGCTTCTGACCGCCAAACCTCACCCACCCCTGCAGTTGTCAATCGCTTTTGTAGCTCCACCACATACTGAAACACATAGCTATCAAGCGAATTCAAAAGCAGAACCTCATCAGCCGTGATAATACATCGAATCTGCTCCAAATTTATGACAATAGCCTTCTCCCTGCCAAGGATTGTTGAGGGGTACACAAATAGCGGATCAAGCAGGCGTAGGTCTCGTGCAGGAAGATCACATCGACGCATTATAGTGAACTTGTCAACTTCGATGACTTGGGAATTCCCTAATGCATCAACCCGGATCCACGATCGAAGGCCTTGGCCACGCTTTTTCAAGCCTGTAACATCCACACCATGAAAGGGTTGATGCACAGAGGCAGAGGGGCGATAAGATGAATCTCTAAGATTGGCAACCGAAGGAGTTTTTGGCGGGAGCAGGTGCTCTTTGAGGTCTGCCATCGATATGGAACTTTGAATGCTGCAAGGAATGACAAAATGAAATGAGTATAGTTAAGATAAGCAAAAACTTCTTTCCGTATGTAAACTTTTGATGGCTTGATATTCTTCGTTTGACCCACTTCATAGAAGCTTAATACTAATTGCTTACATAGCATGGTTTTATAGCTAGGAGGTTGTGAATTCAAGTCTCTCTGGTTACATCTGTTCACTGATTGCACTTCTTTCCGTTTAGATTACGTTTCTCCGTATGACCATTTGCATCTCCACATCCAAGATGGGGTAACACATGAGGGAATTTATTACACATCTCCGTACTTCCTTTTATATTATTGACCAATTCCCTAACAGCTTAAACTTTTAGAGACAATCGGCAACTTAATAGCAAAAACAAATATTTGTTTTCACTAGTGGTTTTAGGATCCAAGCTCTATCATGAATATGAGGTCCTCATTGTACCCGCATATTGTTCCATATCTTCTTTATTCACTCTGTTTGCTAATCTACCTCGTCTTCTTAATTAAAATTGGAACCTTTTCCAGAATAATTACAGCTAAAACGCATTAAATCCCTGAACTTCGAAGTTGAAACTTGTTTTATGAGCAGTCACTTCTTTTATCGTACCGCCAACAATCACAAACACGTGAACCGTTTCCTAATTCAGCAAATTCATCAGGAAACCCTACATATGAACCGAATTGGGATTCTATTCCAACAAAGGGAGCTTCTTCGCTCCTTCCGACACTCGCCACCCGAACCCGGCGGCCAATGAACAGTACTTAACAGATTGAGCTCAATTCACTAAGCATGATTCGTAAAACAGAACGAAAAACTGCTTCCAGGAATTGTTTTCTAAATTAACAACACAAGAACAAACGAGTCGAGGAGAGGAAATTAGAGGTTTACCTCCAATGTGAAAGCTAGGGTTTCTGGTGGTACTAACGGAATTGTCGCGCTTCATCAACCGTAGGATGATTCAAGAACTTGCAAAGAGATTGAAGAAGATCCGTAAAACCGATAGATACGTTCACAGATAGATACAAACAGGTCCGTGATAGTTGAGCGATTCGCGGTTCATACCGAATCATACGATTATCAGAGCGGGTAGGACCCTCGAATGAAGCCTGACCCAAATAAAGACCAACTTCTCGAACTTCCATCGAACTTTCCCTAGAAAAGCCTCTCTGTCAATATGTCCCACCTACGTAACACACGAGAAATTTTGTGCGTGCCGAGCGGGTACCAAGTGGTGGTACGAGAAATTTTTGTGTGTCGAATGGGTTCTGCGTGGTGGTAGTACTATCACTTAAAATGTGTTCGGATTCTTGGACCGGGAGAGAGAGTCCAAATTTCAACTACTATATGAGTAATCAATGGTTCGAAATTGATTAGAGATTTTTTATCGTTAAGAATCAACTCTTTTTTTTTTTGACATTCGTTAATTCTAATCTACTCTATCAGTCTATCTTAAGGGATTTGGGAAAGGGGTGGGTGGTTAGAGCATCTCCAGCCTTGACCCAAATTTGGGTCAAAATTTGGGTTAAAACTCATTTTGGGTAGACACATCTCCAATTATCAAACCTAAATCTTATCCAAATATATATTTTTTTTATTCTTAATGACATAACGTTAAATAAATTAGAGCAATCAAAACCAAACTCATTCCCCCTCTCTCCCTCAAACCGTCTCTCTCGATTGTCTCTCTTCCTCCTCCGATCCACATCCACCGCACCCTCTCTCTCCCTCCAAACTACCACCATCGACCCAGCACCACTACGGCTACGAGAAGCCCTCCGCCATCGCCTAGGCCCAGTCCGGCACCGACAAGACCTTCGGCAAGGTCGTCGACACCCAGTCCAGAGAGTACACCAGGTCTCTCTCTCTAACTAGCCGTTGGAAAAATGGGTCAACCTTTTCTTGTCCTAGATTTGGGCAAAGAAGTGGATAAAACCCAAAAATGGGGAAGGGTTTGGGTCATGATTGGAGATGGATTTTTGAGGGTTTTGCCCAAATTTAAAATTTGGGTCTTAAAATGGGTCAAGATTGGAGATGTTCTTACGGAAATCGAACCATGCCCATGTGCATGAGGGTATAAAAGAGGCACCAACTGCACTGTACTCCACTTGTAAGATAGAATCAATGCATTACAACAATAGAACGATTCAGATTTAGAGTGTCTCATTCGGTCCAAATTAAAAACCGAAGAGGATTCAATTCCTACTTTAAAACACAATCTAAAGAATTATGTGTCACGACCATGCGATTCCGATAGGCTCAAGTATATCGAATTGCTTAGGTCCAAAATCATGTTTTTCCAAATTGTGTTATGGACTCTTTTTTTATTTGTACTTTTGCATGCATCTAGATAAAAAATTTACTAAACATTAATTTCAATGGACCAACTCAAACTTAAATACAAATTTGAGGAGATGTTGGCATAGTTGTAAATTTGGAGGGGAAAACTACCTTACAAAATTTAAATGAAAAGTTGACCCTCCCTTGATTTATGAAATTCCCTATTTAATATCGGTTGTAGTCAAGAAATATAATGGATAGGGCCGGAGTGCTTAATTATTTTATAGCATTTTTATATCATAAATGGAACCGGGTAAATTTTTGTATAGAAATCATTCATGCACAAAAATCAAGTTAATTGGTTATTGGCCTAGTTTGCTAGCTAGAACTTACTACTATAATATATTTATTTAGCACATTTGCTTTAAAAAATTAGTAATAAAGAGTGTTTGTTAACAATTATAAATAATTACTTATTTAGGTTTTCTAGCTTATTTGACTCGAAAAACTAGATTATTTAAGGAAAATGGGGTGATGTATCTTGTCTAGTTAAAGAAAGAGTGAAAGTTCTGTCCGGATCAACCGGACAAGGGGTTGTCCGGACAGCCCCTTGGGCCTTGTGGGGCCCCCTTCACGTGTTTTTTTGAAAAATCCGAACCGTGCATCTTGTAGGGCCCGCAAAATAATGTATCCATGCAAAAAAATCAGCTTGTCCGGTCATCAATAGGTATGTCAAAAGTTGAGTTTTTACACGGAAAAATGGACGACCGTGAACAGTTTAACTTTAAAAACAGTTGACAGATCGCGGTCGTCCATTTATTTGTGTAAAAACTCAACTTTTGACATACCTGTTGATATCCGAACAAGCTGATTTTTTGAGTAGATACATTATTTTGCGGGCCCTACAAGATGCACGGTTCGGATTTTCCAAAAAAATGCGCGAAAGGGGCCCACACGGGGGCTGTCCGGACAGCCCCCCTTGTCCGGTTGATCCGGAAAGAACATTTTCTCTTAAAGAAAAAGGACTTGGATTTTTTTATCTATTCATATTTTAACAACTTAAAATAAAAGTCAACTCCCCTTATTTATTTTTCAAAACCTTTTATCTTCGTCTTGTACACTAAAAAAGATCCCACATACAGTATATGATTTAATCCCAATATTCCATGTCAAGCTAATAAAATATTAAAAGTGGCAAACCATGTCTCATCTCATAATAACCTTTAGTTTATTACAGAGCAATCGTCAATCTACATTCCTTTGGGTTGACAACTGGTATCCTCTCCATGTCAAGCTAATAAAAGATTAAAAGTGGCAAACCATGTCTCATCTCATAAGAGCATCCACAGTGGAATAACCAAAAGTCAATAATCAAAAGTTGCCACATCATCTTTTGGTTATGCATTTAAGGGGTTGCTAAGGTTAGCAATGTAGAGGTCCACAATGGTACAATCAAATTTGAATAACCAAAACTTGTCACATCACATTTTCAATTTATAAAAATCTAAAAATTGTGAACATAGAAAACAATTTTTTTAAAATAGGTTTCAAACTAATAAAAACAGGTTATTAGAAAAAGAGAAAATAGTTTTTTGAACACTTTGATTTTAAAAAAAAAAGTTTTCGCGAAAAAGTAAAAAAAAACAGTTTTTGAATAAAAAAATAGTTTTTGAATTTTTTTTTTAAAAGAACAGTTTTTGAAAAAAAAAGTTTTAATAAAAAAACTGTGTTTTCAAAATATATATATATATATTCGCATATAAAATAGTTTTGAAAAAAAAAACAGTTTTTGCAAAAAAAATAAAACTTTTTTTTAAAAGTATTTTTCTTAGAAATATGTTGAAAGTGGAAGAGAGATAATGTTTTTGTGTAATGATGGTGTATTTGATTGAGGAAATATGGGGACAACTAAATTTGATTATTGACAAAAAGTTGCTAGTTTTGATTATTCAAGGGCCAAAATTTGATGAGTTGCTAAGAGGTTGCTAATTCTGATTATTCCACTGTGAGCTCTTTTTTGAGCAAATGTTGCTAATCTTAGCAACATTTTAGTTTTGATTATACCACTGTGGATGCTCTAATAACCTTTAGTTTATTACAGAGTTATCGTCAATCTACATTCCTTCGGGTTGACAATTGGCACCCTCTCCATGTGAAGCTAATAAAAAGATTAAAAGTGGCAAACCATGCCTCATCTCATAATAACATTTAGTTTACTACAGAGTAATCGTCAATCGACATTCCTTTGGGTTGACAACTGGCACCCTCTCCATGTCAAGCTAAAAAAAGATTAAAAGTGGCAAACCATGCCTCATCTCATAATAACCTTTAGTTTATTACAGAGTAATCGTCAGTCTACATTCTTTTTTGGATTGACAACTGGCACCCTTTAGAACCCTTGTACTAAAGGTTTGGAGAAGAAGTGATTTATAATCTTGGCGTTTCCCTAAATCTAAAGTATATCGTCTATAATCCATCAAGGTCAATAGAGGTGGCCAAGATCTAGAAACAGAATCACTCAATCCATTATCAACCAAAACTCTTGCAACCTTACATCCTGATTGTACTACTGAGGATTTGGTTGTGTGGCTTCCTAGCTCTGAAGGAGTGAGGACAAAATTTCCTATTCAGCCTTTGGGAAAAATTGGTTTGGTCCTTTACTAAAAATGTTCCACGTTGGGCTTTCATCATTTGGTTAGCTGCTCAAGAGAAACTTAGTACTAAGGACAGGTTGCCCATCAATCAATGGGGGATGGCTGTGGATGAGACCAGCCCTTTATGTGGCTGTGAGAAGGAAACCCATAAGCACTTATTCTCTTCTTTGAATGCTCTTATATACTTCAACATCTGCGTGGTCCACTGTGTGGAGTAAGTCGACTTCTACAGTTCTACTGGAGGGCCAACCACCAATTGGGAGCTTACTCTTGCTGGAACAATAATTCTAACATCACACCCATTTTCACACCCATTTACACACCCCCACTCACAATAAGGGTGGGGCCCACACACACTAGATGTGTAGTGTATGTGGGCTCCACCCTTATTGTGAGTGTGGGTGTGTGATTGGGTGTGTGAATGAGTGTGGTGGTAGAAGGACTCTATGTTATGTACCCACACTCTTGCAAGGAACGAAATCTTCATGTATTTCAATATAATTTCAATATAAAATAGTGGCTAGTGGTCAAGTTGTTCTGAATATCCTGAACTCTATTAAGGGCCCGTTTGTCGGACGGATAAGATTTTGGGTGGATAAAGAACAAAGATGATAAGAAGTGAATATGTTATGAGGGAGAATTAGCTAAGAGGGAGGTTTAGCTTATACTTAGTTTGAGTAGTAGTTGATAAGGGTGGATAAGAGTGGATGATGTATGAATTTACTTAATTGACCTCATTAAATAATTACATTGGAAATACGAAAAAGATTTGAGGGTCAATTTCGTCTTCCTCTCCTTTCTCCCCACCCGTATAAGCTTACCGTAGGGGGTGAATTAGCTAAAGCCCCTCCAAGGGCATAAGCTCTCCCCCTCTCCCTTATCCCCCACCGAACACCATCTCCCTTATCCCTCTCCTGCCCTTATCCCCCTCCCTCTCTTGTCCCCGTTCTTAACACCCCCAGCAACACAGGCCCTAAGGGACCCCTCCTTGGCTCTATGAGAAGGGTTGTGATGGTGTGTTGAAGGTTGCTTTTCGTTGGTCTATGTTTTTTGCTTCTCTTTGATGAGTTCTTTTTGTTGCTCTATGTTTTTAGCTTCTCTTTGATGAGCGCTAGTGATAGGTTTTGCCTTCACTTTCCTGTATAGGTTTCCTGCTTTCTTCTCTCTTTCTCATACTTTGTAATTCTCCTATGAAATTAAAGAGTATAGCTGTACAGCCAGGAGTCTACTCGACATAGTTTGTTTGGTTGGGACTTAATAAAGTGGACTCGTACAACAATAATAACAACAGAACCCATGTAGATAGATAAAGTGGACTCGTACTTATAAAAAATAAATCGCCTTCAGCATATTTAATCACCGAATATTTACATTGAAATAACCATCAAGTAAACTCCCTCACTTCAATACACACAAACATCAACCCCATTTCGATTGATGCAAGGAGGAGGTTCTTAAAAACTTTCATATTTACATGGCGCCAATAATTTCCAGTCATCGGGATCAATGATAGATGAGTAGTTGGGAACCCATGCTCCTTCACATCCCGACTCCCAACCACATGTCCGACTCGTCCCAAAAAGGGTCGTCCATCGAACCGTTCCAGTCGTACGTCCCCCTCTTCCGTTCGTGAGTTCCTGCATCGGACGGCTCGTACATCTTCATCTCTGGCCTGGTTAACTCTCCTCTCAAATTACTCATCACCATCTGCACCACATACCAGATAAACGAAACCATTAGGTCATACAAAACTAAACGGCTTTTGTAACTTCAATTCTGGTCTAAAGGGATGATGATCACTCGAATCAGGTTTGGCAAATTCTTCAATACAACGTATTACAACACGGTGAAGCCAAATAAATCGCAGAATCGCAATGAAGACGACATATCAAGATTACAAAGAAGATTCCGAAAGATGAAAGGGAAACCTCAAAAGTCAAATGAATATACAATGAGAACAAGGCCCACATTTTGGTTGATGGTTTAGCCTTCAAGGGGGGAAAAATTCAAGATTCTACACAAACATCCTATAGTGAAAAAAGATCACATCCCAGATCAGAATGTTGATTATTGTGAACTCCCAAACTACCCTTAATCAGTTAAGCTGTCTATATCAACACCAAAGGCTATCCAAAAGTCATAAAGCACAAGTGGTTGCTTATGAATATTATTTGTTTCCAGAAAGAGAACTTGTAACGCACGAGGCATTTGATTAATAAGGTCCACATTACTGTAATCATAAACAAAGGTCCAATTATTGGCAAGTTAGGCTATGGGTCAATTTGGTTTAAGCAACAAGTTATCTCAAAAGCCAACCTCAACTACAAATGACAATGATGCTTTTCCTACCCTCTTTTTTTTTTTATGTGTGTCAACCGGGAATGAGAATTTTAATTCAAAGAATTACGATACACGATACACGACACCGAATCAATACACGACACCGAATCAATTGCGTCAGAGCCACAATAGCCGCCCTAAGCTCGATATTAAACAACCCAAGAAATACCCCATTACGGCGAAGAAATAAACTAACCATAAAAAATACATGAGACTTTATATTCATTTGACCCCTTAACCTCTCAATAAACAATGGACAAGCGTGACTAACTGGGCTAATCCTAATTGGATAATAACACCTTCCTACTGAATCAGGTGATTGCGGTGCGTTTTCATTAAACTAAATCGACTAAAGCCCATGTTTTTACGAATTTCTAGGCAGATCATTCTCCTCATATACATCAACTAAAATACGCAGAAACAACTTGACTATTACCATTAGCTTGTAGTCCATCTAGTTAGCGAAAACGCAAACAATATCAACCAACATACATATAACTTTGATCATAACTAATGACCATGAAAAACACAAAACCAAAAAAGCCAGCAAAATAGAGAGTAGAGGGTGGGGTTTGATAACATACATCATAAGCTTCATTGATGCGTTGGAATTGGACACTGCTATGGCCTCCTCTGCATACATCCGGATGATACTGAAATACAATAAAACAAGAAGTGATCAAATCAAATAGGCTCCCACATTAACATTCCACCAAATCAAAGATGATCCACCAGATTTTTCATCAACAGAAATTTGGTAAGTACATGATCCAAAAACAAACATTTGTATTGAGATGAATGGGTTTTAATCCCGCGTGCCAACCTATTTTTGCCCACAAAGAAATGTTCCAAAAACATATATTGGTTTTATCCGATCAACATGATTTTTAACAGAGTCAGCTTTCTCGCAAAATCTAAACAATAAACATTACCAATCATTGAAGCAGACCTGAATTTGACTCAAATCTAAATTGTGCTCCATATGAAGTTAACTAGTTAAGCTTTTTACAAAATTTGAGGGGATTGGACTTCGCGTAAGATAATAATCCAATTCTAAACTTACCTACAATCTCAATTACTAAACACGAAAATACAAAAAGGAAAAAAATCTAATCTTAACACAAGATAAAAATAAATAAAATAATACAACAAACAAATGAAAATAATCCAACCCCAAGGGGTTGGCCAAGTGTCTTGGCTTGGGATTCAGGTTTTGCCCCATCCTAGTGTCTCAAGTTCAATTCCTCTTGCAAACAATTGTTAGGGCCACATCATCCCACGCGAAACGAAGGTGGGAAGGCTGTAGGGACGGTGGGAAGGCCGTAGGGATTAGTCTGAGATTCGCAAACTGGCGCAGGCATTACCAATTAAAAAAATAATCCTCCAAAAAGGAACAACAAAAGAAAGAGAAAATACCCTAAGAGCAAGCCGTCTGAAAGCCTTCTTGACCTCAGATTTCGAAGCCCCAGGCTTAACCATGAGGGTCTTGTACGGGTCTCTCGTCGTGGTAGAAGAAGAAACGCAAGAAACCCGGCAAACCATGTCGCTACCCCTCACCGCCTTGTTCTTCGATCGAATCCAAGAGGACCCATAAGCACCGCCGCTAACAAACCCAACAGCAGTCGCCATTCTTTAGGATCAAGAGATGTATTTTACGTGTTGTGTATATGAATATATGAACCGAAGGGATTGAAAGAGAGAAACGAGAACCCAATTGGGAATGGCGTGGATAATGGATAAGGAATTGTGTGTTATACAAAAGAAGGCTCGTCTATGCTAATTTATAGGGAGGGGGAGGGGAATTGGACCAACACTGGTACTCCTATTTGACTTTGAACGGGCCACAGAGAGAGGGGAGAGAGAGAGAGAGGTTTTTTTTTTTTTTTTTTGATCCGCAGAGAGAGAGGTTAATCTTATCTATTTGTGATGATGAGATGATTAGGATCTTATCTGTTCTTTTAGGCCTTTTTGTATGGTCCGAATTCTACACGTGTTCTTGTCCGAATAATACTCCCTCGGACCCTTTTTAAGGACAAATTTTTCAGTGCCAATTGAGTACGATATGGTGCATGTTCGGCGCATCCGGATCGTTCATTTTAGTTTTGAACGATTCGAATTTGGAGAGAAAGAGGAGAGAGTGTGGTGGGGTGAGATGAGAGAGAGGATTTCAATCTGAGGCTACTCGGGTGCCCACCGGTACCGGTACCCAACAAATTCTCATTTTTAAGTGTCCAGTTTCGTAATTTTTATTATTAAGGAAATATCATTATTACACCTTTCACATTAATTTTTATCTCCATTTTTTCTACTTACCCTCTATGGGAACATCATCAATACATTTTTACTAACTAATTTTCCAAAATAAAATATACTTCTAGGGGTAAATGAAAAATATACCAACTTTTACCTACTAACTTTACAAAATGAACACTTATTAAGGGATTTTCTTCAAAATGAAATATTGAACTCTAAAAAAGAGACGGAGAGAGTACAAGAGATGTGTATCTACTACTTGTGTAGATTAACAAATTATCTGAGACGTTCATTTTGTTGAAAAAATATTTTAGTATGCATAATGAAAAATCGGTTTATCCGGATAGTGATAAGTTCTTTGATCTAGAATTTTGAACTAAAAACTAAACTAATCGATCGAGTTATTATCCATTTTCGAACGAACTCATGAGATTTTGCAAGGCACGATAGAAAATTATTCTGAACAAAATAAACGCGTTGAATTACGGAGTATTTTTATTGGATCCGAGGTCGGCCGCGAATAAGAGGTCGGTACATTGTACACAATCTATACCTTCCCATGAGTACAGACAGTTGGATTCTCTACGTGTGGACATGTTCAAATTTGTTTGACTATTTCTCAATTTATTTAGTTTTGGGAAATACAATTTTATAATTCAATGTCCGGATTAATTTAGGTATGTCGCTAAATAGAATTTGAAAGAAACCTCAATTTAGAGGTTTTGGAGGTCGTCAACTGTCTATACATGTCCCATTTGTTATCATCTATAAATTAAACTATGATTTGCTTATGCTTTAAGGCATGAAACGCGCTCTTTACATATTAAATAAACTATTTTCTCTGTTATTGACCACCTCGCCAACCAAACCGACTAAGATAATTTAGATTATTCACTTTGAAAGCTAAAAATAAGTTGGAGCTATATTTTGCTGAGTTGGAGATGTGTTATGTACAACTGTTTATAAGTTAAATTAATAGTATTACATGTGGATATATGATTTGTTCAACCTTTTGATTATTCTAATATGTTTTTCATATCAACGTTTTACATGTGGATATATTTGATTCGTTCAACCTTTTCTCAACTTGTTTAGTCTGAAAATGTATTTACTATATATATTTCGATTTCCAGGGTAATTTACATATGTTGTTAAATAAAGCTATTTATAGGTGTTGGAGGTCCTTAACCGGCCCTTTACTATTATTAGTAAGATTTGTCCTCCGATCAAAGAACATAATCTTGACCACAAAGTTTGAAATCCATATTTTTACAGACATAATGCCGGCATCAAATCCAATTTTTTTACAGACATAATCCACTTATGTTTTTGCAAGTTTGTGGTCATAGTTGCCCACAAAGTTTGGAA
Source organism: Rhododendron henanense subsp. lingbaoense (assembly GCA_020567845.1). Classification (NCBI taxonomy): domain Eukaryota; kingdom Viridiplantae; phylum Streptophyta; class Magnoliopsida; order Ericales; family Ericaceae; genus Rhododendron; species Rhododendron henanense. The sequence continues at coordinate 3,142,930 of CM036324.1, forward strand.
TCTATATTATACAAACACAATGCCGATCGACATCAAACCCTAATTTTTCTCTTCATATCAAAGTTTTACATGTGGGTATATTCGATTTGTTCAAACTTTTCTCTAACTTAGTTAGTCTGGTAAAGTATATTAGTATATTTTATAACTCGATATTTGGATTGATTTACGTGTGTTGTTAAGTAAAGATTGAAAGGATCTTTTATTTAATAGGCATCGGAGGTTCCTAACCGTTTATTACTTATGGCAAGATGGGTTGCGTACACAATATACAAATGGTTTTTTTTTTTTTTTTGTGGGAGGAGTTGTGGGCCGCGCGTCAATGGCGCCACCAACGTCTTTCACCTCGCTTCCCCCTCATCGACGAAGTTAAAGACCCCGAGGTCCTGAAACGCACGCACTTTTTTCAATTTTTTTTGTTGTTATCAGTTTGATGTACGATATGTATAGCAGAATGAACTATTGTTGCGGTTGGGTTTGTGATTTTCGTAATGGGATATGCTCAAATCGGATAGTATATCCTTCCGGCTTCTCCTCATAAACTGGCTTCCTTTTATACCTCTAAAAAATCAGGCCGATAATAACTACTGGTCATTTGAATTCAAATTTGTAGAGTAGCAGTTTTGTGGTCCTGATTATGTCCACCCGTCAAAGATCATAATCTGGACCACAAAGTTTTGGAATTCATATTCTTAAAAAGGACATAATGCCGACATCGTATCCATTTTTTTTTTTTGCTTCATATCAAAGTTTTACATGTGGATATATTCGGTTCGTTCAATCTTTTCTCAACTCATTTATGAAAAATTATTTTTTATGACTCAATGTCCGGATTAATTTACGTACGTTGTTAAATTAAAATTGAAAGAAGTTTTTACTTACAGGCATTGGAGACCCTTCATCGTTTATTATTTAAGTAATATTGGGTGTCTATATAATATTGCAGAGGAATTTTTTAGTCAGAAGCGTTGCGAGGCCGACAAGTACGTCATCTAAGATTTGTAGACATTATGTTTTTACTATTTCAATGTCTAATATGGAATTGGTCCTTTTTTTTAACATCTGAGAATTGGTCAAATCTATTACTCTATAATTACTACATTTGAAGATAAATCTGTATCATTTTTGTGGTCAAGATTATCTCATTTAACCAAATTACTGATAGCGATATCTAGGGGCGGACTGAGGTAGGGGCCCGATGGGGCACGACCCCACTGAATTCATAGAATTACATTAACATCCTTCTATATTTAAGGTATATCCATTAAGCTTATGATTTCCGTTCAAATAAAATATTCAAAATTTCCTTTTTGTGGGTATTTATCAGTCTAATTCGTAGAGAGTTACATTTTTTTACACTTTCAGCATTACATTTTTTTACACTTTCAACATTGCTGGCCAAAGCCATCCTTTCCCCACCCTGATTAAGTGCTGGACAATGAATAGATACAGCACTTCAGTGATGATTTTTAGCTCCAAACCCCATGAAGTTAAAATTTTGAGTCTGCAAAACGATGTAGAATGTCTGAGTTTTGATAAATTTCATGAGAACTTTTCTCAGATTTTTGGAAGATATTTTTTATTCATCATATTAGAAGATAGTTGGATGCACTCTTTAGTGAGTCGTCTTTTGGTATAATGTATCAGAAATACCGAGTCTAACACGAATACCCGCATGATTATTGATTCCATGAATAGTTTGGGTTATTTCTTTTTCCGGCTTGACAACATTGAAGTGGTCTATGTTCATATAGATCAGAGACATTATTAATTAAAAAAATTTGATCACATAGCACAGGTCTATCGCTAGTTAATTTGATTCAACCTTTTATCATCATACGTGGTCTAAATTTTTTTTTATAATTCGATGTCCTGGCTAACTACGGCCCCATTCTGCTAAAATAATATTAAAAAAAAGTACGTACGTTTGTGGTCGGCAGAGCTAGCAATCCCCTCTTTAATTCGTTCAACCTTTTCTCAACTTGTTTAGTTTGAAAATTTATTTTCTATATTTCGATTTCCAGGGTAATTTACGTATGTTGTTAAATAAATCTATTTATAGGTGTTGGAGGTCCTTAACCGGCCGTTTACTATTATTAGTAAGATTTAAGCATTGTCCTCCAATCAAAGAACATAATCTTGACCACAAAGTTTGAAATCCATATTTTTACAGACATAATGCCGGCATCAAATCCAATTTTTTTACAGACATAATCCACTTATGTTTTTGCAAGTTTGTGGTCATAGTTGCCCACGAAGTTTGGAATCTATATTATACAAACATAATAAAGTTGGAGTGGGAAAAATAAGAGGGAGAGAAAAAGATGGAGAGAGAGAGAGAGAGAGAGGAGAGAGAGAGAGAGAGAGAGAGAGGTAGGGAGAGAGAGAGTGCAGGTGGGCGTGATGGAGGTCAAGAGGGGGGCTGGATTCCGGTGATCAGGAAGCAGAGGGTGAAATCAGGGAAAAGGCCAGGAAACAAGGAGAATTACACGCTGTATGTGGATAATATTCCTGAGAACAAGGACCACAGTTGGTTGCAGTGGACTTTCAACAAATTTGGGGTTGTTAGGGACGCATTTATTCCGCGTAAACGGAGTAAACGTACCGGGAATAAATTCGGGTTTGTTAGATATGAGTGTCATGTGGCAGCAGACTTAGCTGTGGCTAGAATGAATGGGGTGTGGGTGGAAAATGTGAGACTCTTTGTTAAAGAAGCATGCTTTGGGCTGAATGCAGAGCATCAAAGGGTGAAGCTACCCATGAATCAGTCAGTTTCAGCAAGAGAGATGATACCTAAACAGGGGTTAATTCCGAGTCAGAGGCATGATAAAAGGGTGATGATGGAGAAGGAAAGGGGCGAATATCTGGGAAGGTCTTTTGTGCAGGTGCTACGAGGTGAATCGTCAAAATTAGGGACTGCTCAAAAGACTACTCTTCGTATTAAACCCAGCGGAAATGGATGGCTTTTTAGGAGTGCTGTGGCAGTAATGAGTAGAGTGGTGCCCATGATGACTTTGAGCGTGAGCTTCAGCTTAGAGACAAACAGAGTGGCTCAGTTCCGGGCCATGGGAGGGAGATTCGTTCTGATTACTTTCCAGAGCCAAGAGGTACGTGATTCTCTCATTGGGGGACAATGGATGAAGCTTTGGTTCGATAAGGTGAAACCGTGGGGGGGTGAACCAGCTAGCCTTGAGAGATTTGTTTGGCTAAGCTGTAAAGGAGTTCCTTTAAATGTGTGGAATGCTCATACGTTTAAAAGTATTGCTGAGGTGTGGGGATGTTTTATTAAGATTGATGAGCAAACCCTCAATGATTTATCCTTTGTTGAAGGGAGAGTCTTGATAGCAACAGAGGAGAACTGTACCATTGATAAATGGATCCAGGTCGAGATAGAGGGAGCTTATTATGATGTCAAGGTATCTGAGACTTTTTCTTTCAGTAATCCTGATGAGGTGGAAGGTTGTGATCCTCTGGCAATGGTAAAAAATGGGGTGTCTAAAGCTTCGGTGGAAGCTGCCATGGAAGCTAAGTCTAGGGGGGAAAAGGAAGAAGATGATGACATGGAAAGGGACACAGTAGGAGACTCCAATCGGAAGATGGTGGTAGATGTGGGATGGGACACTTCGACAGGAATAGATGGATTAGGGGGCTCAAAGCATGAAAATGCAGCTATGCATTTAATGCCTGCCATTGCCAACCCTCATGCTGAGTCAGAAAATTTTGAATCCAGAGTTGAGGATTCGGTGGAGCATGGGGAGGGGCTTGAGAATATCTTGGGCCATTCGGCCCAGAGCAAGCTATTGGTCCATGAGGAGCATATAGCCCAGGAGGGCTCCTTGAATTTAGAAGGGGGGGATGGGCCAATTGGGCCTGGTATTGATAAAAGAGGTGTGGGCCTTTGTCCATGTGATCCGGCTTCTTTTAGTCAGATTAGTGTGATAGGTGGAGGGGTGGGAGGTCAATCCTCTCGTCAAAAGGAGGCGGAAATCCTAGCTGGGGATTTTGAGCGTGATGCAGTCCCAGATAGTCCAACGGATCCTGTGAGATGCTCTCAAATTCCAAGCATCAATTTGGTGGTGGACCTTAAAGATGCAGGATGTAGAAGAAGGAGAAGAAGACAGCTATCCAATTTGGCAACCATTAGTGAAGCTGCTGATCGACATCCTGAGCTGGTGGCAAACAGCTCCTTAACCGATTCGGAGGAGGTGCTGCAAACCAATTCTGAAGTCGTGAAAGAGGTACTAGCAACCATGGCCATTGGAGGTGAGTTGGGTATCTCTTTTCGCCCTAATGATGATCTGATCCTGCATAAAATGATTGAAATTGAGTCTCAAGAATTCTCTCTTGAGCGTGAGAGAGTATCTCGAGGTTAGATTTTTCCTATCTAGTTTTTGTGGGGTTTGCTGTTTGGGTCTTATGTTTTTATGCAGATTATTTCTTGGAATATTAGAGGATTGGGGAGTTCGGTCAAGAAAAGATTTTTGTTTAAGCTGATAAAAAAGAGAAAGCCCGATATGGTGTTGATTCAGGAAACAAAATTGGAAGTCTTGGATCTTTTTTCGGTTCAGAGTCTATGGGGCAGTAGTGATTTTGATTTTGCTTTTTCTAGTGCTTCCGGGGCGTCTGGGGGTCTATTAGCGATTTGGAAAAAAAGTTTTTTCATAGCTGATAATATTTCCTGCCATAGGTCGTTTATTATCATGCAAGGTAGGGTTAATGCTGATTTTCCTTGTACTGTGGTAAATATTTATGCTCCAAATGATGTGGGCAATAGGAGAGGAGTTTGGGAGGAATTGTTAGCTCTGAAATCTGTCTCTCCAGTTCCTTGGTGTATTGGGGGAGATTTTAATGAGATTAAGGCGATTAGTGAGAGGGTTGGCTGCCAGAGGATGGAGAGGGGAATGAAGGATTTTGTGGATTTTAGTAACAATATGGAACTTCTCGACATTCCGATGGTGGGCAGGAGATATACGTGGACTAACTACCAAGATCATGCGATTAACAGTCGGTTGGACAGATTTTTAATATCCCAGCAGTGGCTTGAGAAGTTCAAGGTAGTGCAATGGGGGATTCCTAGGCCAATCTCTGACCATTGCCCAATTGTGCTTACTAATGATGAAAGGGATTGGGGTCCTAGACCATTTAGGTTCTTGGATATCTGGCTGTCGGACCCGAGATGCATGAAAATTGCAAAGGAGACGTGGGAGCATACTCTGGTGACTGGATGGGCTGGTTTCCGAATCTTGCAGAAATTGAGGGCCATTAAAGATAAGCTTAAGGCATGGAACAAAGAGGAGTTTGGGGATGTAAACTCATCATTGTTAGCAATGGAAGCAAAACTTCATCAATTTGATTTGTTAGCTGAGGAAAGACAACTCTGTATCGAGGAAAAAGCGTCGAGGTGTAGAGCTAAATCAGAATTCTGGAGACTCTCTCACTTAACAGAATCTTTATGGCGACAGAAATCGCGGTTGAATTGGATGAAATTGGGGGATAAAAACACAAGATACTTCCAGGCTATAGCCAATAATAGGTTTCGGAGAAATCTAGTGGGTTCAATCAAGTCAATCGGGAGAGTGTTAGAAGAGCCAAAGGACATTAAAGATGCAGCTGTTGTACATTTCAGCAACAACTTTAAAGAGGACAGAACCGATCGGCCTACGTTGGGGGGAGTTTTTTGGAGAAGACTATCTCCAGAAACTTCGGTCCAACTTGGTAGAATGTTTGAAGAGAAGGAGATTTTAGCCGCTCAAAAGGAGTGCAGTAACCTTAAGGCTCCGGGTCCGGACGGTTTTAATTTTTCTTTTGTGAAGCTCGGTTGGGGATTTATGAAGGAATTGATCATGCAGTTCTTCTCCGAATTTCACTCTAACGGCAAACTCACAAAGGGTATCAACTCGACTTTCGTTGCGTTGATTCCAAAGGTAGATTGTCCTGTTTCGTTTAAAGAATATAGGCCCATCAGCATGGTGGGATGGGTATATAAGGTGCTCTCCAAAGTGCTTGCCAATAGAATTAAAGCTCTTTTGCCTTCGGTTATTGGAGAATCTCAAGCTGCGTTTATTGGGGGAAAACAAATTTTGGATGGAGTCCTTATTGCTAATGAGGTTATACACAGTTGGAAGAATAGCTCTCATGGGGGGTTACTACTAAAGATTGATTTCGAAAGGGCTTATGACTGTGTTAATTGGGGTTTTCTGCTAGACCTTCTTGCAAAATTGGGCTTCGGAGAAAAATGGTGTGCTTGGATAAAGGAGTGTATATCCTCGGTGTCTATGTCAGTTCTGATTAATGGGTCGGCCTCGAGGGAATTTCACATCCAGAGAGGTATTCGACAAGGCGATCCATTATCCCCATTTTTGTTTAATATTGTGGTTGAAGGACTTAACATTTTATTGGAAAGAGCTAGGGATCGGAACATCATTTCAGGAGCAAGGATTGGGGTCAATGGGGTTGTGGTGTCCCACCTGCAGTTCGCGGATGATACCATTATGTTTTGTAACAATGACATGGAGGAGCTGATTAGCATCAAAAGAATCCTTCGATGTTTTCAACTCATGTCAGGTCTGAAGATTAATTACTCTAAAAGCTCTTTATGTGGTGTTAAAGTTTCTCATCAGGAGGTGCAATCTTTGGCGCAAGTAATGGGGTGTAAAGTGGAACGGCTGCCGATCAAGTATTTGGGTTTGCCGTTGGGTGCTAACCCCAATAGGATTAAAACTTGGGATCCTATAGTGGAAAAGATGGAAAAGAGATTAAATGTGTGGCGTGGTAGATACAACTCGTCGGGGGGTAAACTGACCTTAATTAATTCTTCTCTGGCCAACCAACCCATTTATTTTTTGTCCATTTTCAAGCTGCCAGTGACGGTTGCGAAGGTGATCGAGAAAATTCAAAGGAATTTTTTCTGGGGAGATACAATTGATAAGAGAAAACTCCACTTAGTCAAATGGGAAGTGATTTGCAAGAAAAAGGAATTTGGTGGCTTAGGCGTAAAGAACTTGAGGATCCAAAATCTGGCCCTCTTGGCCAAGTGGTGGTGGCGATTTCATGTGGAGAGAGATTCACTTTGGGTGCGGGTTGTTAGAGGAAAGTATAACTTGGAACCGGGCTGTTGGTATCCTCGTATGCCGACCTCGGGTAGGACTTCTCAAATCTGGAAAGATATCTGTACCCTCGGGGATGTATCTTCGTGTATCGGCTCCATCATCCAAGAGGGTTTTCGTTTACAGATCCACTCAGGCATGGGGATTTCTTTCTGGAACCATGTGTGGCTTGGGGATACAACGCTCAGAGAAGATTACCCACGGCTGTATTTAATTTCTTCTCAAAAAGAAGCTATGGTCAGTACGATGAGGAATGGAACTGATGAGGGCAATTGGAATTTGACTTTTAGTAGAGACTTACGTGATTGGGAAAATCTCCAAGTGGAGGAATTAAAACAGAGGTTGCATTCTGTTATTCTGGAATCGGACAGACCAGATTCGGTGCTTTGGAATTGGTCCTCGGATAATTGTTTCTCGGTAAAATCAGTGTATAACCAGTGGGAGAACGGAGGGTACACAAGAAACCCAGTGCTGAAAGCTCTATGGACAAATCTGTGCCCCCCTAAGGTGGAAATTTTCGCTTGGATGGCTATTCAATCCAAGGTGGCTACTAGGTCCGTGCTATTGGAAAGAAATCTGATCCCCGAGGGACAATCTGCTCTTTGTCCGTTTTGCTCACAGCAATTGGAAACTCCTCATCATCTATTCATGCACTGTCAATTTTCTTGGGATGTTTGGGCACGAATTCTGGATTGGTGGCATGTAGTTTGGGTGTGCCCTGCCTCACTGGAAGACCAATTCAATTGGTGGCGTGACAGTAGGTTCAGAAATTTGGAGAAACACTTGTGGGAAGCTACCTTCTTCGCAACATTGTGGTCTTTGTGGCTAGTAAGAAATGCGTACGTGTTCAACAATGCTACAACAAGCTCTGGGGAAGTAGGTGAATTGATTAAAACGAGAGTTGCAATGTGGGTAAAGGCAAAATTCGACATAAAGGTGTATTCGGTGGAGGATTTTAGGATCTTTTTGGATGGAGTTAGATTGTTGAAGATGTAAAATGGGTTGAGTTGTGAGGTGTCTGCCATCCAATTTTCTGTTGGAGGGTTTTGATTAATTGGTCCTCTGTTTTTTTTCTGTTGTGCTCGAGTAAGTGGGTAAACCTCACGTCCTCGAGCACCCTCGATGTATCCGTTTCGAGTTGTTATAAAAGTTTCGTTTTGCCGAGCAAAAAAAAAAAAAAAAAACATAATGCCGATCGACATCAAACCCTAATTTTTCTCTTCATATCAAAGTTTTACATGTGGGTATATTCGATTTGTTCAAACTTTTCTCTAACTTAGTTAGTCTGGAAAAGTATATTAGTATATTTTATAACTCGGCACTGGCCTTTTACGAGAACTTCTCAGTACCTCTCATACACAACATATGAGCCACAAGTTCCAACATTACGTATGGCAAGATGGGTTGTGTACACAATATGTAGATGGTTTTTTTTCGTGGGAGGAGTTGTGCGCCGTCAATGGCGCCACCGGCGTCTTTCACCTCGCTTCCCCCCTCGTCGACGAAGTCAAAGGCCCCGAGGTCCTGAAACGCACACACTTTTTTCATTTTTTTTTTTTGTTATCAGTTTGATGTGCGATAGCCGATATGTATGGCAGAATGAGCTATTGTTGCGGTTGGGTTTGTGATTTTCGTAATGTGATTTTTCCAGAGATTTGTGATTTTTGCCAAAACCATTTTCTGCTATTTTTGCCCCAAAAAAAAACATTTTCTGGTGGGTTTTGAACGAGACGACGTAGATGAGGAATTTGTGGGGCCTGGAGTGATTTGGTAATAAGGGCAGCCGGATAAGATTAGGGGTTGTCTAAAATTAATCCCCCTCCACCCGGATATACATATCCCAACCAAAACATATCCGGCAATTGCAAAATGCAAACAAACAAGGGATATGCTCAAACCGGATAGCATATCCGTCCGGCTTCTCCTCATAAACCGGCTTCCTTTTACCTCTGAAAAAACAGGCCGATAATAACTACATTTGAATTCAAATTTGTAGCAATTTTGTGGTCATGATTATGTCTATCCATCAAAGGTCATAATTTGGACCACAAAGTTTGGAATTCATATATTCTTAAAAAGGACATAATGCCGACATCGTATTCAATTTTTTTTTTTTGCTTCATATAAAAGTTTTACATGTGGATTTTTCTCAACTTATTTATGGAAAATTATTTTTTATGATTCAATGTCCGGATTAATTTACGTACGTTGTTAAATAAAAATTGAAAGAAGTTTTTACTTACAGGCATTGGAGGTCCTTCATCGTTTATTATTTTAGTAACATTGGGTGTCTATATAATACTCCTATTGCTGAGGATTTTTTAGTGAGAAGCGTTGCGAGGCCGACAAGTACATCGTCTAAGATTTGTAGACATTATGTTTTTACTATTTCAATGTCTAATATGGAATTGGTCCTTCTTTTTTTTAACATCTGAGAATTGGTCAAATCTATTACTCTGTAATTACTACATTTGAAGATAAATCTGTATCATTTTTGTGGTCAAGATTATCTCATTTATATGTGATGGTTTTTTTTGTGTGGGAGGAGTTGTGGGCCGTCAATGGCGCCACCGGAGTCTTTCACCTCGCTTCCCCCTCGTCGACGAAGTTAAAAACCCTGAGGTCCTAAAACGCACACTTTTTTCATTTTTTTTTTTTGGTTATCAGTTTGATGTGCGATATGTATGGCAGAATGAGCTATTGTTGCGGTTGGGTTTGTGATTTTCGTAATGTATTTTTCCAGAGATTTGTGATTTTTGCCAAAACCATTTTCTGCTATTTTTGCCACACAAAAATAAATAAATAAATAAATTTTCTGGTGGGTTTTGAAAGAGACGACGTAGATGAATACAGTGGTGGTGGGGCCAGGGGTGATTTGGTAATAAGGGCAGCCGGATAAGATTAGGGGTTGTCTAAAATTTTAATCCCCCTCCACCCGGATATACATATCCAAACCAAAACATATCCGGCTTGCAAAAGAATGGTGCTACTGGTACAGATATAAAGTGTGTCCAAATTCTATTATTGTCCCATTTTGGGTCTCAAAAAAATGATCGGAATCGCTCATTTTGTTTAAAATACTTTATTTACGGCTCCTACAAAAAATAAGCTCAATCCAATATCGGTTAAAACACCTACAAAATGTCCAACTTTATCCCAGAATTCAAGCCTGAATTCTAGAGCAAAGTTTGGATGTTTCGTAAATGCTCTTACCGATACTGGATTGAGCTTATTTTTTGTAGAGACCATAAGCAAAGTATTTCAAACAGAATGAGCAACTCCGATCATTTTTTTGAACCCATTTGTATCCACTGGTACAGATTTTTCATCTGTACCATTAGACTTTCTGCTTGCAAAATGCAAACAAACAAGGGATATGCTCAAATCGGATAGTATATCCGTCCGGCTTCTCCTCATAAACTGGCTTCCTTTTACTTTACCTCTAAAAAAACAGGCCGATAATAAGGGTAGTGATTTTGCCACACCCTGCAAGTGTATTTTTTGGTGTAAAAATACACTTGCAGGGTGTGGCATTATCAAAAAATGGTGTGGCAAAATCATTTCCCGATAATAACTAGTACATTTGAATTCCAATTTGTAGCAGTTTTGTGGTCCTGATTATGTCCACCCGTCAAAGGTCATAATCTGGACCACAAAGTTTGGAATTTATATTCTTAAAAAGGACATAATGCCGACATCGTATCCAATTTTTTTGCTTCATATCAAAGTTTTACATGTGGATATATTCAGTTTGTTCAATCTTTTCTCAACTCATTTATGAAAAATTATTTTTTATGACTCAATGTCCGGATTAATTTATGTACGTTGTTAAATAAAGATTGAAAGAAGTTTTTACTTATAGGCATTGGAGGTCCTTCATTGTTTATTATTTTAGTAACATTGGGTGTCTATATAATATTGCAGAGGATTTTTTTAGTGAGAAGCGTTGCGAGGCCGACAAGTGCGTCGTCTGTAGACATTATGTTTTTACTATTTCAATGTCTAATATGGAATTGGTCCTTTTTTTTAACATCTGAGAATTGGTCAAATCTATTACTCTATATATAATTACTACATTTGAAGATAAATCTGTATCATTTTTGTGGTCAAGATTATCTCATTTAACTGAATTACTGATAGCAATATCTAGGGGCGGACTGAGGTAGGGGCCCAAGGGAGCACGACCCCACTGAATTCATAGAATTACATTAAGGCCTCGTTTGATAACAGTGATAGATGGATGGGATTCATAAGGAGATGGGATTAGGATTGGGATTGATAATGAGAAGGGATTGATAATGAGTATGTTTGTTTGGGATGGGATTCGATGATGGGATTATTAATATTATGTTTGATTGAGATAGGATTAGATTATGGGATTGGATTAATAGAAGAGATTAGTAGTGAGAAGGGATTGATAATGAGGGAAGGATGGGATGGGATTACTAATACCATCTCCAAGATGGTATTAGCAATACCCCCAAATTGGGATCTTAGCAATCCCAACGGATTGATAGTCCGGACCCTTTTTGGGAAACCAAACAAGGTATTGATAATACCCCCACTCTACCAATCCAATCCCAGCCCCTTGGAGGGTTATCAAACGGGGCCTAACATCCTTCTACATTTCAGGTATATCCATTAAGCTTATGATTTCCGTTCCAATAAAATACTCAAAATTTCCTTTTTGTGGGTATTTATCAGACTAATTTGTAGAGAGCTACTCCCTCTGTCCCAAAATGCTTGTCCGGTCCGCAAAACGGAGTGTTAAAAATAATGCAATTTTTTCAATAAAAAATTCAAACTTTTTTCACAAATTAAAAATACTCATTGATATCTAGTAAGTTGTTAAAAAACTTTTGATTTTTTCTTGCAAAAATTGCACTATTTTTAACACTCCGTTTTGCGGACTGGACAAATATTTTGGGACGGATGAAGTACATTTTTTTACACTTTCAGTATTGCCGGCCAAAGCCATCCTCTCCCCACCCTGATTAAGTGTTGGACAATGAATAGATACTGTACTTCAGTGACGATTTTAGCTCCAAACCCTACATGAAGTTAGAAATTGAGCTTGCAAAACGATGTAGAATGTCTCAGTTTTGATAAATTTCATGAGAACTTTTCTCAGATTTTCGGAAGATATTTCTTATTCATCATATTAGAAGATAGATGGATGCACTCTTTAGTGAGTTGTCTTTTGGTATAATTTATCGGAAAATACTGAGTCTAACACGAATACCCGCATGATTATTGATTCGATGAATAGTTTGGGTTATTTCTTTTTCCGGCTCGACGACATTGAAGTGGTCTGTGTTCATATAGATCAGACATTAATAATTAAAAAAATTTGATAATCCCTACATAGCACAGGTCTATCGCTAGTTGATTTGATTCAACCTTTTATCATCTTACGCAGTCTGATTTTTTTTTATAATTCGATGTCTTGGCTAACTACGGCCCCATTCTGCTAAAAAAATAAGTACTTACAAAATAAAAACCTTAGAGAAACGGGACCGAATATGTTATTAAATAAAAAGGAAAAGAAGCTCTATTTGTAGGCCTTGGAGGTCCTTTTGCCAGTATTTTTTTTTTAAAATATAAAATTGGTCGTCTGGTTCCGTAACGTGGATCATTTCAAAGCGATCAATTTTGTTCTTTTCCTCCAAAAAAATAAATTGGAAAATTATCACGTTTCTGTAAAATAATGTTCTAACAATACCAATTCAATGTTTGTGTCAATAGTGTTTTGAGAAAGAGTAATGCTATGCACAACTTTAAAATACAACTTCGAACACAACTGCATCACCGACCATTCGATGCATGTGGATCCACATGCATCAAACAATTCCGAACACACTTTCTGTTTGACAAATGAGACTCGCAAATATATGGTGCATGTATTTAAGAACTCCAAACACGAAAATATTCACAAACGACTTCAGGTTATTTAAATAAATAAATAAATAAGTAACAGAAAAATAAAGAAGCAGCCATTTTCACTCTTAAAATTGGAAAATTAGCATCCACCAAAAAAGGAAAAAGAGAGTTGGGGATTTCACGGGCCTCATTGTACTAACAAAAAGACTATATACTATACTTACGGCTAACCCGATGGGGTTTGAAATCCATTCACAGGTCAACCCCACGGTTCGGACTCAACTGGCGACTCCTGATCCTCATCATCATCGGAGTCAGAATCCGGCTCGGATACTGGATCAGCATACGAGAGCAAAGGAGCCTGCTCCTTGGCAGAACCGCTGCAGTCAAACGGTTTCTTGAACTGAACCAAGATCATGGTCATGTTGTCGCGACCTTTGCATTCAATGCACCTATCAAACACCCTCTCGCACACCACCGAAAGCTTAGTCTCCTACATTGTTTGCAAGAGGATATGTGTTATATGTTTCACCTCTACATGTAAAGAATTATCGATGAGTTTCTCGGAAAAGAAAAAAGGTGTTGGGAAACTTACCGTATTCAACTGATCTCGAACAAAGTCTACTAGTTGCTGGCTTGACATGCATTCCCTTGTGCAATCAAAAGGGGGAAAAAAGAAAAGAGAAAAGGAAACCAGCTATTACTATATACATATTCAAACAAGAACTAGCAAACGCAAAGCGAAAACAGGAATCAACCCTCAATATACTTCAAGCAGCTAAAACAATAGGTACTTCTGTAGAAATTTAAAGCTTTCCTTGATATCCCACCAACGGCCAACCACTTAAATAAAAGATCACATAACTAAAAATTCTCAGATTTGTATATTTACTCCCAAAAACATCTGTGCTGAATATACAAGTTGGAACTAACTTTCATACTAAGAGCACAAAAAAATCAAGAAGGGAGAGAAAACCTGAATAAGAGACTGGACCATCACATGCTATAACAAGAAATTCATCGTCATTGCAAAGCTCAACCTAGTTGAAGATGATTAGATATAAGATGAAGACCAAATAAAGAAGAAAAAATCAACAAGGTAACTTATTCAGAATACTTGTATAATGGAGAAAAATAGAGATGATATTACTACAGAGAGCATAAGCCAAAAGCAAATGGTAACATCATTTTCAATCTTCGAGTAGCCCAGAGTTTACTAGTACGGGTAAGTTTGGCACATGATGTACGAGTGCAAGTTCTACATACCGTGTTCAGATCAGGATTGGCAGTCACAATTTGCTCGTCAGCAGGCAGGGATTTATTCCTCTTTAATTCCATGTCTCCTGGAATTTCAGGAAACACAGAAACCAGAACAAACATGAAACAGAAAAGTGAGGAAAGAATACTATAGCTATTTCCTTAACAGTTGACTCAAGAAATATAAATCAAAGGCCATGTGAAGTGCCAATAGATCTTGACAAGTTTAGAGTCCATTTGACACGTCCATACAGGACGAAACCACCAGCCTTCAGAATCCTATCCTTCTCAGCCGCAAGGTTAGGCTTGTGGTCTCTAGTCAAATTATATGCCTGCAACAGAGACTGCAATTAAAAAGCACTCTACTGATAATTGCTACATCATATATTGTCTTAACCCTCTAATCCAGAATAACTGGCGGACATTCTGGTAAAGGCGCGCACTAAGTAAATGCCACTATGAATATCATTGTTCAGCAACAAACTAGTTCTTTAGATCCCCGAAAAACAACAGCTCACAAACTGGACCATCCAATCAGTCACTTCCATAGTAGAGAGGAAACGAAGTTTCGTGAACAGCAACTTCATTTTTTCCCAAGTCCTAAGAGTAATAAGTGTTTTGAAACTACTGAGGAAAGGAAAATGGTGCAGAAGAAAAGGTCACCTGACCCTTCCGAGATATCACACAACGAGAATCACCAGCATTTGCAACAAGAAGTTGATTGTTTCAAATGATTGCCACACAAGCTGTACTTCCAGAATTTGGTCCATGGAAAGCTGGGGAAGGTTCCTAGTTCACGGAGATTCAGTGAGACCCTTCATAGAAGTGTATAATAGAAAATGTGATCAATAATAGACGTATAGGAGTGTCTTCTCGCAAGATCAGTGAGCATGGTGCCTTTTTCATTCTTTTGAGGTCAAATCTTGCTATTCGCTAGTCTATCCCAAAAGAACAAGGCAAGGAGAATTCGGCACAGTTCTCAGAAGAAAATTAAAACACAGGCACAGAATTTGCTAATTATATCCACGATTCCACATAAGTTGCTTTTCTTCATAAAATACCTTCTCTGATGAGCCAGCATCAGCATGGCCATTATGTTCATTCGACTTTGGAGATCCTGGTGAAACGTCCATCACATCGCTAGCTTGTTCAATTTTACCTCTGAATATGGCTAATTCTCTGTTACCACTTTGGCTGCACATCCTCTCATCCATTCTGCATCCAGGAATAAAACACTTACTAGAATCACCAAATCACCAGTTATCAATTTGTCAGTCATGAATGATTTTAACACTCAAGTCTCCAAATAATCTGTGATTTCCATCCAAGTTCATCGGTTCTGCTGTAGAAGACTAGTGCAATATCTGCAGAGCAATGACAAGGAGTTGAGGATGGAGATTCTCCTCAACTCGGAAGACCATGATGGCAACACAATCTTGCATTTTGCAGCAGCCCTTAAACAAATCGATGTAAGTATTTTTTGTATACATGTAGTCACCCCCAGTAAAGCATCTCCAACCATGCTCCAAATCTTCATATTGAGGTGAGATTTTATAATTTATTCCCTATTTTCTTCAATTTTTTCTTACTTTACGGGAGAAATTTAAAGAGACCCATCGTATGTTTTAGAGATTTGGTCTCTAAATGGAGACTAAAAAAGACGATGGTCCTTCGAAAATTCTCTCATAAAGTACAAAAGTTGAAGAAAATAAGAGATAAATTGCAAAATCGATCTCCCCTCAATATGGAGATTTGGAGCATGGTTGCTCTAACATGACTAAGAAGGACCAGACGGTCCAGACCATTCAAGTCATCTGCGGGTCCTTCTCGGTTCTACTTTGATAACAGAACAATTCATATTTTAAATCTCATCGATATATACCATCAATTTCAAAGGTCAAGTTGAATATTTGTAAACAATTAGAGTAATATTTTACCGCTACAAGCTGCAGTTTTTCATTCCTTTATCCCCATTTTAACATTTCTAATTGAAAAAAAGAAAGAAATAAAATGATCTCTCGACTTGGAGCAGTGGTAATTACAACCAAAAGTTTTAAGAAGCTTTTGGTCAAGAGTTCGACTTCTACCCATTTACTCTATATTAATTCTTGTGTTTGACCCCTGTCATGGAGTTCGATACCAACTTATAACAAATAAAACCTCAACAAAAAAAACCTGAAAAGGAAAAGCAAGTCAGAACTTTCCCAAGCTTTAATTGCTTTTAACTTCTGTTCTTTTATTTGGATGTGCAGACCATAGAATATTTGTTGGGAATAAAGAGTGTCAAAGACCGAGCCAATATCAAGAATCAAAACGGTTTTACAGCTTTAGATATTGTGGAACACTGCCCTATCAGAGACCTAAGAACCATGGAAATCAAGGAGTTACTTTTACAAGCTGGTGTTCATAAATCCTTCTACATGAGGCCGGATTCCAACCCCGGATCACCACCACCCGATAATCCTCCTGCTCCTCCTCAACGTTGGTGTAAAGCTAGAGATTGGATTTCTATGTTTTGGAAAAAGTATTTCAAGTATGACCAAGGCTGGCTCCAACAGGTATATTGTTGGATGGTTTGGCACACACATATACTCTCTCCCTGGCTCTCTTTCTGACAAGTTCCCACAGTTGATACAAATACATGCACTTACATATATGCATAGCTATATATAATCACAGTTACACACACACATTCTTTCAAATCATTCACTTCTTTTAGAATTAGCAAACTTCAGAGTCAGCGAAGTAGTGGTCATTGGATCAGGCCAATGGTGCCCCTCATATGGCCCGGCCCCATCCATAGCCCAAAAAGTGATTCCGTATCATTCAATTCGTTTGTCTCGTCAAGTTTATCATGCACATAAAAAATACACTGATCGGATATCATTAGTCACATGACTTAAACATGTTTGCCTCGAAGTTTATTCTCAAAAATCATGCTAGCCGTTAATTTTAGCAAGACACAGTATTTTGATCATGCCAATACCGATGTCGGCAAACTTGACTAGCCGAAGAAAATTAATTCTATGGATCACTTTTTTTTGGTTGAAAATGGGTCTATATGATGAGCACTGTTGTACTTGAGACACAGTAGTCCTTTGTAGTCTCGTGAAAGGAAGTTGGCCGTAGAATCGACATCTGGAGGCCCCCCAACTTCGTCGATCTGGTTCGATCGACTCTTCAATTACATACCTATCAGCAGTAGGAGATCCTGTTCCCACTCGAGAGCTTTATTGGGGGCCTTGCGAAACTATTGGCCTGATATGAACTCCCAAATGTACTATTAATTCCTTTGTTGGGCCAATCCCATGCGGAGTTTTGCCCCTTGTTTTAATTGGACGATCTCCATTAGTGGACACCGAAATTGATCCCGAATCATTCGGTACATTGGGTTGGATATTGAGTTTAGAAAAAAAAAACACTTTTTTGCAGTAATCATGACCCAAAATCGTATATAAATACATCTTCCATGCCAACAGGTACGTGGCCATTTAATAACGGCAGCTACCCTAACGGCAACCGTGGCTTATGAATCTATTATGAATCCACCTGGTGGTTTTTGGCAAGATTCCAATAATGGTCATACAGCGGGAGAAGCCATTCTGGACAGTTATCACAGTCCCCATTTCGCAAGATACTTAGTTATTAACACCGCAATGTTAATAGCATCGTGTATCACTATTATGCTGGCCTTGACTGGATTCCCAATCCACAACAAGTTTCTAATATGGGTGTTGGTATTTACTGTGTATATCACACTCTCGTGTATGGTTGGAGCTTATGTGCTGGCAATCATAGTATTAACCCCAAACGTAGAGGAGGATTTCAAGCCCTCTTTGAAGATATCTGTTGGATTGGAACTTTGTTGGATGGGTATATGTGGATTTGTTGCGGTGCTTCACGCATTCCACTTCTTGGCATGGCTGCGGAACAAGTTTCGAAGCCTCGTTACACCATATAGAAGTCACAAGTGCATGGGAAACTTCTGCTAGCTAGTCTTTGGGTTTGTGCTTGGTTCGGATCGTTGTTGCAGACTAGCTGGAGGATCTGGTGTGGCCGTCAATCATTGGTAAAGATCGATAATGTGTGATTGAGACCCATTATTTGTATGACCAGTGTGTGTAGTATTTATGTAATTTGTGTGTGTCCACTAGCCTATGGTGTGTAGTAGTATGAAAAAAGCCCAAGTCTTCTTCTTTTTGTATTTGTTTGTATATATGGTTGTGCATGGATAACATGTAATTGTTATATGGTTTATGAGTATTTAGTTCGTTGTATGTTAATTGAAAATGGTCAAATTATGGTTACTTCTAAAAACGGATGCAAGATTACTTCATAGTGAATGTATGCATATATATTAAACAAATTTGTAACCAATAGGCAAAGACGGAAGCACTTGTGGGCTATGGGGGGCCTTGGCCCCCAAGCAATTTCTGTTTTGTTTTGTTTTTGGTTTTTTTTTGTTAAATTTTAATATGAATACACAACCAATTGGGAAGTATTTTCTGGGATTGGGAAGTTCAAACAACATTTCCAATAATAGAGTTTAAAAGTTGTTTGGTAACTTTTTGAAAGTTATTTTTGATGTAATGAGTGGAGAGAGATAGAGAGAAAAAAGTATTGAAAAACGTGCAGAGAGAAAAATGAGATAAGATGAGAGTTGAACCAAACAAGGTGACGTTTGGCATCCAGAATTCAAACAATTGGGGAGTATTTCTAAACTGTGTCAATGGTTGATTTTGACCAGAAGATTAGCAACATGCTTACTTGTTTACAGAATGGTGATACTTGTGCTTACTCTTCATAGTTCGGCCCCCCGTTTAGGAAATCCTAGTTTCGTTCCTGCCGATAGGGACGAATATATATAATAAAAATAATTGGAGGAATTAATGCTACTATAATAATAGGGAATGTCTGGAATTTGAGCTAGCGATTGCCTGAACGGCTGTACATAGAGACCTTCTTCCAGTCACCACAGGTGCAGTATCATGTTCACATGCAGTGGTATTACTGGGGTATATGCAGTGGAGATTTTGGTTCAGTCCGTGTAGAGATTAGGAGAAACGTTCGACGAAACCCTTGTTCTGTCTGAAGAACGAATGAAACACGCTATTGACATTTGGGGATTTTGTGAGTGGAGATTCTATTTTGATTTTCCTTTTTTTCCTAAGTACAAAATCTTTTTATGGGCCGGGGCAAAAGATAATTTTTAGAGTGGGGTCAAGGGAGTAAAAATGGGGTGAAAATTATATCTATCTCTATGAAAAATTAGGAGACAGTGGGGTCACCTGCCCACACTTGTCTCACAACCCCTCCACTCGTACCGTGGACTTGAAGGCTGTTGTCACCAAAGAGGTCCCTCAACTAATGTATGCTCCAAAGGCTACTGTTGTACATTCCGCAGCAAGCATTATGTCGTTCCGCCACTGGTGGCAGACATCAAATGAAATGATCGATGTAATGTCCCATTATTGTGATTGTTCGAATGTAATTCTCCTACCGATTCACATAAGGAGGAAAAACAGGAAGGGAAGAACATGTGAAATACACCTTTGGGGGGGTTTTCCTTTTCTCTTTTCTTTCCTTCAATAATGCTAATTGCACGATTGGAAGTTCTGATAATGAGAGCCCGAAGTTCATCCACCACACCAATCACCCATTCATATCATTGTGCTGCAAACAGAATCTTCCCATTACCATTGGAAACTATTAAAGAATATATAATGGAATCTGTGTCATAGGCCATGGTTTTTTATAACACCAATCCTTACAACTTGCTTGAATTTTCACCTAGCAATTGAATACATTCAAGAAAATTTCAATCCAACGCACTCGGCACTTTAAAAGGAAGAAATCTCAACGTAGTGCGAAGTTTACATGAAAACTCCAGATATGTATCAAAGAAAACTAAAATCAGGCCGAAAGAAACCATAACTTCATGAAATGTATTACGAGTCAAAAAAAATACAATAATCAACATTAGTCTTAATTTGAATTCATAACTTGTGTATATCAATTCAGAGCATGTGTATATCATGAGTTTTTCCATCTTGACATTATGAATTTCCATGCAAAAGATAAATATGGTAATCATTTACTTTTATGATTTTTTAAAATATTTAGATAAAAGTAAAGATTTTTTACTTTTTCGATTTGTCACGTCGAGACGAATTAATAAAAAACAAATAAAAAATGGGACCTGGAATTTCCCATTTATTCTATTGGGCTGCCAAGTTGGTTTGTATGATGTAATGGGCCTATTTATTTTTAGGGTCCAAGTTGGGTTTGTATTATGTAATGGGCACATTCATTCTTTTTTGGGCTACTAATGGGCTCATACATTTAGCAAATTACGGACCATTCACTAATTGAGCTAGTTATTTACCGCTAAAGGTTTAAGTTAATATTGAGGGAAAATGACGGTCAATGACGTGTTTTGATAATTAATATCCGTCAAGGACATGCTGAGAACATTTGTTAATGCTGAAAATATTCTTGACGGGTATTAATTATCAAAACACGTCCTGAACCGTCATTTTCCCTAATATTTAATTACTCGCAAAGATGAGCAGTTGCTCATATGTCGTCCCTACCCTGGCCGATCTTGACAAAAGCATCTAATCACACCACTTCCTCAAATATTGCCACTGATGAGCAGTTGTTCAAATTACGTCTTCTCCTAGAATCGGATTTATCATTTCGACTTCACTCATCTTTCCGAGGTTTCTTATGCAATTTACCCGTTTTTTACTATCACTACTATTACTATTTCACCACTATTATGGTATTTACCACCGATAACAACACTAGAAAATCGATTGCGAAAATTCTCAAAGTAATAATCTACTTTACAACCTTCACCCGCCACCAAAACACATTAAGAAAATTCTTAACACCAAAAAAAATAAAAAATGAGAATGTCGACTTTCCAACAGTTGCACCATTGAAAACTCAGGCGGCGTGCTGTCCCTTTGAGGGGCAACACCGTGATAGCCCGAAGTTCATCCACCACACCAATCACCCATTAACATATCATTGTGCTGCAAGTGTACCAAAAAATCATTGTGCTGCAAACAGAATCTTCCCATTACCATTGGAAATATTTATAATGGAATCTGTGTCATAGGCCATGGTTTTTTTATAACACCATTATAAATTGCTTGTTTGATTACCGTTACTTGTTCGTTTTGGAACGTTACAACTTGCTTGAATTTTTCCCGCGACGTTGATACGCATGAAAACAATCCTTTGTTTGTTGGCATCGATCATTTTAGGTTTTTCTTCACGCTCACCCGAGATGATTTTCATGATTTGTTTTAGCTTGTCCAAGCATAAGATTTCGCTATGGAGTATAATCAAAATAGCAAGTGTTACTGGAATGAGCGCGAGTCTTAAAGTACACTCTCCCTAAGAAAAGTGGAAAAAATAATAATAATAATAATTGCCCACCGTGGTAAGGCATAATTGTGCATTCAGTGGCATAATCACTAACATAGGATGAGAACCAATTTAACATCTCCAAACTTCCCAATGAAATTTGTATCCATATCTCCTACCCAACATTGAAAGTTCATGAGGCAATAAATCTAGTAATATAAAAGATACCCAGCGCACAAGGCTCCCGTTATTGTATGCGTCGCCAAATCAGTACAGGTACAACAAATGTCAAACTACCAGTTTTTGCACGCTAGTGTGGTTGCCAACAGTAGAAGATGAAATTCCAAGAGTGGAGGCAAATGTTGCGGTGGTATCCCCCATGAGGTACCGTTTGAGGCGATCCAAGTCATCGGCAGCATCAAGCATCGCAGGCCTAGTTGAGGGTGAGTCCTGAGAGCAAAGAATCCCCAACTTTGTCAGCTCTCCAATTGCAACTTCCCACATTTTCTTCACTTCTGGGGTCTGATCACTCATCGCTTTCACCAGCAATGGGTCCACCGCTCTCTCTATCTGTCCGTGGTAATGGCTCTCGACCCATTTGTGCAGGCTTAGTCCCCCGGCAAACATGTTGTCTGTCGGTCTCTTTCTGGTCACGATCTCAAGAACTAGGATGCCAAAGCTGAAAACGTCTCCCTTTATGTTCATGTTTGATCCCATTCCAGACTCTGCGTTCAGTAAACATTACAGTAGAACATAAAGAAGATTTAAGAAAAAACACCTATTAATTGATGATGTGTGGTAGTAGTGAGAAAAATTGCAATCCAAACAATATAACGATGTCTAATACTTGTTTCTAAGTTTTATATCCAATTCAATCAATCAGATGTAATGGAAAAGGAGAACTATGTACCTGGTGCAATATACCCAACGGATCCACACACCATAGTTGTAGTAGACTTTCCAATATTCTCAAAAAATCGACAATTGTTTCCCCCTCCAACTGTCATAACCAACCTTGCGATCCCAAAATCAGTTACCAAGGCCGTCATGTTGTCATTCAGAAGAACATTGCTCGGCTTCAGATCATGATGTATGACTCTAACCGGAGAGTGGTGGTGCAAATAAGCCATCCCTTCCGCTATGTCGCTGCAAATATTCACCCTCTGGATCAACGTCAAATCCGAAGACCCTGAAGTAGACAAACCAGTCGCAGAGTGCGGATAAAGCCGACTGTCCAAACTTCCATTCACCATATAAGGAAGAACAAGGGCCTTGAAATCGGGTTGACTACAAGTCGTTATGATCCTTATCAGATTCCTGTGTCGAATGCTCTTCAGAACTTGGCATTCTCTGTTGAAACTCTTTGTGGGATTCCCTGTCTGCAACTGTAGCACTTTAACTGCTATGTGCATCCCATTCAGAAGCACTCCCTTGTAAACACGCCCAGAGCTCCCCGACCCCAGTTTCCTATGCTCATCAAATCCTCCAGTGGCATCAAACAGTTCTTTGTATGTTATTCGAGGGAAGTTGTGAATCCGTTCCGGTTGTGGTTCAGATTCTGTTTCTGTTTCCGGTTTGGCTTTCCCAGCAGATATTATCACTTTTAAGTATCGGCTTCCAATCATGAAACAGACTACTGAGAAGGAAACTGATAAGGAAATGACAATGCAAAATATAATCAAGAACGGAATCCAATGGAACAGTTTTTTTGTGCTTTTGCGGCAACTGGGGATACCGGGAATCGACCCACAAAGGATCCTGTTATGCAAAAACGATGAGTTTGTGGCAGAATCAAAGATGCCACCGGAGGGGATGGTTCCAGAGAATTCATTTACGGAAAGATTGAGCAATTTGAGAGTACGGATATTACTCAAAGCTTGTTGGGATTGTTCCGAATAAATGATTCACCGAGACATCAAGGACTTCAAGGTTCTTGAGATCACCTAAGGATTCCGGAAGCTCCCCTTCAAGACGATTGTGGGATATATTCAACAAACTCAAGGCAATGCAACTTGACATCTGGGGGGAGACACGACCGGTGAACCTATTCGACGAGAGGTCCATTTCCTGAACATTTTCCAATTTGCTGAGTTCAATTGGCAAATCTCCTTCTAGAAAGTTGTGGGAAAGATTGATAAATATTCTCATCTCGCGTAAACCTGTAATTTCTGGAGGGATATTCCCAGTTAAATTGTTATAGGACAAGTCTAGCGTGTAGAGATTTCTGCACTGTACTAAACTTGAAGGAATTGATCCTGAGAGGAGATTATTATTGAGAAACATAGAGTTTATTTCGACCAAATTTCCTAGACTTTTTGGGATCCCACCGGAAAATTTGTTGTTCGACAGATCAAGAAGACCAAGGTGTTGGAACTGTCCTACTGCTGCTGGAATCGGTCCACTCAACAAATTGTGGGACAAGAACAGTTGCTGCAAGTGTGGTAGCTGACTGATCTCTTCGGGAATGGTTCCAATCAAAAGATTGGATGTCAAATTCAGCTACAGCCATCCAAACATTCCCTCGCAATCGGCCTAGTTACAAGAGAATGACTTTTTAAAGGAAAACATTAGAGTCGTAGTTCAACACTTCAAATTGCCAAAAAAAAAAATTCATGATGAATCTATCTACTTCCTAACGCTGTCTAATATTGGTTTCTAAGTTCTGTATCTAATTCAATCAATCAGATGTAATGGCAAAGGAGAAACTCTGTACCTGGTGCAATATACCCAATGGATCCACACAACCTATTTGTACTAGACTTTTCCACATTCTCATAAAACCGACAATTATTTCCCCCTTCAACCGTCATAACCAACCTCGCAATCCCAAAATCAGATACCAAGGCTGTCATGTTGTCATTGAGAAGAACATTGCTTGGATTCAGATCACGATGTATGACTCTAACTGGAGAGTGGTGGTGCAAATAAGCCATCCCTTCCGCTATGTCGCTGCAAATATTCACCCTCTGGATCAACGTCAAGCCCGAAGACCCTGAAGTAGACAAACCAGTCCCAGAGTGCGGATAAAGCTGACTGTCCAAACTTCCATTCGCCATATGAGGAAGAACAAGGGCCTTGAAATCGGGTAGACTACAAGTCGTTATGATCCTTATCAGATTCCTGTGTCGAATGCTCTTCAGAACTTGGCATTCTCTGTTGAAAATCTTTGCGGGACTCCCTGTCTGCAACTGTAGCACTTTAACTGCTATACACATCCCATCCGGAAGCACTCCTCTGTAAACACTCCCAGAGCTCCCCGACCCTAGTTTCCTCTGCTCATCAAATCCTCCAGTGGCATCAAACAGCTCTTTGTATGTTATTCGGGGGAAGAAGTCAATCCATTCCGGTTGTGGTTCTGTTTCTGGTTCGGCCTTCCCAGGAGTTATTACCACTATTAAGTACCGGACTGCCAAGAAGGCAACTGATAATGAAATGACAATGCCGAACATAATCAAGAAAGTAGTCCGTTTTTTTGTGCTTTTGTGGCAATTGGGGATGCCTGGAATCGGCCCACAAAGGTTCCAGTTTAACAAAAACGATAAGTATGTGACAGAATCAAAGATGCCACCGGAGGGGATGGTTCCAGATAATTGGTTTACGGAAAGATTGAGAAATGTAAGAGCGCGGATATTACTCAAGCTTTTTGGGATTGTACCGGATAATCCATTCCCTGAGACATCAAAGACCTTAAGGTTCTTGAGATCACCTAAGGATTCCGGAAGCTCCCCTTCAAGAAGATTGTGCGATATGTTTAACGAACTCAAGGCAATGCAGCTTGATATCCGCGGAAAGACACGACCGGTGAACCTATTCGACGAGAGGTCCATTTCTTGAACATTTTCCAATTTGCTGAGTTCAATTGGCAAATCCCCTTCTAGAAAGTTGTGGGAAAGATTGAGAAATGTTCTGATCTCACGTAAACCTGTAATTTCAGGAGGGATATTCCCACTTAAATTGTTATAGGACAAGTCTAGCGTGGAGAGATCTCTGCACTGTCCTAAACTTGAAGGAATTAATCCCGAGAGGAGATTATTATTGAGAAACATATAGTTTATTTCGACCAAATTTCCTAGACTTTTTGGGATCTCACCGGAAAATTTGTTGTTCGACAGATCAAGGAGACCAAGGCGTTGGAACTGTCCTACTGCTGCTGGAATTGGTCCGCTCAACGAATTGTGGGATAAGAACAGTTGCTGCAAGTGTGGTAGCTGACCGATCTCTTCGGGAATGGTTCCACTCAAAAGATTGGATGTCAAATTCAGCTGCGAGAGAAGGGTAAGATTCGACAAAGTAGGAGGAATTGATCCCGTGATATTGTTTTCTTGCAGCAAAAGAGATTCAAGATAAACACATTTCCCAATAGAAGTTGGGAGTTTTCCACCTAGTCCCATACCTTCCAAGTCAAGCTCTACCACACTGGTGTAATTACAAAGGGCAGTGAAGAAAGGATCAAGATTAGAGTTGTTTTCGTGACTAATCATGGCATTAAAAGAAAAATGGAGAAACTCAAGGTCAGGTAGGCTTTCCACTATCTTTGAAGGCAATTCACCAGAGAGAAAATTATACTCCACATCCAAATTTACCATGCTCGTAGCATTGGTGATCGAAAATGGGATTTCCCCGGTGAACTGATTGTTATACAAATTGAGTTTCCACAAACTCCGGCAGCTTCCGATTTCCGGAATATTCCCTTCTAGGAAGTTGAAGGAAAGGTCTACATTTTTCAATAAAGTGCAGTTAGAGAAGAAGGAAGGTGGGATTTTACCCGTTAGTCTGTTTAGCCGGAGATCTACTACAGTGAGCTTGGCGAGAAGGGAGAAGGTATCTGGAATCTGGCCATGGAGGTTGTTCCCCTCCAGCAACAGGTGGCGGAGGTGGCGGAGGGAGGAGAATTCCCATGGGATTTCACCGGACAGTTGATTATTCTCAAGCTCTAAGAATCTGAGGTGGGTGAGGTTTGAAATGGTGGGAGAAAGTGTCCCCACAATTCCGGAATCTCCTAGGTTGAGTTGCCAGACGCGGTGGTGCTCTTTGTTGCACCTAACACCGGTGAAGTAGCAGACGTGAGTGGAATCATTCCAGTTGGAAAGTCTGGAATTTGGGTCGGACGCTATGGTCTCTTTGAATTCAAGAAGCGTGGCTCTATCGGTTTCTAAAGAGTGGTGAGACGGATAGTGGTGTTGATGAACAGAGAGAGCATGTTTTGGGATTATGACTAAACATTGCAGTAGGAAAACGAGCATGGTTCTCCGGAAAACCATGTTGGAGGGAATGGCATCCCACAATGGAAAATACCAATGTTTTAAAATCATTGCAACTTGTGGCAAAACTAGTGACCTGGAAATGTGAATCACTCTTTATCAAAGAAAATAAACCAATAAACCGACTTCATGATTATCAACTTGACATGGAGGCTAAGCGAAAAAATAAATAAAAAGTGACATGGAGGAAAATCTTTGTTGGAAAAATATATGCATGATAATTAGTTGGAAAATTATGTGCATTACTATTTATTTTGATGATTATATGGATGAAGTTTTTATTTGGCAAAAGAAAATCTTTTATCGCAAAGTCCTTTTTCGGACTAATTTTTTTACTTTGCCTTGAAATAATTGCATAAAGTCTCTTGAATTCAATGATTAAATCTTACAAAGACTTAAGTGAGCTCAATACATGTTTTAATGAGATTATTCAGAAGAATGTTTGAGCCACTGGTTGACGAACCGGCTGACAGATAGAGAGGTGTGTCAACCGGAGGGCACCGGACGACCACTTGGTCGACCACCCGGATGACCGGTCAGAGAGATTTTTGCAGATTCAGTAAAGTTCCAACGGCTATATTTTGACTTCCAGCGGCTCCAATAGTTTATTAACTGCTAGGATGTGGATGGATAACTATATAAGGAATGAAGAATCCATTGATGAGCACCAAGACAAGCACAATCCATCTATATCATTCCAAGAGCAAAATCTCCAAAGATCAAAGCATACAAATCTCCTTGTTCTTCCTCTTCATATTTTTCTTGTGAGAAAATTTGTACAAGTCTTGAGCAATAACTTTCATACTTTCTCCACAAACTTGTTATTCCTAAGTGAGTGTTTGAGTGAAACACTTGAAAGCTTAGAAGACCAAATTCTTGTTGAATTTGGGTGTTATTATTTTCGAAAAGTTTTCGGAGAAAACTCTTGCGGTTGTGCTAGCTCCTCGGGAAAGCTAGAGGTGTAAGGTCGTTGTAAGCACCCGCAAGACTTACTACTTGTAATCTTTTTGAAAATTAGTGGAACCTTCAAGTAGTTGCTTGAGGAGAAGTGGACTAGGCCGGACCGTGGACAAATCCGGGCCGAACCACTATAATTGGGTTCTATCTCTCTAACTCTCTCTTTTACTTGCTCATATTATTTTGGTTAAATTGTTAGAGATAATTTTTATTGGTATTTTAATTAGCAACCCTATTCACCCCCCCCCCCCCCCCCCTAGGTTGTCATTTTTGGGTAACAATCTTTTTTTTTTGAACGGCAAATCTTCATTAAAAAATCCAAACGGATCAGAGATACAGGAAAAACAGGATTACAAAGAAAGGACTTAAAAGCCCAACCAAATCTACTACATTTGCAAAACACACCACTAACAAATATAGGGAAACGGAGTAAATCCTAGCCGAAAGAACATCTCCGAACCGAAAGAATCTCCAACGAGACAGCAAGGGAGGACGACTCATCCGTGTACAGTAGAATTTCCAGCAAACGTGAAGGGTCCGTTGTAGGGATCTTGAAGGGATCTCTGAGCATTACGTTCCCATAGAAACGTACTGGGTCAATCTCCTGAAAATGAGCCGTCTCCGCCGGCGCATGGCCGGCCGACGACAGAAAACAACCAGATAAACAGCCTGCCAGTCCCATGGACAACAGTCCTTTTAGCACGCTGGCCGACTGACAGGGGATGGACGACAGAAAAACGAAGCTCTCTCCGGTCAAAACCCCGTCCAGTAATGGAGGTGGACTCCGCAGCAAGCTCCGACCACGTTAATCAAACCAGATCTGGTAGACTAGACACGGTCACGGCGACCGGCGACCGGCAGAAAAATTCATCCGTTGAAACCCATCCAACGAAAAACAAACACTGAGAAAAATTATTAACCCACCACCACAACCACACCAGCTCCGGGGGAAACCCGAAACGGTACACAATCGGACTGAAAGAACAACCGATAGAAGACGGAAAGACCGCCAGAAAAAGGACCAAAACAAACGAAAAAAAACCCCTATGCCCAACCGCACACCTTATTACCTCACCTCCGGTCCGAGGCCATCAGATCTGGAAGCGACGGACGAGAACCAGCCAGAGGATTCACCAACAGCCGGCAGCGCCGAAAATGAGGAGACCTCGCCGTCCAAACGAAACACCGCCCGAAGAAAAGAAGAACTCTGAGGCCAGAGGTGGGAGAGGAGAGAGGCGAGGAGAGACAGGGGGAAGAGGGGGGGGGGGGGGGGGGGGGGGGGGGGGGGGGGGGGGGGGGGGGAAGGAGGAGGAGGGGCGGCTGCCTCCCCCCCCCCCCCCCCCCCCAGCGGCAAAACAAAGAAAGATCTAGGGTTTCTAGAGTGAAGCGGGAGTTTCTCTCTCTAGGGTAAAAAGGCACTTTACCCTAGAGTAACAATCTAGGGTAACAATCTTAAAGTAGAATAGAAAGGAGGAAAAAACTAATTTGTCCCTCTCCTCAAATCGTAACGTGTTATACTATTGAATGGTTAATGTTATACCATGTAGTGGTTAATGTCATGACAGAGAGACACTATAAAAAAATGAAGTTTACAATATTAAAAATGTTATGACATTTTTGAATTTTTTTTGCCTTCAAGTGATAAATTTTCGTGGTTTTTTGTTATATCTTCGAATGGTTATATTATTTGTTTCAGTAGTTATGTTATAGGGGATACGGTATCTCCAAACAAGAGGAGAATAGGACCTGAGGATACCATAGCATCTCTTGGTAATGTACCTACAAATAGACAATTACATATTCCGAAGTACCCAAAAAAAGGGGGGGGGGGGGGGGGGGGGGGGGGGGGGGGGTTCCATGGCAAGTGGTTCTATAATCTATATAGCACAGTATGGGAAAGCAACAATTATATAGTGTATATTTGTTATGATGTGCAACTTGAACTTAAACGTAAAAAGCAGATTAAGTGGGTTTGATACACGCCTAATGAATCCTGCCACGAAATTTGGAGAGAGAGAGAGAGAGAGAGTCTTCATCCATCCTGTTTAAGTGTTCCAGGTCTACCACTATCTCTTCCGGAGGTAAATTACTACCTTGTGAAAAACGATGCAACATTAAAGTCAAGCTCACTTTAGCTGTACATAAAGCAGAAGAAAAACAAGAAAAAGAGAGAGAATGCATTTGGAGATGGAATGAGTATTGCAATCTCAACACAAAATACACACCCACACACAAAGTGTGTGGTGTGTGGACTGTTTCATATGTGTTGCCTAGGACTGTTTAGAACTGTTTCGTTCAGTTGCGCTGAAAAGATAAGAAAATTAATTTTTCTATATAACATTTTTGGGTTCATATACCAACAAAGTTATGGAATCTTCAACTTTTTCGCTGAGAAACACTTTCTTGCAAAATAAATCCTGATATTTAAGAAGAAATTTTAGTTTTCCTGCAATTTTTTTTGTCAACAGAAAACCAGAATTTGTTTTCTTGGAAAATTCACTGCCAACAGAACATGTAATCTTAGAAAGGCTCACAAGTATTGCTTCCCACGTGGACCAGACTCTAAAATACACCCAACCAATAAAGGTTGCAACTTGACTTGAGACACCGAGTTAGCATGAGGAGAGGTCTTTCAACTAATAGAACAATCCCAGACATCATCTATGACTAAGGAAGAAAAATAGGGCTAGTACTTTTAACAAGAAGTACTCTACCTGTAAAGGTTTACAGGTTGTGACTACGGATAACTCAGCCACGCTTAGACTTAGAGTCAGAACTATTAAGAATCGTAACAAACAGACACTGATCATAGCATTCTTTGGATGTCATGGACATGGAAAAGGAATCAGATAGACCAAATTTACTATTGTGAACAAAAACTTCAACATGGATAATCCAGGTTCAAACACATCACATTTAAATGCAAATTTTCATCAACCAAAGGATTGACGTAATTATGATGACATGGATAAGTCTTCGTGTAGTCGACTCAAAACTCGATTCCCTCTAGATAGGGCCAAGATGATCTAGGCAGATTTTGGTTCTTGTAGAGTTCTATTACATGCCTGAAACAGATATTTTCAGTAGCACAGGTAGTAAACTCGCTTGGGCTGCCATGGCATATTATATTAGGCAAGAAAGGAGCTTTCAGAATTTCCCAAGGCATTCAAAGGCCCTACCTCACTGTCCCAGAGAAGATTTGTTTTGATGTACATAATAGGAGTTCCCAATTCTCTTCTGTTCAAACAAACTCCAGTAAAACACATAATTTGTAGGCGTTGGCAAATCCCCATAGGATTTTTTTCTTCAGCTTCTTAGCTGTGTTAGTTTCCTCGTCTTGTTGTTTTGGAAGGTTTGCCCTCCTTGTCTCTTGTAAGATTGTTTTTTCTTAATGAATTTCTTATTTTCCCAAAAGGAAAAATGCCTGAAACAGATATAGCGGCCAAAAGATAATCTAACAAATGAGTGGAAGGTGGTCAACTCCTTGATACACAATAGACCGAAAGCATATACGCTTACATCAAATTATAATGAGATACAAAGTTCAATAATCATGAATTACCTCCATGGCTATCATGAACACTAAAGAAAGATGTGGAAGTGTCCAAATCAAGGTGAGCTGCATGCGTAGATCACCAAATATAAGTACATCATAGAATCTCCTTGAGAGCAAAGTGAGCTGGAAATGTTAATCTTAATCTCAATAGTTTCTATACACCCCCTTTAACCTTACAGAATTACAGGTTGTCTAACTTCGAATATGAACTTGCAAGCTCCAACGCAATACAAGTTATACAACCAAAACTGAAGGACGAAGAAGAAAAATACCTTATAATGAAGGCAAGACTAGCAACTCACTATCATCTGACCAACAAAAGAAGATGCATGCAAATTCTGAAAAGAGGGAAGGAGCATCCTTGAAACTTGAGCAGCCCAACAACATAAAAAAATTATCTACCGCTCAGGACTCTCCTTCAAATTGCGGCATTTCTTCAATACTCACGAATACTTACTATTATCTACCGCTCAGGACTCTCCTTGAAATTGCGGCATTTCTTCAATACTCACGAATACTTACTAAGCTGTGAACGGGACATCTAATTTGACTTACGCAACAGAACATGCTGGAGAAGAATAGAAAGAGAAAAACAGCAGCATTGCTAGTAGCTACAGGATCCCTATGGGCCTGAACATATAAACACAAATAGAAATAAGGGTAATCAACAACACTATTTCTTTCAAGGCATATGAGCAACACTTGAGTAGTTGGATTCTTATGCTTGTTATCACTATCACATATAGTTAATCAGCAGTCACAAATAAATTGGTTGATTAATTTAATTTCCTATTGAGGACAACAATAGCATTAAACTGGTGCTCATAAAGCAGATAATCCACTTCTGAGACAACAAAAAATTATAAAAATCACCACACATAACCAAAAAAACTCACATGTACTACAATGGTACTCCTACTAAACACAAATTTTGGTACGTATATCCTTAAGTAGTACTACATCAGACCATAAGATGGGCTATACATCCATTTTAAAGAGAAGAGCGCGATTATCCAATCCTCTGGAAACGTCACCGACTACCGAACTCAATATAAATAAGTTGAGTGAGACAACTAGAACAGCCAGCGTATATCACTATCCCTTTAACCACCCAAAGAAACTGCCAAAAAAATAAAACTACCACCATAATTTTTCTCTTCCCCCCTTTTCTACTTCACTTCTTAAATTTCATTACCAATTAATTTCACTTTTCTTCTTTTAAATAATACGCTTTGCCACTTTGTACATATGCCAAAGGTTAGATCTGTCTCCGATCCTCCCCCGCCCATACCCCCTATGATTGGGGACTACATGGATTCTGTTATTGTTATTGTTGTGTAAATAATACGCTTTGCAAATGCCTAGGCGTCTTATCTATTCTAATATATAAAGGGAGAAGCACTTCTGGTTGTGACCAAATTTTGGAAACTGTCTCGCAAAAGTGGTTTACATAATTACCCATTACAAAACTACTTTTTACAACTTTTTGTATCTGAACAACAACTAACTGTGAGGGGCAAAATGTAAAATCAACCCATATGTCCCACACCAACGGCTACACTTGCTACAACCCTGCACCCCACTTTTCCCTCAAACTCAAACATGTCTAGCATTTTTCTATAATCCCATCATCCCGTGTATTGAACGGGCACAACGCAATATATGAGGATTAACCCCCAATTTTATGGTCACACATCTTAGTTCACAAAGGAATCCACAACATGTGCCAATCCCCAAAAACACCCTAAATAAATACGAGTAGAAAAATAAATGGAGAAAACAAAAACTGAAAACATTTACATTGGCATTCCAGATCGAAGATCAAGTGACCTTTGCCTCCGGTGCATGAAGGAGAAGATTGACGACTTCTTCTTCAGCTTAGTCCCGAAGATAAACGACCTCAAAGGAACCCGAACCCGCCCGAATTGTGACTCATCACAACTCTTTGATCCAAACAGTTCCACATTCAACTTCCCAATAGTCTTCTCAATCTCTTGTTTGAGTTGGAATCCAAACCGGCTTCCAATTTGTCTCTAACCTTGTTAGTCTCTAGCTTCATGTTTGAAACCTCGCCTTGAAACATCACGGCTTCATGACTAGTGAACCTCATTTCCTCTCACCATTTTCCTCTCTTCGTAAATTAAAGTTCTATATATATACTTCATTCTAACCCTTACCTTTCCCAGTAGGCCATTTTAATATACCAACCATCAAGGCCACTTTACTCACCACTTGCACACGCATGGTGTGTGCTCCAAATGCTGGAATATGATGGTCGATCAGGGGGATTTTCACCTATTGATAAATTCAAGAACATTACAATCCAATGCACTTTTAAAAGAACAAATTGCAACGCAATACAAACATTACAACGCTGATATAAAAATTGTGGTCGATGGAATCTGTAGTGGCCCAAATAACCGGCTCGGTGTATGCCCGAGCCACATGGCTAGGGAGAATGTATGGTCCACTCGGTGCAATCACAGTGACTATCCCGGTGAACGTAACCGAGCGAGGTATGGTCTGCTCGGTTCAAACCTTGTTCGGGCATTACGATGAGTCACCCACTACTGAAGACAAGTCACCAGACCAGACAAGTGCAACAGGGCAATGATTGGATGTTCGGTTCCATGCATGGTCCGACTGGTACAACCCGCGTAATTTACAGAAGGCAGTTCGTGCACGTGAACATAATTTTCGGGTCCATACGTCATGATTAACGTCACCCAAAGCAGTTACCTCATGTGCCAAATACCCGCTTACTTTGGCCAAGTGGTCTTGGCCTGAGACTTAGGTGTTTGCTCCATCCTAAGGTCTCAGGTTCAATTCTCCTTGTCAACAACTCTTGGGGCCATCTCACCCCACGCGCAAGCGTGTAAAGCGGCTGTGGGAGGGATTGTAGGGATTAGTCCGAGGTGCGCGCAAGCTGGCCCGGAACACCATGCATTACCCCCAAAAAAAAGTCTGGAGGCTCTATATAAAGGTGAGAGCTAAAACCTAAGAGGAGCGCCGCTACTCCTAACCCTAAAGCTCTTTCCATAAGCTTTCCTCCTCCTCCAGAGCCTTACTTAACCATCGGAGTGCCTTCCCAGTCGACTCCGGCCGGTGGGGCACTAAGGGTGGGTGTTACTTGTGCAGGAGCACCCGAGAGCGGAGGACTGTCCCTGAGCACGAACCAGACCATCCCCTAAGCCTACCAGCACCCCACAGAATAGTAATCAGGTCCATATCCGAAACTCCAAATATTTATCAAATAAATCTAAAATCAGGCCGAAAGAAACCATAACAAGCTGAAAAAACGAATTACGAGTAAAAAAAAATCCAATAATCGATGACGGAGATTAATTAAACAGATTAAAAGCAAAAATTGCAGTGGATAGGAACATGAATGAAGATACCTAGGGTTTCTGATACACTCACTGTTGTTTGAAGTACGTATATGCACGTTTCAATCCGGAGTGCGAGCGAGAGAGAAACCAGAGAGCGAGAGAGCGAATGTGATCAGATTAGGGCTATATATAGGTTGCGTTTGACACTACTAGCCTTACGTTTTCTACTGACAAATGTTTGAAAGCATAAGAAAAAATTTCCATCCTTTGCAAACATTCGTTTTCAAAACGAAAGTAATTTCAAGTTCAAAAATCATGTATTTATGAAAATAATTTTTTTACCAATATAAATCTTATTTGATAGATCTCATTGAAATCTTTTAAATGGTGTAAAAAAATTTGAAAAATTATTTTTTATTTTCGTTAAATTTGAGTTTGAAATTATCTTTTTTTTGAAAAATAAGGTTTAGAAAGTTAGCGGAATGGGAATATAAGTAAAAAAAAGAATTAGAGCCTAAAATTTCCCATTTTTTAGGTCGAATAAGTTGAAAAAGAAGAATAAGTAATCTGTAAGTACTTACTATGATTTGTAGTAAATACTCTCTATTGTAACTTTTAACTAAAAATAAGTTGCTTATAAGTGTTACACAAACTGGACCATTAATTTGTTGGAGTTGGGATACGGTTATTTGGGCCCTGCATAGGGTAGCCTGTTTGCTTTCTTAGTTTTAAGAAATATAACCAATACCAACCTTCAGAAGAATAATTAGGAAAAGGAGAATTTGCATTTACACCCCTTGTACTATCACCGATTTGCACATACACCCCCTGTACTCTAAATTTAGGCACTTACACCCCTTGTACTTTGGACTGAAGTGCAACTGTTAAAAATTCCGTTAAAATGGATGGAAAAGCTATTGGTGAGAGATTTCCCTCCAAAATGAGGAAAAAAATGTCCAAACTAACCCTGATAGCCATTTATAAGCTCTGTCAAACTCTCATTCCAAAAAACAGAGCATCCAAACCCCTCTCTTCCCCTAACCCACTCTCTCTAGTCTATTATTATCAACAGAAAACAGCAACATCTAGCACTATATCTCATGTCTAATTAGTCCAAAACATCTACAAATGCAGCAACACAAACACCCAGCAGCATAGAAAAAAATGGACTTACACTGCCCAAATCCACAACATAAATGGCTAGTAATAACAACAACAAAAAAACATACTTCAAATGTAGATATTCAGTACCAAGTAGTTCAAACTGAGATCTTTTCTTAAACAAAAGTCACACAGAGTTACAAACTGACTTCAAACAGAGTTTCCAAAATAGAGTTCACAGCAGCATCAAAGGATTGTTTTGCATATTTCTCAGGTTGACTTCTATTTGTGAACTTTGTTTTGGGAACTCTGTTTAAAGTCAATTTGTAACATAGAGACTTTTGTTTAAGAAAAGAGCTCAGTTTGAACTACTTGGTATTGAATATCTGCATTTGAAGTATGTTTTTTTTTTTTTGGGGTCATTGCTGGCCATTTATGTTGTGGATATGGATAGTGTAAGTCCATTTTTTTTTTACTGTGCTGCTAGGTGTTTGTGTTGCTACATTTGCAGATATTTTGGGGCTGATTAGATATAGATGTTGTTTTTTCTGTTGATAATAATAGACTAGAGAGAGAGTGGGTTAGGGGAAGAGAGGGGTTTGGATGCTCTGTTTTTTAGAATAAGAATTTGACAAAGCTTATAAATGGCTATTAGGGTTAGTTTGGACATTTTTTTCCTCATTTTGGAGGGAAATCTCCCGCCAATAGTTTTTCCATCCATTTTAACGGAATTTTTAACAATTGCACTTCATTTTGTATGTTGGTAGATTCCAAAAATCAATTTTCTAAAGCCCTATTTATTTAGTATTTTTTTTTAAAAAGCACTTTTTAAAATTACAAAACTTTTAGAAAAATTGCTACAACACACACCTTTACTTAGGTGTGTTCTACATTAATCACTTCTCTAGTCATCTTGAATTCATAATGTCTTGCATAAAAATTTATTACATCAGTCTTGAATTGACAATTTTTGTATAACCAATTCATAACGTGTGTGTGAGTTTTTTTTTCCAAAAAAAAAATGCGTGTATGAGTTTTTCAGTCTTGATATTGTGAATTTATGTAACACTCTTTACTTATGAGTAGGGCTATAAATGAACCGAGTAGCTCGCGAGCTCGGCTCGGTAAGACTCGACTCGTTTAGTAAACAAGCCAAGCTCGAGCTCGACTATTCAGCTCGTTTACTAAACGATCCGAGTGGAGCTCAGCTCTTTCGACAAAAGCTCGGCTCGTTAAAGGAGGCTCGACTCGATTAAAAAGGCTCGTTTAGTAAATGACTAAGCTTGGCTCATTAAGGCTCGAGCTCGAGTTTTTGGCTCGTTTACACCCCTACTTAGTTATGAGGGGCTTTAATGTTATACTTTAATAACTTAAAGGGCTAAAGTGCATTTGTTTTTTTAAGAGTTGTGCATGTGTGCCATGTGTGTTTGTGAGGTGTGTGTGTGTTTCATTAAAAAAAAAAAAAGAAGAAGAAGAAACTCGAAGGGGAGGGTCGTTCTACGTTAGAAGAGAGAGAGAGAGAGAGAGAGAGAGAGAGAGCAGCCGAGAGAGGGAGGGAGGGAGTGGGAGATTGAAACCTTAATTTTGGTAAGTAACTTCTAATTCCTACGTACGGTAATTAATTTACAGGTTCTTGTGTTTGAATTGTTTGGAGGTTTTGGAAGAAAGTGGGTTTTGGGTGCCCTAAAAATCAAATCTGTGCAATTCCTTCTCTTTTTCCTTATGAACTGATATTTGTGATTAGATGCAATAGAATTTGATGCTAAAAGTTGATATTGGTACTAGGTTGCCGAAAATATTGAAACCTGAATTCTTGTTTGCTAGAATTACACCTTAGAGCTAGAAACATGATCTATGAACTGAAAATTATGGTTTAGAGTGCAGGAAATTACTCTAAACATGCTGTAAACTGAAGCGTAGTTGCCGAAAATGCGACCTTAGAGCTGAAATGATTATTTAGGTGCAGTAAATGGGTTTAGTGTTGCTGAAACTGAAGTTAGGTGCAGGAAATATGAATTTAAGTTGCAGAATCTGTGTATAGGTTGCTGAAAACAGTCTTTGAAATGTTGGAAACGCTTCTGTAACTGCTGGAAATTACTGAAAAGTGCAGGAAAGAAGTGCTACATGCTGGAACTGTTTTTGGAACGTTGAAAATATGAACTATAGGAGCTGTAATTGTGTATTGGTAGCTGGAATTGTTGTATTACCTGTAAACATGTTTTAAAGTGCAGCGATAAGTGTTTATAATTGCAGAAAATTAGAGTTGGACACCGAATTTGACTAAATTAGATGTTGTATTGTTGAACTGAGGTAGGATATTGCTAATACATTTGTTAAGCCTTCCAAGTGTTTGTATACTAAAATGTTTGGCTTGTGGATAGGTGACGAGTCAGTGAACTAAGGAGCACCGAAATCATAAATTGTACTTTCTTTTGGGGTACGAGGTGAGTGTTTGATTCATAGATGTTGTTCTATATTGAATTGAACTGTTGGCGTAGTGCCCGGTGATTGGCTTTATGCCAAAAGGTTTTTATGCCTTAAGTTATTGGGTGTGTGCCCGGTGTTGCTTTTAATTTTCTCGATAACTGTTTAGCAAGTTGAGATTATCTTTAGTTGTACGTTTAATGGGGAATTGCATCCATGTTTCATATACACTCTCGGATTTCATTCTGGAATCCAGTTTTGCAGGCGTTGTAAATATCCACTGCTGATCGTCGTGTGATTGTACCCTTGCTTAGGGTAGCATGTCGGGAAGGTTGAACGAGTTTTGGCGAAATATTGTAGATAGGGATATAGTTGCAGCCTATGTTAATATCTAGTTCATTGTATAGTTTAATGCTTTCTTGAGACTTCCGCTATGTTTGTAAGAACAATATGCTTTGCGTTATCAATAAAGAAGTGACTGTTGGTTAACTTAATTGCTAGAACTTGAATTGTAGGAATGGGTTGGTGGTTGATGTTGCACCCTCACGTCGGTTTGGGCTCATTTGAGTGCTGACCTGGGATGGGATGTGACAATTTATATGCAACAGATAGATATGGTGGTATTCGTCATTTACTTTCAATCCATTTTTGCACTTTAGATCTACATTGCAACATTGTATTCGAGAGCCTTTCCTTCTGACAAAATTTTTTTTTCTTTTTGAAGAGTTCATTCTCACATTTGAAATACTCCGTACTAACTTTTTTTCTAATAATAAGGGAATAAACAACACATCCAGTTCATTTGTCGATTTTTCTCTTGGAAATTGCACCAAAGGTTAGAACATGCAGTGATCCTCAACTTGTCCTCCAATAGATAAACAAAGATAAATAGTTGATTAAAATTGCTAAATAGTTTCTTTTAAGGAAATTGCTTCGATAAACAACTGTGACCTATGAAGTTCGTATCGATAAATAGATAAACAAAGATAAAGCAGGCTGAATCAATAAAAGCTTATACGAGAGAACATTAAAAAAAGAAAAAAAAAACCTTCATTTCATTAAACATCAAACAAAACAAACTAAAAGTTTACATGCCCATAATAGCTCATGTAACTCCTCACACCTCACTAACTATTAACATCCTTTATTTGTAAACCAAGGACCACTCTTGGTTGGAAGAAAAGGCAAAAAAACAGAACATTCCTAAAAGACCCCCTTAAACGCTTTAGTCAACTTCTTCAATCTTAGGTCCTGCACCAGCACCAGCACCACTTCCAAAGCCGCCACCGGGCATGCCACCAGCGCCACCCATCGGCACATCACCGCCAACACCGCCCTGGTACATCTTCGCTATAATCGGATTACAGAAATTCTCCAACTCCTTCAACTTATCCTCAAACTCCTCCACTTCAGCCAACTGGTTCCCATCCAGCCACTGGATCGCCTCATCGACTGCCTTCTCGATCTTTCCCTTATCCGCGGCATCCAATTTCCCAGCCAGCTTCTCGTCCTTCACCGTATTCCTCATATTGTACGCGTAGTTCTCCAGCGCATTCTTCGCCTCCACCTTCCTCTTCACCCCCTC
Organism: Rhododendron henanense subsp. lingbaoense; assembly: GCA_020567845.1. NCBI lineage: Eukaryota > Viridiplantae > Streptophyta > Magnoliopsida > Ericales > Ericaceae > Rhododendron > Rhododendron henanense. The sequence continues at coordinate 3,182,760 of CM036324.1, forward strand.
GTCCTCGTCCTTGTACTTCTCCGCGTCCCTCACCATCTTCTCGATCTCCTCCTTGCTCAACCTCCCCTTATCGTTCGTGATTGTGATCTTATTCTTCACCCCGGCTGTCTTGTCCTCCGCGGACACATTCAGGATCCCATTCGCATCAATGTCGAAACAGACATTGATCTGTGGGACCCCTCTTGGTGCGGGAGGGATCCCAGCAAGCTCAAACTTCCCCAGGAGGTTATTATCTTTCGTCATCGGCCTCTCCCCTTCGTACACCTGGATCAAAACCCCGGGCTGATTATCCGAATACGTCGAGAAAATCTGCTCCTTCTTAGTGGGGATCGTGGTGTTCCTCGGGATCAGAACCGTCATGACTCCTCCGGCGGTTTCGATCCCGAGGCTCAGTGGGGTCACGTCGAGCAAGAGCAAATCTTGAACCTTTGCGTCCCCTTCCCCGGTCAGAATCGCGGCCTGAACTGCGGCCCCATACGCCACCGCCTCGTCGGGGTTTATACTCTTGCAAAGCTCTTTCCCGTTGAAGAAGTCCTGCAGCAGTTGCTGCACCTTCGGAATCCGGGTCGACCCGCCGACGAGAACCACCTCGTGCACCTGGCTCTTATCGATTTTCGAGTCCCGCAAACACTTCTCCACGGGCTCCATACACTTCCTGAACAAATCCATGTTCAGCTCCTCGAACCTCGCCCTTGTGATTGTCGCGTAGAAATCAATCCCTTCGTACAAGGAATCGATTTCTATCGTGGTCTGAGTGGTCGAGGACAACGTGCGTTTCGCCCTCTCGCACGCCGTTCTCAACCTCCTCAGGGCTCTGGCATTTCCGCCTATGTCCTTCTTGTGCTTCCGTTTAAACTCCGCCGCGAAATGATTCACCAACCTGTTATCGAAATCCTCACCGCCCAAGTGTGTGTCTCCGGCCGTTGCTTTCACCTCGAAAATCCCTTCCTCGATGGTCAAGAGCGACACGTCGAAGGTTCCACCACCCAGGTCGAAAATCAGCACGTTCTGCTCGCCCGACCGCGAGCCCTTCTTGTCCAGCCCGTAAGCGATCGCGGCCGCCGTCGGCTCGTTGATGATCCTAAGCACATTGAGTCCCGCAATGACTCCGGCGTCCTTGGTGGCTTGTCTCTGAGAGTCGTTAAAGTAGGCTGGGACGGTGACCACCGCGTTCTGAATCTTCTGACCCAAGAAGGCCTCGGCGATTTCCCTCATTTTCACGAGGACCATGGACGATATCTCCTCGGCGGAGAATCTCTTCTCTTCTCCCTTGTAGTTGACGACGATCATGGGCTTGTCGCCGGGGCCCGGGATCACCTTGAAGGGCCAGAACTTCATGTCGGCCTGGACGGAGGGGTCGGAGAACCGGCGGCCGATGAGGCGCTTGGCGTCGAACACGGTGTTCTGCGGGTTCATGGCCACCTGGTTCTTGGCGGCGTCGCCGATGAGGCGCTCGGTGTCGGTGAAGCCCACGTAGGACGGAGTGGTCCTGTTCCCTTGGTCGTTGGGGATGATCTCGACGCGGTCGTTCTGCCACACGCCGACGCAGCTGTAGGTCGTACCGAGGTCGATCCCGATCGCCTTTCCCTCTGTCTTTGGTGACGCCATTGATTCGATGGTTTAGAATATAGAAAACAGAGTACTCTGTTTTGTAGAGAAAGAAAACTGAATGCTTTTGGAGGCTGTGTTAGGAACTGGTTTGGGATTGCGTGATTTGATCTGAGTTGGGTTTTTTGAGCTGCGATTATGGGTGTGTATATAGAGGTAAGGATATGACGGTATGCTGGTGGGGATGGATCTAGCGAGTTCGAGAGAGAGAGAGAAAGAGGAGAGAGAGAGATCGGGAAGAAACGAGAGAGGGCTTTTAACGTCTTTTCAAATTTTGGACGTGGCGAAACCAGAGAGTTCTGGAAAGCGCGGGAACGTTGTGCGACAGTTTGTGTTGGGTTGGAATTGGGTAAGTGACTAGGCCCAGCCCAAGGTAGGGAAACATTGGTTTGGTCTATTTTTGTACCATTATTAAGGCTTTTTGGTTTGGATTTTAGATTCCCTTTTGAATTCTTACTTGAAGCTCAAAGAAAGTTTTCACGATTAGTATAGAGAGATAGTGGGTTCAACCCTCATTCTAGGGGCACAGGTTTCTAAGTAGCCCATTAGCTGTGCACCTGACACCCTTTTCTTTTCTTTTCTTTTATAATTCAGATATTTGAATTAGCTTACGCACACTTCAATTAATTTTGGAGGCCCAATTTCACTGCTCACTAGCGGGGAGCACAATTAAAACTGGAGCAGTTGCTCCATATAGACTAAGCCCGAAAGGAGTTAATAACACCTGTACTGTTCTGAACTTGAATCGTTAGGAGAATATATAACACCTGTTCACTATTGTCGAAATCCATTTCATTCAACAAGAATATCTACTATACAAACAACAAAGATGAAAACAAAATCTGAAGGAGTATTATTTTCTTAAACATCTTTCCTAAAAATGGCACCAAACAGGAATATGGAGACTCGTACGGAGGAATTCCATTCCTTTGTAAACCTCTCTCTACTTGTAGACTAAAACATGTAAAGCCGTGCTAGTTTGCCCGAGGTTTGGGTTGCACAATCGAGTCTAATTGTGGCTTGACTTAGGACTGTTCCTCGGTTATAAAAAAAAACATGTTAAGGACTCCTGTGATCACACGACCGCTAGTCACCCCTAAATAGTAAGTGACTTCTCCCATAAGCTCCATGTCACCATGTCATATGCGTGACGAGGAAAATACTAAATATTAAAAGTTACTATTGAAGCTCCAACTTACAAACTATCTTTTCTTTTTCTTTTTTCTGGTCATAAAAGGAGTAGCATATATTAGGAAACCTACAACTATCTATAATCTATGCTACGTGCAAAACATAAAGTTTACCCCCACTGATATATTTCACTGCTCCTCCCATCGCAGCGTTCAATCTCATCATCCGTCTTGGTAATCAATGGTCCGGATTTTAAAAAACTATTTTAGAGAAGAGTTAAAATCCGGAAGAATTCTTTTAAAAAACGGACCGTCCAAAACACTTTAATTTAGACGGTGAGATTGAGAGCGGTGGAGGTAGACTTTTTTACGGTCTTGATTGCATGAATTGTATGCCAAGAGGCTTTAATGTTAAGAGATGTCAAATTTTAGACTTCAACTTTGGAGATGTCAATTTCATTTTTATTTTTTTTTAAGGTTTACGTGGCAAAATGACACTCCAAACTTGACGGGTACAACTTCTCCCTCTTCAACCGTAACTTCAAATTTGGAGTTGTCATTTTTTTTATAAAAAGTTTTTTTTTCTCAAATGATCACTTTTTCTACCAAATACTCCGTATAAAAATTTGACATAGCCTTCAAAAATGGCATGGGTGAAGGTCGTTTCAAATTCACGTAGGATTTGACCTTTCAAATGACATTGGATTGGAGCTTGTGTTGACTTCAAAAATGACAACTTCTCCGCCACGTGGGATTGGAGATGCTCTAACACCGCGAGGAAGAATAATAGCAACCCTTGTATATTTTCTGGTGACTGGTCAAAAGGTTAAAAATCTTGCTAAAAGTCACTGAAAGCAAAAACAGGTCATCAATTCTACAACATATAAGTCTTTTGTTGTTAGTGTATTTCTTCTTCGTTCGGGGTTATTCATGAGCCTTTCTGTATTTGTAAGATCCCACATCGGCAAAAGATGAAAGGTTTAAATGATATATAAGGATTTGCGAGCAACTACTGTATAACTTGAAGTTAACCTTTTGAGCCACGTGATTAGGCGAATGGTTAGCAGGTCGTACTATACGTGACTCATTACTGATTCTTGATATTTTCAATTCCGGTACCAGGTTGACATTGAAAAAAACACTTGAACACAACATGTGAAATACACCACTGGATTTTGACTCCATTGATTGATAGGTAGCTATCTTCCAGAACACTCATAATCAAGCAAGCTACTAAAAATGAGCTTGGATGCTGACCCTACAAAAGTTGCACGATTGAAGCCTTCTAGGTTCTGATATCGATAGCCCCAAGGTTGTCCCTTTCCATATGATTGTGCTGCAAACAGAGTCTTTCCATTACATTTGAGAATAAAAGTAATGGAATCTGTGTCATAAGCCATGATGTATTTATAACCCCCATTATCTCACACTTATAACCCCATTATAATTTTTGCTTTTGTGATTACTGTTACAAGTTTGTTTGTTTGTTTGATTGATTAATTCCTTACAACTTGCTTAAATTTTCTCTGCGACATCAATACGCACGTAAACGATCCTTTATTTGTTGCCATCAGTTGTTTTAGTTGTTCTTCTAACTCAAAGATGTTACGGTCACCAAAAATGATTTCCGCAATCTGTTTTAGCTTGTAGAAGTATAAGGTTTCGCTGTCAAGTGGGAGTATTGCGAAGATAGCAAGTGTTGGAGGCATGAGCGCCGAGTCACAAAATTCTCAGTCTCTCTACTAAAGTGAGAGTAAACTACCTACTGCTGTCTCCTAGGCCATATTATGTTAGTTGAGAATAACTTACATAGGAATTCAAAAGCATTAGTATTTCCAAACTTAGACATTCGTATCCGTTTTTCGTACCCAACATTGAAAGTTCACGAGGCAATAAAAGAAGACTAGCTGTTCCACGAGGCTCCACTACTACAGTAGTCACCAAATCAGTATTTGTACAACAAATGTTGCGGTGGTATATGTACAACAAATCAGTTTTTGCACGCTAGTCATCGCCAACAGTAGAAGATGAAATTCCGAGAGAGGAGGCAAATGTTGCAGTGGTATCCCCAAGAAGGTACCGTTTGAGGCGGCCCAAGTCATCGGCAGCATCAAGCATCGTAGGCCTAGTCGAGGGTGAGTCCTGTGTGCAAAGAATCCCCAGCTCTGTTAGCTCTTCGATTGCAACTACCCACATTTTCTTCACTTCTGGTGACTGATCCCTCATTGCTTTCACGAGCAACGAGTCCACCACTCTCTCTATCCGACCGTGGTGATGGCTCTTGACCCATTTGTGCAGGCTTAGCCCCCCGGCAAACATATCGTCTATCGGTCTCTTTCTGGTCACCATCTCAAGAACTAGGATCCCAAAGCTGTAAACGTCTCCCTTTGTGTCCGTGTTTGAGCCAAATCCATACTCTGCATCCGGATCAAACAAGAACATGTAGAAAATCAAGATAAACAGTGTATTGATGATGTGTGGTTGTAGTGATAATGATCCAAGACTCTTATGAATTCAAGTTGGGTGTGTAGGAATTTTGAGGCGATTGGTAATAGGATTTTGGTTCAGCAGGATTCTACTTTTTGGAACATATTAGATCAAGAAAGTGAGTCCTGATTACTTGGAATCACATTCTCAAACTAGGCACCACACATAGTATTTGAATTCTAGCTTAAAAGGTAAATTTTGAAGTCATGGTTCAACACTTCAAAGCGCCAAAAAAAAGTTTCATAACGAATCTATCCCCTTGCGATCCAAACAAAATAACAATTTCAAATCCTTGTTTATAAGGGTTATATCGTAATCAATCAATTTCAAATCCTTGTTTATAAGGGTTATATCGTAATCAATCAATCAGCCGCAATGGCAATAGCGAAGGAGAATTCTGTACCTGGTGCAATGTACCCAATGGATCCACACAACATATTGGCAGTAGAATTTCCTAAATTCTCTGCTACCCCACCATTGTTTGCCCCTCCAACCGTCATAACCAACCTCGCAATCCCAAAATCTGATACCAAAGCCGTCATGTCATCATTGAGAAGAACATTGCTCGGCTTCAGATCACAATGTATGACTCTGACCGGAGAGTGGTGGTGCAAATAAGCCATCCCTTCCGCTATGTCGCTGCAAATATTCACCCTCTGAATCAAACTCAAGTCTGAAGACCGGGAAGAAGTAGCCTCACCAGGCCCTGAGGGTGGATAAAGCCAACTATCCAAACTCCCATTCGCCATGTAAGGAAGAACAATCGCCTTGAAATCCGGTAGGCTACAAGCAGTTATGATCCTTATCAGATTCCTGTGTCGAATCCTCTTCAAAACTTGGCATTCTCTGTTGAAACTCTTTGTGGAATTCCCTGTCTGCAACTGTAGTACTTTAACTGCTATGTGCGTCCCATCCGGAAGCAATCCTTTGTAAACACGCCCGTAGCTCCCCGACCCAAGTTTCCTCTCCTCATCAAATCCTCCAGTGACATCAAACAGTTCTTTGTAAGCCATTCGGGGGAAGTTGTGAACCAATTCCAGTTGTGATTTTGTTTCTGTTTCTGTTTCTGATTCTACCTTCCCAGCAGATATTATCACTTTTAAGTATCGGCATCCAATCATGCAACAGACTACTGAGAAGGAAACTGATAAGGAAATGACAATGCAAAATATAATCAAGAACGGAATCCAATGGAACAGTTTTTTTGTGCTTTTGCGGCAACTGGGGATACCAGGAATCGACCCACAAAGGTTCCCGTTTGGCAAGAACGATGAGTTCGTGGCAGAATCAAAGATGCCACCGGAGGGGATGGTTCCAGAGAATTCATTTACGGAAAGATTGAGAAATGTGAGAGTACGTATATTACTCAAGCTTGTTGGGATTGTTCCGAATAAATAATTCACCGAGACATCAAGGACTTCAAGGTTCTTGAGATCACCTAAGGATTCCGGAAGCTCCCCTTCAAGACGATTGTGGGATATATTCAACAAACTCAAGGCAATGCAACTTGATATCCGGGGGGAGACACGACCGGTGAACCTATTCGACGAGAGGTCCATTTCCTGAACATTTTCCAATTTGCTGAGTTCAATTGGCAAATCTCCTTCTAGAAAGTTGTGGGAAAGATTGATAAATATTCTCATCTCGCGTAAACCTGTAATTTTTGGAGGGATATTCCCAGTTAAATTGTTATAGGACAAGTCTAGCGTGTAGAGATTTCTGCACTGTACTAAACTTGAAGGAATTGATCCTGAGAGGAGATTATTATTGAGAAACATAGAGTTTATTTCGACCAAATTTCCTAGACTTTTTGGGATCCCACCGGAAAATTTGTTGTTCGACAGATCAAGAAGACCAAGGTGTTGGAACTGTCCTACTGCTGCTGGAATCGGTCCACTCAACAAATTGTGGGACAAGAACAGTTGCTGCAAGTGTGGTAGCTTACTGATCTCTTCGGGAATGGTTCCAATCAAAAGATTGGATGTCAAATTCAGCTGCGAGAGATGGGTAAGATTCGACAAAGTAGGAGGAATTGATCCCGTGATATTGTTTTCTTGCAGCAAAAGAGATTCAAGATAAACACATTTCCCAATAGAAGTTGGGAGTTTTCCACCTAGTCCCATACCTTCCAATTCAAGCTCTACCACACTGGTGGAATTACAAAGGGCAGTGAAGAAAGGATCAAGATTAGAGTTGTTTTCAGGACTAATCATGGGATTAAACGATAAATGGAGAAACTCAAGGTCAGGTAGACTTTCCACTATCTTCGAAGGCAATTCGCCAGAGAGAAAATTATACTCCACATCCAAACTTACCATGCTCGTAGCATTGGTGATCGAAAATGGGATTTCCCCGATGAACTGATTGTTATACAAATTGAGGTTCCACAAACCCCGGCAGCTTCCGATTTCCGGAATATTCCCTTCGAGTAAGTTGAAGGAAAGGTCTAAATTTTTCAATAAAGTGCAGTTAGAGAAGAAGGAAGGTGGGATTTTACCCGTTAGTCTGTTTAGCCGGAGATCTACCACAGTGAGCTTGACGAGATGGGAGAAGGTATCTGGAATCCGGCCATGGAGGTTGTTCCCCTCCAGCAACAGGTGGCGGAGGTGGTGGAGGGAGGAGAATTCCCATGGGAGTTCACCGGACAGTTGATTATTCACAAGCTCTAAGACTCTGAGGTGGGTGAGGTTTGAAATGGAGGGAGAAAGCCGCCCCACAATTCCGGAATCTCCTAGGTTGAGTTGCCAGACGCGGTGGTGCTCTTTGTTGCACCTAACACCGGTGAAGTAGCAGACGTGAGTGGAATCATTCCAGTTGGAAAGTGTGGAATTTGGGTCGGACGTTATGGTCTTTTTGAACTCAAGAAGCGCGGCTCTATCGGTTTCTAAAGAGTGGTGAACAGAAAGAGCATGTCTTGAGATTATAAAGAAATGTTGCAGTAGAAAAAGGAAGATGGTTCTCCGGAAAACCATGTTGGAGAAATTTGGAATCCCTCAACGATAGGTTTCCGTTATGAGACCTCTATATCCTAGGTTCATGGCGTTGCATGACATGCTGTATTAATAAACCTAGACTGGGCTGACTAGCATAGCATAGCTAAGCTTGTTCCAGATGGGTTGATGAAGTGGGAGGAGATCTATCTGAATGAATAGTCCAATTTAACTATGATTCGCGGGGTGACTAATCAATTATTTTTTGTGGGGTTCTTACCGGCCGACCCTCTTTTGTCTCACTTTGTCTGTCTAGGCCCACCCCTTGTCAAACCCGCATAAGCCCCATTTTAAATAAAGTACCTAAAATACCCCACCTTTAATACATATCAAATCTTCCCCCCAAAACCGTACAAAGCAGCCATGGACAGCAAGCCGACAACGCCACCCCCTCCGTCGTTACCACCGCCGTCTCTCACCGGTGACTTCTGCTGCCGCCGATCTTCTTCGCTCCTCGAGTCGACGAGATCGACTTTTCCGGCGTCCCCTCAACACCCCGCCGGCCACGTTCTCTTCCGCCTCCTCTGCCACTCCTCCCGCGTCGGCAGCGTCATCGGCAAGTCTGTCGCCATCATCAAACATCTCCATGGAAATCAACTCCACTGAAGGCTATACAGTGGACTGCTATGGACCGTTTCAACTGATAATCAACGGGGAACTTGAACAGTGTACGCCAAGTATTTTCTGTTGTTCCACGTTGTTTGGTTTGATTCTTTCACTAGGTTGCTTTGAACCGATCGAGTTTTTTGGTATGGATGCGCTTGTTGTTGTTCGCCGAGTTGATTGGGTGCCGAGTCGACTAATCAGTGAGCTCTACTGATTTTTGAAACGCCGACAGGGAAAAAGGTTTGTTTAGTGATGAGAAAGAGATTAGGAAGAGGAGGGATTTCTTGTTCGTCTTCTTTTTTACTACTCCGTTTGCCTTGATGCGTGTTGCGCACTCGTTTAATTTAATCGGCAGCTGTGTGAATTGTGTAATTTGGGAGCATAATTCACACCTCATCTACATCTACAATATTCACACCCCCAAGAATTTACACCCCTAAGAATTCACATCCCTAAGAATTCACATCCCTGAGAATTTTGCAAAGGAGTAAATTCTGAAAAGAGGAGTGAATTCTGAAAGATGGTGTGAATTCTTGCAAAGTGGTGTGAATTTTGCAAACGGATGTGAATTCTGTGGAGTGTGAATTCTGGCAAATGGATGTGAATTCTGCATAAGGGTGTGAATTCTTGGGAGTGTGAATTCTTCAAAGCGGTAAGAAATTTTGGGGTATAAAAAGTGACAAGGGCAAAATAGTAAAAACATTTTTAAAAAGGGTCTTGACAGGGAAAAAAAGGGTTGCCAAGAAACCCCAACAAAAAAATGGGACCGGCCTGGCATTTCAAGTTCTTTGTGAGGTTGCAGCTTTGATGAGTAGATTTGCAACTCATCAATTCAAAAGGATGCCCATTTTGACAAAAAAAAAAAAAAGGGGGTTGATGCAGGAAATTGGTGGATGTATAGTCCTTCATTCAATCAAATTTTAAGACTTGATGATGCAACAAGCAATTTAAGGGAGAATAACAGTTGACAATGTTGAAGTGCCGACTTTGGGTCGTCTCTCTTTGTCTAGGGCATCTGGATTTGGTTAGTCTGTCGAATGCAAAGGATTGGAATACTTTTTTTCTCCTTTGAGATCCTGAACCTAAAATGGCTTCAATGATATGTCCACTACAAAACTACAGAGGTTTGTTTTTTTTCCTCTACAAAGTCTCATAGGTTGCATACAAAGTGGATTAAGTAGGTCTGATACACGCCTGATACCTGCCACAAAAAACTAGAGCGAGAGAGAGAGAGCCCGTCCATCCTTAGTTTTCCAGGTCTACCACCATCTCATCCGGAAGTAAGTTACTATTCCAAAAACAATGAACATTAAAGTCATGCTCACTTCAGCTGCACATAAACCAGAAGAAGAACATAAAACAAAGATACAGTACACTTGGAGAAGGAATGAGGATTATAATCCGAGGATTCCGAGCACATATGCTTCTCTTGAGAGAGAGAGAGTACAAAGACAGACGCGGATGTGTTGCTTTCCCACATGTCTAAAGATTGTTTCCTGTTAGGCCAAAGACAGACGCGGGATTTCAACATTGGGTGGACAAGTATTACAAAAAATGATATCACTTATCAAAAAAAAAAAATTACAAAAAATGATATCGATTCCTGCCAATATATACAAAAACAGTTTAAAAAATAACCATAGTATTTTCAGTCAACCATATAATCACACAAAATATAGTTACAGGTATTGCTAGAATTAAATGTTAAGTAGCAGTACGTATGATCATCTAAAGGTTCACAGGTATTGCTTCCCACATGGACCCGACTATGTAAAGCCAGCCAAACCAATAAAGGTTGTAACTACGTCCATCAACCCTTCCCCAAACCCTAAAATGGTGGGAGCCTCGTGCACTGGGTTTGCCCATTAGTTATTTTAGTTGTTCTTCCAGCTCGGAGATAAAAAGTTATGGCCACCCAAAACGATTTGCCTGATCTGTTTTAGCTTGTAGAAGTATAAGATTTCTCTGTCAAGTAGGAGTGTTAATAGGAAAACAGCAATGCTAGTCGAGGAATTGATCCCGTGATATTGTTTTCTTGCAGCAAAAGAGATTCAAGATAAACACATTTCCTAATGGAAGTTGGGAGCTTTCCACCTAGTTCCATACCTTCCAATTCAAGCTCTGCCACACTGGTGTAATTACAAAGGGCAGTGAAGAAAGGATCAAGATTAGAGTTGTTTTCGGGACTAATCATGGCATTAAATGATAAATGGAGAAACTCAAGCTCAGGTAGACTTTCCACTATCTTTGAAGGCTATTCACCAGAGAGAAGATTATACTCCACATCCAAATAAACCATGCCCTAGCATTGGTGATCGACAACGGGAACTCCCCAGTGAACGTATTGTTAAACAAATTCAGGTTCCACAAACCCCAGCAGTTCCCTATTTCCGGAATCTTCCCTCCTAGTAAGTTAAAGGAAAGGTCTACATTTTTCAATGAAGTGCAGTTAGAGAAGAAGGAAGGTGGGATTTTACCCATTAGGCTGTTTAGCCGGAGATCTACTGCAGTGAGCTTGGCGAGAAGGGAGAAGGTATCTGGAATCTGGCCATGGAGGTTGTTCCCTTCCAGCAACAGGTGGCGGAGGTGGCGGAGGGAGGAGAATTCCCATGGGATTTCGCCGGACAGTTGATTATTCACAAGCTCTAGGACTCTGAGGTGGGTGAGGTTTGTAATGGAGGGAGAAAGTGGCTTCATGACTAGTGAACCTCATTTCCTCTCACCATTTTCCTCTCTTCGTAAATTAAAGTTCTGCATATATACTTCATTCTAACCCTTACCTTTCCCTGTAGGCCATTTTAATGTACCAACTATCAAGGCCACTTTACTCCCACTTGCACACGCATGGTGTGTGCTCCAAACGCTGGAATATGATGGTCGATCAGGGGAATTTTCACCTATCGATAAATTCAAGAACATTACAATCCAACGCACTTTTAAAAGAACAAATTGCAACGCAATACGAACATTACAACGCTGATATAAAAATTGTGGTTGATGGAATCTGTAGTGGCCCGAATAACAGGCTCAGTGTATGCCCGAGCCACATGGCTAGGGAGAGTCTGTTCGGTGCGATCACAGTGACTAGCCTGGTGAACGTAACCGAGCGAGGTATGGTCCGCTCAGTTCAAACCTTGTTCGGGCATTACAGTGGGTCACCAGACCAGAAAAGTGCAACGGGGCAATGATTGGATGTTCGGTTCCATGCATGTTTGGTCACCATGTTGTTAGGTCGTTCTCCGGTGCAACCTGGTTGCCTTACCTGTACTGTTGGAGTCGGGTACACCTGACCCGGGTCCGACTGGTATGACCCGGGTAATTTATAGAAGGCCGTTTGTGCACGTGAACATAATTGCCGGGTCCATACGTCATGATTGACGTCACCCGAAGCGGTTACCTCGTGTGCCAAATACGTGCTTACTTTGGCCAGACTTAGGTGTTTGCTCCATCCTAAGGTCTCAGGTTCGATTCTCCTTGTCAACAACTCTTGGGGCCACCTCACCCCATGTGTAAGTGTGTGAAATGGCTGAAGGAGGGGCTGTAGGGATTAGTCTCAGGTGTACGTAAGCTGGCCCGGGACACCCTGCATTACCAAAAAAAAAAAGTCCAGAGGTTCTATATAAAGGTTAGAGCTAAAACCTAAGAGGTAGGCCGCTACTCCTAACCCTGAAGCTCTTTCCATAAGCTTTCCTCCTCCTCCAGAGACTTACTTAACCATCAGATCAGAGTGCCTTCCCGGTCGACTCCGGCCGATGGAGCACTAACGGTGGGTGTTTACTTGTGCAGGAGCACCTGAGAGCGGAGGACTGTCCCTGAGCACGAACCAGACCATCACCTAAGCCTACCAGCACCCCCACAGATTCGTAATCAGGTCCTATCCGAAACTCCAAATATTTATCAAAAAAATCAGGCCGAAAGAAACCAATAAACCATAACAAGCTGATAAAACGAATTACGAGACAAAAAATCCAATAATCGATGACGGATATTAACTAAACAGATTAAAAGCAAGAATTGCAGTGGATGGGAACATGAATGAAGATATCTAGGGTTTCTGATCCACTCACTGTTGTTTGAAGTACCTATATGCACGTTTCAATCCGGAGAGCGAGAGAGTAACCAGAGAGCGAGAGACTGGAGAGCGATTGTGATCAGATTAGGGCTATAAATAGGTTGCGTTTGTCACTACTAGGTTACGTTTTCTATCTGTTATCCATTTCCCATCCTTAACTTTATCACTTTTAAATAAGTAAAAAAATGAAATTGAATTCTACATTTCCTTTTTCGATATAATCCAAAAAATGAGTGTAGATGTCAAAAAAGAGAATGCATAATTTAATTTCCTAAAAAAATACGAATTAGAGACTAAAATTTCTCATTTTTCTAGGTCGAATGAGTTGAAAAGGCAAAATAAGTAATTGTAATTACTTATGATTTGTAGTAAATATAAATATACTCTTTATGGTAATTTTTAACTAAATAAGTTGCTTATACGTGTTACACAAACAGGACCATAAAATATGTAGGAGTTGAGATACGGTTAATTGAATCTTGCAACGGGTAGCCTGTTCCCTTTTGTAGTTTTGAAAAAGATAGCCCAAACTAACCTTCAGTAGAATAATTAGGAAAATGAAAGATTTTGGGTTTGTTTGGAACATGGGGAAAGGAAGGGAAAAGAAAAGAAAGTTTAAAAATTTTCGTTTCCCTTGTTTGGTTTTGAGAGAAAGAGAAGAAAAAATGGCAAAAAAGATTTATGGAAATAGTAAAATTTTCTCCTTCTTTTTCTTCCATTTTCTTTCTTAATTATTTTCCTTCCTATTTCCTTTCTTTCCACAATTTCCAAACAGAGCCTTTGTCTGTTGGTAGATTCCAAAAATCAGTTTTCTAAAGCCCTTTTTTAAATTACTACAGAACTTTTTAGGAAAAAATTGCTAGTATGAATTTCTATGCAATATGGTGGTATATTCATCAATTTTCTTTGAATCCAGTTTTGCATTTTAGGTCTAGATTTGAACATTGTATTTGAGAGCCTTTCATTCTGACATTTGAAATAACTTTTTCTAATGATGGAATAACACCAAATTCAGTTCATTTGGTCGCTTTGGGCCTAGAAGTTGCACCAAAATATTTAGAACATGCACTGATCCTCAACTTCTCTTCGAAAATACTCAACCTCAGCCAATTGGTTCCTATCAAGCTAGTCGAGGTGCGCGTAAGCCGAGATAAATGCCTGAATACAATTGCTAGACATTTTTTTTTAAGAACCTTGCTACTGGTATAGAAATCTATGCACAGATTGTGCACAGATTTTTTTGTGGGGCCCATTACGGATCCCACACAAGTGATCCAAGCCGTTCATTATGTTTAAAACATTTTTTCAAGTGCCCCCGCGAAAAATCAACTCAATCCGATACCTATAAGTGCTTGATCTAATCATCTAACTTTTCATTCGGGTTTTTAGAGAATGAAAAGTTAGACGATTAGATCAAGCACTTATAGGTGTCGGATTGAGCTGATTTTTTGCGAGAGCACTTGAAAAAATGTTTTAAACATAATGAACGGCTCGGATCACTTGTGTGGGACCCGTAGTGGGCCCCACAAAAAATATATGTGCACAATCTGTGCACAGATTGCTGTACCAATAGACTTTCGGTTTTTTTAATGAGATTGATTCTATAAAGAACTGGGATCTATGACAACAAATCGATCAACAAAGGTAAAGAAATCCGAATCTGATAAAAGCTAATACAAGAAAACATACAAAAAAAACAATTTCATAAAACATCAAACAAAACAAACTAAAAGTTTACATGCCCATAAAAAGCTCATGAAACTCCTCACTAACTACTAACATGCTTTATTTGTAAACCAAGGACCACTCTTGGTTGAAAGTAAAGGCAAAAACAGAGGAAAGAAACAGAGCATTCCTAAAAGACCCCCTTAAATATAGCTTTTAATCAACTTCTTCAATCTTAGGTCCTGCACCAGAGCCACCACCTCCGAAGCCGCCACCGGGCATGCCGCTAGCGCCACCCATCGGCACATCACCGCCAGCACCACCCTGATACATCTTCGCTATAATCGGATTACAAAAATTCTCCAACTCCTTCAACTTATCCTCAAACTCCTCCACTTCAGCCAACTGGTTCCCATCCAGCCACTGGATTGCCTCATCGATCGCGTTCTCGATCTTTCCCTTATCCGCGGCGTCCAATTTCCCAGCCAGCTTCTCGTCCTTTACCGTATTCCTCATGTTATACGCGTAGTTCTCCAGCGCATTCTTCGCCTCCACCTTCCTCTTCACCCCCTCATCCTCCGCCTTGTACTTCTCCGCGTCCCTCACCATCTTCTCGATCTCCTCCTTGCTCAACCTCCCCTTATCGTTTGTGATTGTGATCTTATTCTTCACCCCAGCCGTCTTGTCCTCCGCGGACACGTTCAGGATCCCATTTGCATCAATGTCGAAACAGACATTGATCTGTGGGACCCCTCTTGGCGCGGGAGGGATACCGGCCAGCTCAAACTTCCCCAAGAGGTTATTATCTTTCGTCATCGGCCTCTCCCCTTCGTACACCTGGATCAAAACCCCAGGCTGATTATCCGAATACGTCGAGAAAATCTGCTCCTTCTTCGTCGGGATCGTGGTGTTCCTCGGGATCAAAACGGTCATGACTCCCCCGGCGGTTTCAATCCCGAGGCTCAGTGGGGTCACATCGAGCAAGAGCAGATCTTGAACCTTTGCGTCCCCTTCCCCGGTCAAAATCGCGGCCTGAACTGCGGCCCCGTACGCCACCGCCTCGTCGGGGTTAATACTCTTGCATAGCTCTTTCCCATTGAAGAAATCCTGCAGCAGTTGCTGCACCT
This sequence comes from Rhododendron henanense subsp. lingbaoense, assembly GCA_020567845.1. Lineage (NCBI taxonomy): Eukaryota > Viridiplantae > Streptophyta > Magnoliopsida > Ericales > Ericaceae > Rhododendron > Rhododendron henanense. The sequence goes on from CM036324.1 coordinate 3,198,445, forward strand.
TGGGAATCCGAGTCGACCCGCCGACGAGAACCACTTCGTGCACCTGACTCTTGTCGATTTTCGAGTCCCGCAAACACTTCTCCACGGGCTCCATACACTTTCTGAACAAATCCATGTTCAACTCCTCGAACCTCGCCCTCGTGATCGTCGCGTAGAAATCGATCCCTTCATACAAAGAATCAATTTCTATCGTGGTCTGAGTAGTCGAGGACAGCGTACGTTTCGCCCTCTCGCACGCGGTCCTCAACCTCCTCAGAGCCCTGGCATTTCCGCTTATGTCCTTCTTGTGCTTCCGTTTAAACTCCGCCGCGAAATGATTCACCAACCTGTTATCAAAATCTTCGCCGCCCAAGTGGGTGTCTCCGGCCGTTGCTTTCACCTCGAAAATCCCTTCTTCTATGGTCAAGAGCGACACGTCGAAGGTTCCCCCACCCAGGTCGAAAATCAGCACATTCTGCTCGCCCGACCTCGAGCCCTTCTTGTCCAGCCCGTAAGCGATCGCGGCTGCCGTCGGCTCGTTGATGATCCTCAGCACATTGAGTCCCGCAATGACTCCGGCGTCCTTGGTGGCTTGTCTCTGAGAGTCGTTAAAGTAGGCCGGGACGGTGACCACCGCATTCTGAATCTTCTGACCCAAGAAGGCCTCGGCGATTTCCCTCATTTTCACGAGGACCATGGACGATATCTCCTCGGCGGAGAATCTCTTCTCTTCTCCCTTGTAGTTGACGACGATCATGGGCTTGTCGCCGGGGCCCGGGATCACCTTGAAGGGCCAGAGCTTCATGTCGGCCTGGACGGAGGGGTCGGAGAACCGGCGGCCGATGAGGCGCTTGGCGTCGAACACGGTGTTCTGCGGGTTCATCGCCACCTGGTTCTTGGCCGCGTCGCCGATGAGGCGCTCGGTGTCGGTGAAGCCCACGTAGGATGGAGTGGTCCTGTTCCCCTGGTCGTTGGGGATGATCTCGACGCGGTCGTTCTGCCACACGCCCACGCAGCTGTAGGTCGTGCCGAGGTCAATCCCGATCGCCTTTCCCTCGGTCTTCGATGACGCCATTGATTCGATGGATTTAGACTAGAAAACAGAGTACTCTGTTTTGTAGAGAGAGAAAACTGAATGCTTTGGAGGCTGTGTTAGGAACTGGTTTGGGATTGTGTGATTTGATCTGAATTGGGTTTTTTGAGCTGTGATTATGGGTGTGTATATATAGCTATGGATATGACGGTATGTTGGTGGGGATGGATCTAGGGAGTCCGAGAGAGAGAGAGAGAGAGAGAGAAAAATCGGGAAGAAACGAGAGAGGGCTTTTAACGTCTTTTCAAATTTTGGACGTGGCGAAACCAGAGAGTTCTGGAAAGCGCGGGAACGTTGTGTGACAGTTTGCGTTGGGTTGGAATTGGGTAAGTGACTAGGCCCGGCCCAAGGTAGGGAAACATTGGTTTGGTTAGGGCTTGGGTTGACAAGAGTGGGAGTAGAAGAAAAAGTAATGCTACGGGCACATCACTCGGCCACACTTCGATCATATCACTCTCATATACGTGTGGGTTCTACACATTTAATTGTGAAATGAAACTTACACGTGTGTGAAAGTGATGTGGTCGGGATGTGGTTGAGAGATGTGCCCGTAGCATTGTTGGAAAAGTAACATTTTTGTGGTGTTGGGCCTTGGGATGGACTACATAACCCATCTTTCTAACTGCGATTGTTTGGTGAACGAGCAGTGGTAGGGACATAGATATTCGGTTCTGATGCACATAGGTTCCACGAATACACTGTGAGACTCGTGTATAGGGCTGTAAATGAACTGAGCCGTTCGTGAACTGTTCGAAGCTCGACTCGGTAAAGGCTCGTTCGAATTCGATTCGTCTACTTAACGAACCAAACCTGAACCTCAATTTTAGGCTCGTTTCATAAATGAACCGAACATGAACATGGTAGTATTCGGCTCGATTAGGTTCGCGAACCTGGAGTATATGTATATCATGAGGATTTTATATAGTTACATAGTGAAAATTTTAAAACTTGTACAAGTCTAAACGTTTACCATTACTAAAAACTTACTTATGTATACGTTTTTATCAGTTTATATGTATATAAACGTATTTATGTACATATTAAAATTTTTACTTGCAGCTTTAGACCTGTATGAGAACATAAATATATGATATTATTGGGTCGTTAAGGCTCGTGAACAAGCTCGAGTTCCACCCAAACCTAGACAAGCTCGGTTCGAGTTCGGCTCGTCGTACTTTTCATTGTGTTCGGCTCGATTCGACTCGTTTACAGCCCTACTCGTGTACATCCGGCGAGCCTGTGTCCAAGATGTCTATGTTTGTACCATTATATTAAGGCTTTTTGGTTTGGATTTTAGATTTTGGATTCTTTACTTGAAGATCAAAGGAAGTTTTCAAGATTAGTATGGATATCTTCAATAAAAAAGATTAGTTTGGATAGTGGGTTCAAGCCTCATTCTAGGAGCACAGGTTTCTAAGTAGCCCATTAGCTGTGCACCTGACACCCTTTTTCTTTCTGGGAAAATGACGGCCAATGATGTGTTTTGATAATTAATATCCGTTTAGGACATTTTCAGTTTTAACAAATGTTCTTAGCTTGTCCTTGGAGGGTATTAATTATCAAAACATGTCATGGGCCGTCATTTTCCCTTTTCTATAATTCAGATGTCCGGATCAGCTTACGCACACTTCGATTAATTTTTGGGGCCCAATTGCCCAATTTCACCGCACACTAGCGGGGAGCGTAATTAAAACTGGAGCAGTTGCTCCATATGGACTAAGCCCCAAATGAATTGATAACGCCTGTGCTGTTCTGAACTTGAAACCTTAGGAGAATATATAACACCTGTTCACTATTGTCGAAATCCATTTCATTCAAGAAGAATATATAGTATACAAACAACAAAGATGAAAACAAAATCTGAAGGAGTATTATTTTCTAAAACATCTTTCCTAAAAATGGCACCAAACAGGAATATAGAGACTCGTATGGAGGAATTCCATTCCTTTGTAAACCTCTCTCTACTTTTAGACTAAAACATGTAAAGCCGTGCTAGTTCACTTAAGATTTGAGTTGCACAGTCAGATCCAATTGTGGTTCGACGGGCTGTTCTTCGGTTATAAAAAAAAACATGTAAAGGACTCCTGTGATCACACGCCCGCTAGTCACCCCTAAATAGTAAGTGACTTCTCCCATAATCTCCATGTCCACCATGTCATATGTATGACGAGGAAAATAAATATTACTGGAGTAAAAGTTACTATTGAAACTTACAAACTATCTTTTTCTTTTTAGCATATACTATAAGGAAACCTACAACTATCTATAATCTATGCTACATGTAAAACATAAAGTCTACCCCCGCTGATCTATTTCACTGCTCCTCCCAGCGCAGCGTTCAATCTCATCGTCCGTCTTGGCAATCAATGGTCCGGATTTTAAAAAACTCTTTTAAAGAAGAGTTAAAATCAGGAAGAATTCTTTTAAAATACGGACCATCCAAAACATTTTTAGACGGTGAGATTGAGAGCAGTGGGAGTAGACTTTTTTACAGTCTTGATTGCATGAATTGTATGCCAAGAGGCTTTAATGTTAAGAGATGTCAAATTTTTTACTAAATGTCAATTTATTTTTATTTTTTTGAAGGTTTACATGGCAAAATGACACTCCAAACTTGACAGGTACATCTCCCCCTCTCTCACCGTAACTTCAAATTTAGAGTTGTCATTTTTTAATAAAAAGTTTTTTTTTTTTCTCAAATGGTCACTTTTTCTAACAAATATAAAGATTTGACATAGCCTTCAAAAATGGCATGGGCGAAGGTCGTTTCAAATTTACGTAGGATTTGACCTTTCAAATGGCATTGGATTGGAGCTTGTGTTGACTTCAAAAATGACAACTTCTCCGCCACGTGGGATTGGAGATGCTCTAACACCGCGAGGAAGAATAATGGCAACCGATATATATTTTCTAGCGATTGGTCAAAAGGTTAAAAATCTTGCTAAAAGTTGCTGAAAGCAAATCCAGGTCATCGGTTCTACAAAATATAAGTCTTTTGTTGTTAGTTTATTTCTTCTTCGTCTGGGGGTTATTCATGAGTCATTCTGAATTGGGCTTGATTTGGTTATTGTGACTCATTACCGACTCTTGATATTTCCAATTCTGGTACCGGTTGACATTGAAAAAAACACTTGAAGACAACATGTGAAATACACCACTGGATTTTGACTCTATTGATTGATAGGTAGCTATCTTCCAGAACACTCATAATCAAGCAAGCTACTAAAAATGAGCGAGGGAGGATAGCTGACTTTACAAAAGTTGCACGATTGAAGCCTTGAAGGTTCTGATATCGATAGCCCCAAGGTTGTCCACCAATCACCCTTTCCATATGATTGTGCTGCAAACAGAGTCTTTCCATTAATTTAGTATTGGAATCTGTGTCATAAGCCATGATGTATTTATAACCCCCATTATCTCACACTTACAACCCCATTATAAATTTTGCTTATGTGATTACTGTTACATGTTTGTTTGTTTGTTTGATTAATTCCTTACAAGTGTTGGTGGCATGACGCCATGAGCGAAAACGATACTTTATTTGTCGCCATTGGTTGTTTTAGTTGTTCTTCGAACTCAAAGATGAAAAAGTTACGGTCACCCAAAATAATTTCCGCAATCTGTTTTAGCTTATAGAAGTATAAGGTTTCGCTGTCAAGTGGGAGTATTGCGAATAGCAAGTGTTGGTGGCATGAGCGCCGAGTCACAAAATTCTCAGTCTCTCTACTAAAGTGAGAGTAAACTACCTACTGCTGCCTCCTAGACCATATTATGTTAGTAGAGAATAACTTACATAGGAATTCAAAAGTGAACGAATTTAGAGAGAGAGAGAATTGAGCGTGAGAATTCCTCTTCTATTTCCATTAACAGAGAAAAGGGAATATATACAGCCCTACAATACAAATGACTAAAGTGCCCTTATGTACAAAGAATTTAACAAATAGCACCCTAGCTACTACATCCTAATCTAATGAGACATGTCTCATTACAAGAGGCTAATACAATCTAACACTCCCCCTCAAGTTGGTGCATAGATATTAATCATGCCCAACTTGGAGAGGATACGATGAGACACCTTACTACTAAGACTTTTAGTAAACACATCAGCCAATTGGTCCTCGGATTTCACATAAGGCATGCATATTACACCACTGCTCAGCTTCTCTTTGATAAAGTGTCTATCAATCTCTATATGCTTTGTCCGATCATGCTGAACGGGGTTATGAGCGATATTGATAGCAGCCTTGTTATCACAGTACAGCTTCATAGAACTGTGATCAGCAATTTCCAAATCATGCAAAAAAGTTTGAAGCCATAAAAGCTCACAAACACCATGTGCCATGGCTCTGTACTCAGCTTCTGCACTTAACCTCGCTACCACAGATTGCTTTTTGCTTCTCCACGTAACTAAATTCCCACCAAGGAAAGTGCAATAGCCAGAGGTAGAACGTCTATCATCAATAGATCCTGCCCAGTCTGCATCAGTGAAGGATTCCAACCTCAAATGACCATGGTTTGAAAACAAAATACCTTTGCCTGGAGAGGATTTTAGGTACCTCAAGATACGATAAACAGTATCAAGGTGAGAAGAACGAGGGTCATGCATAAATTGGCGTGCAATAGCCAGAGGTAGAACGTCTATCATCAATAGATCCTGCCCAGTCTGCATCAGTGAAGGATTCCAACCTCAAATGACCATGGTTTGAAAACAAAATACCTTTGCCTGGAGAGGATTTTAGGTACCTCAAGATACGATAAACAGCATCAAGGTGAGAAGAACGAGGGTCATGCATAAATTAACTGACAACTCCCACCGCATAAGAAATATCTGGACGTGTGTGAGATAAGTATATCAGACGACCCACAAGTCTCTGATATCTTTCCTTATCCGCATGCTCTCCCACGCTGCCAAGATGATGATTGACCTCAATAGGAGTGTCAGCGGGCTTGCACCCCAGCATCCATGTCTCCTCCAAGAGGTCAAGAATATATTTCCTTTGGGAAATGAAGATCCCTTTCTCAGATCTAGCCACCTCCATGCCAAGAAAGTATTGCATCGCCCCCAACTCCTTAATTTCAAATTCATTGGCAAGAAGAACTTTAAGTATCTGAAGCTCATTCACATCATCACCTGTCATAATTATGTCATCCACATAAACTATAAGGATGGCAATCTTACCATCACTCCTCTTGGTGAACATAGTATGATCAGCATGACTCTGCGTGTATCCAAGTTTCAACATGGCCTTGAAAAATCTGTCAAACCACGCTCTTGGTGATTGTTTCAAGCCATAGAGAGCCTTCTTCAACCTACACACCTTGCCCTCAGTGGTAGAGGAAGAAAAATCAGGTGGTATATCCATATACACCTCTTCTTCCAAATCACCATGAAGAAAAGCATTCTTCACATCAAACTGTTGAAGTGGCCAGTTTAGAGTAGCAGCACAGGACAACAAGGTGCGAATATAGTTCATCTTGGCCACTGGAGCAAAGGTTTCTTCATAGTCAATGCCATATGTCTGAGTATAGCCTTTGGCAACCAATCTTGCCTTGTACCTCTCAACAGTGCCATCAGTTTTATGCTTAACCGTGAACACCCATTTACATCCCACTGCATTCTTTCCCCGAGGAAGAGACACTAACTCCCAGGTGCCATTTTTCTTCAAGGCCTTCATCTCCTCTACCATAGCTTCATTCCACTTAGGAATTGCAAAAGCTTCATTCCAACCCTGTGGAATAGGTATAGAAGAAAGAGAAGAAAGAAAGGTAGAGTACGAAGGAGACAGACGAGAATATGAAACAAATTGCGAAATTGAATGTTGGGTACATAATCGAGCCGGCACTTTATGTGTACGAATTGACTTTCTATGAGCAATAGGCACATCAAGATCATCAAAAGGAAGGGATATAGAGGAAGGAGATTTACCAGAAGACTCAGCTGAAGCGTCAGGAACTAGAACTGGTGATGATGATTGGTACTGTAGTAATGCACCAGGTTGGCCCTTTTTCTTGCGAGTGAAAGTTTTTAACTCAGGTCTGTCCAATCTTTCTCTTGCATCCGGCATTACTCTTTCTCCAGATTCAGGTTCCTCTCTCTCCCCTTCAGGATTACTAAGGCTGGGAGATGCCTCCTCCCCTTCACCAATGTTCTCCCCTGTAACAACATTCTCCCTCTCACCAACAGTTGGGGGAGAGTACCACAAATCAAAATCACAAGGTGTCAACATCTCTTCCCCTCTAGTCAACATCTCTTCCCCTCTAGAACTCTCCCCCTGAAGAGATGGGGACGAGAGAGGGTAGAAGGGTTGGTGTTCCCAAAAGGTGACATCCATTAAAACAAATTTCTTTCGAGAAAGAGGGTCATAGCAATAATACCCCTTTTGAGTGGGAGAGTAGCCAAGGAAAATGCATTTACGAGCTTTAGGATCTAACTTTCCCCCGGGGTGGTGAGGAGCATGCACATAACAAACACAACCAAAAATCTTAGGAGGAAGAGTAGAGGCCCGAAAGTTACCAGGAAGGAAGTCCAAGGGAGTCAGGAATTGAAGAACACTGGAGGGCATTCGATTAATAAGATAAGAAGCTGTAAGGATGGCCTCGCCCCAAAAATGTTTAGGAACATTCATAGTAAACATAAGAGAACGAGCCACCTCAGCAAGATGCCGGTTCTTCCTTTCCGCAACTCCATTTTGTTGCGGTGTACCCACACAAGTAGTTTGGAAAAGAATGCCATTGCCATCAAGATATGACTTCAAGGGACCGTTCATATATTCAGTCCCATTGTCACAACGAAGTATCTTGATGTTGGTATCAAATTGTGTGTGCACCATCTTATGAAATGACTGAAAGCATGAGAAAACTTCATTTTTTGCTCGGAGTAGATACACCCAAGTTATACGAGAATGACAATCAATAAAGGTAACAAAATAGCGATAACCAGAAATAGAGGTAATGGGGGAAGGACCCCAGACATCAGTGTGGACAACCATAAAAGGAGAAGCACTCCTCTGATGAACAAGAGCATAAAAGGAACGTCTATGTTTTGCAAGTTCACAAGCTTTACAAAAGAACCTACTTCTAGAACATCGTTTAGTCAAAGTAGGATAAAGTTTCTCTAAGATACCAAAAGAAGGATGGCCAAGTCTACGGTGCCACTGATGCAATAAAGGAAGAGCGGAACCCGTATCCGCCTCAAGAGCATGACCCATGGAGGAGGGTGTAAGAGATGAACAAGGCACAGACTCCAAGAAATACAGGCCATCCTGAGCTCTACCAGTACCAATCGTCTTTCCCGTTCCCAGTTCCTGAAAGACACAATGAGTGGGAAAAAATGTTACTGAACAATTCAAAGATTGTGTGAGACTACTAACAGATATAAGGTTAGTAGTAAAATTTGGAACATGGAGAACAGAAGAAAGGGGTAAGGTAGATGAGTAACGAATGGAACCTTTCCCTGAAATAGCAGATAGGGATCCATCAGCTACTCGAACTTTGTCCTTACCAGAGCAAGTGGAGTAGGAATCAAAAAAGGAAGAGCAGCCTGTCATATGGTCCGTAGCACCGGAATCTATTATCCAAGGAAGAGAAGAAGTGGCGGTAGATGCACTAGGTTGGATACCTGTGTGAGCAAAGGAGGTAGTGGAAATAGGAGCTATGGAAGACAGAGTATCAAGCTTAACCAGTAGGCACCTGAGAGTTTGTAACTCCCCCTGAGAAAAAGTACCAACAGGAATATTCTTGTGATCCTCCGACATACCGTCAATTGTCAAATAGCTCGAAACAATCCTGTACGTATAGTACAGAACGGTACCCAACAGTGGCAAATACAATCCAAACAGCTCCCAAACAAGGATTACGAAACTGCCCTAACAATAAACTGCAAACCCCGAATACATAGAGGCACAAACCCTTCAGACTATATTGCAAGTTATAGATGAAGTCCAAAAATCCTCTTGTACGTTCAGAAAATGTCGACTCACGGGTAATCAAAAGAACCCAGCGGACTATTACTCAAACAGCTCAGCAAAAGCAACACCAAACCGATCGAAAATGGCAATAGATGCAAGAAAAAAAATTACCCAGACCCAAAAAAAAAAGAATCTGATCCAGTTGATCGACGAGGCTGAGCTTGGTCCGGTGAAAAATTCAGCAAGATCCGGCGAGGCTGGGATCACTGTTCAAGTGCAGCAAACGCCCCCTAAATAGTGGGTTACGAGAAAACTAACCACAGGCTTCGAAACACATGAAAAAGGGACCTCGGATAACCAGGCCCAGTCACTTTCAGAAGCAAAGAGGCGGTAGCGGAAGCTTACAAAGATGATCAACAGCAACAAATATAAAAAACGAGCACATACCAGATCTTGGAAGCAATAGGCAGCAGAAAAAATACCCAATCGTCACCAGAAAACCCTCAAAACGAGAACAACCTGGGTTCGCCGAAGTTCGCCGGAGGTCGCCGGTAGTCGGCGATAGTCCAGGTGGGAAAAAAAATCTGGTGCTCTAGATCGTGATGCTCTGATACCATGAACGAATTTAGAGAGAGAGAGAGAATTGAGCGTGAGAATTCCTCTTCTATTTCCATTAACAGAGAAAAGGGAATATATACAGCCCTACAATACAAATGACTAAAGTGCCCTTATGTACAAAGAATTTAACAAATAGCACCCTAGCTACTACATCCTAACCTAATGAGACATGTCTCATTACAAGAGGCTAATACAATCTAACAAAAAGCATTAGTATTTCCAAACTTAGACATTCGTATCCGTTTTTGGTACCCAACATTGAAAGTTCATGAGGCTCCACTACTACAGTAGTCACCAAATCAGTATTTGTACAACAAATGTTGCGGTGGTATATGTACAACAAATCAGTTTTTGCACACTAGTCATCGCCAACAGTAGAAGATGAAATTCCGAGAGAGGAGGCAAATGTTGCAGTGGTATCCCCAAGAAGGTACCGTTTGAGGCGGCCCAAGTCATCGGCAGCATCAAGCATCGTAGGCCTAGTCGAGGGTGAGTCCTGTGTGCAAAGAATCCCCAGCTCTGTTAGCTCTTCGATTGCAACTTCCCACATTTTCTTCACTTCTGGTGACTGATCCCTCATTGCTTTCACGAGCAACGAGTCCACCACTCTCTCTATCCGACCGTGGTAATGGATCTTGACCCATTTGTGCAGGCTTAGCCCCCCGGCAAACATATCGTCTATCGGTCTCTTTCTGGTCACCATCTCAAGAACTAGGATCCCAAAGCTGTAAACGTCTCCCTTTGTGTTTGTGTTTGAGCCAAATCCATACTCTGCATCCGGATCAAACAAGAACATGTAGAAAATCAAGATAAACAGTGTATTGATGATGTGTGGTTGTAGTGATAATGATCTAAGACTCGTATGGATTCAAGTTGGGTGTGTAGGGAATTTTTTGAGGCGATTGCTAATAGGATTTCGGTTCGGTCGGATTCTACCTTTCGGGACATATTAGATCAAGAAAGTGAGTTCTGATTACTTGGAATCACATTCTCAAACTAGGCACCACAATAGTATTTGAATTCTAGCTTAATCCATCGACTAAGGAAACATCCACCTCAATATTTTTCAACAAACAAAAAAGTTCTTTAATGAGATTCAAATCATGTATTAGATTCCAAACACAACCTCACAATCCGCTTAGTTACCTCTTCTTTTTCTTCTTCTTCTTTTTATTTATTTATCTGAATCCGCATAGTTACCTGAAAATGATTTTTTTTAAAGGAAAATTTTGAAGTCATGGTTCAACACTTCAAAGCGCCAAAAATAAGTTTCATAATGAATCTATCCCCTTGCAATCCAAACAAAATAACAGTTTCAAATCCTTGTTTATAAGGGTTATATCGTAATCAATCAATCAGCCCGCAATGGCGAAGGAGAATTCTGTACCTGGTGCAATGTACCCAATGGATCCACACAACATATTGGCAGTAGACTTTCCCAAATTCTCTGCTACCCCACCATTATTTGCCCCTCCAACCGTCATAACCAACCTCGCAATCCCAAAATCTGATACCAAAGCCGTCATGTCATCATTGAGAAGAACATTGCTCGGCTTCAGATCACAATGTATGACTCTGACCGGAGAGTGGTGGTGCAAATAAGCCATCCCTTCCGCTATGTCGCTGCAAATATTCACCCTCTGAATCAAACTCAAGTCTGAAGACCGGGAAGAAGTAGCCTCATCAGGCCCTGAGGGTGGATAAAGCCAACTATCCAAACTCCCATTCGCCATGTAAGGAAGAACAATCGCCTTGAAATCCGGTAGGCTACAAGTAGTTATGATCCTTATCAGATTCCTGTGTCGAATCCTCTTCAAAACTTGGCATTCTCTGTTGAAACTCTTTGTGGAATTCCCTGTCTGCAACTGTAGTACTTTAACTGCTATGTGCGTCCCATCCGGAAGCAATCCTTTGTAAACACGCCCGTAGCTCCCCGACCCAAGTTTCCTCTCCTCATCAAATCCTCCAGTGGCATCAAACAGTTCTTTGTATGTTATTCGGGGGAAGTTGTGAATCAATCCCGGTTGTGATTTTGTTTCTGTTTCTGTTTCCGATTCCACCTTCCCAGCAGATATTATCCCTTTTAAGTAGCGGCATCCAATCATGCAACAGACTACTGACAAGGAAACTGACAAGGAAATGACAATGCAAAATATAATTAAGAATGGAACCCGATGAAACAGTTTTTTTGTGCTTTTGTGGCAAGTGGGGATACCTGGAATCGACCCACAAAGGTTCTTGTTTTTCAAAAACGATGAGTTTGTGACAGAATCAAAGATGCCACCAGAGGGGATGGTTCCAGAGAATTCGTTTACGGAAAGATTGAGAAATCTGAGAGTATGGATATTACTCAAGCTTGTTGGGATTGTTCCGAATAAATGATTCACCGAGACATCAAGGACTTTAAGGTTCTTGAGATCACCTATGGATTCCGGAAGCTCCCCTTCAAGACGATTGTCGGATATATTCAACAAACTCAAGGCAATGCAACTTGATATCCGAGGGGAGACACGACCGGTGAACCTATTCGACGAGAGGTCCATTTCTTGAACATTTTCCAATTTGCTGAGTTCAATTGGCAAATCTCCTTCTAGAAAGTTGTGGGAAAGATTGATAAATATTCTCATCTCGCGTAAACCTGTAATTTCCGGAGGGATAATCCCAGTTAAATTGTTATAGGACAAGTCTAGCGTGTAGAGATTTCTGCACTGTACTAAACTTGAAGGAATTGATCCTGAGAGGAGATTATTATTGAGAAACATAGAGTTTATTTCAACCAAATTTCCTAGACTTTTTGGGATCTCACCGGAAAATTTGTTGTTCGACAGATCAAGAAGACCAAGGTGTTGGAACTGTCCTACTGCTGCTGGAATCGGTCCACTCAACAAATTGTGGGATAAGAACAGTTGCTGCAAGCGTGGTAGCTGACTGATCTCTTCGGGAATGTTTCCACTCAAAAGATTGGATGTCAAATTCATCAGCAAGAGATGGGTAAGATTTGACAAAGTAGGAGGAATTGATCCCGTGATATTGTTTTCTTCCAGCAAAAGATATTCAAGATAAACACATTTCCCAATAGAAGTTGGGAGTTTTCCACCTAGTCCCATACCTTCCAATTCAAGCCTTACCACACTGGTGTAATTACAAAGGGCAGTGAAGAAAGGATCAAGATTAGAGTTGTTTTCAGCACTAATCATGGGATTAAACGATAAATAGAGAAACACAAGGTCAGGTAGACTTTCCATTATCTTTGAAGGCAATTCACCAGAGAGAAAATTATACTCCACATCCAAATTTTCCATGCTCGTAGCATTGGTGATCGAAAATGGGATTTCCCCGGTGAAGTTATTGTTATACAAATTGAGGTTCCACAAACCCTGGCAGCTTCCGATTTCCGGAATATTCCCTTCTAGGAAGTTGAAGGAAAGGTCTACATTTTTCAATAGAGTGCAGTTAGAGAAGAAGGAAGGTGGGAGGTTACCCGTCAGTCTGTTTTGCCGGAGATCTACCAAAGTGAGATTGACGAGAAGGGAGAAGGTATCTGGAATCTGGCCATGGAGGTTGTTCCCCTCCAGCAACAGGTGTCGAAGGTGTCGGAGGGAGGAGAACTCCCGTGGGATTTCACCAGACAGCTGATTAAAGGAGAGGTCTACACTTTTCAATGAAGTGCAGTTAGACAAGAAGGAAGGTGGGATTTTACCCGTTAGTCTGTTTAGCCTGAGATCTACCACAGTGAGATTGACGAGAAGGGAGAATGTATCTGGAATCTGGCCATGGATATCGTTCCCCTCCAGCAACAGGAGTCGAAGGTGTCGGAGGGAGGAGAATTCCCGTGGGATTTCGCCAGACAGGTGATTATTCACAAGCTCTAGGACTCTGAGGTGGGTGAGGTTTGAAATGAAGGGAGAAAGTGACCCCATAATTCCAGAATCGTTTAGGTTGAGTTGCCAGACGCGGTGGTGCTCTTTGTTGCACCTAACACCGGTGAAGTAGCAGACGTGAGTGGAATCATTCCAGTTGGAAAGACTGGAATTTGGGTCGGACTTTATGGTTCTTTTGAATTCAAGAAGCGCGGCTCTATCAGTTTCTAAAGAGTAGTGAAGCGGATGGTGGTTTTGATTAACAGAAAGAGCATGTCTTGGGATTATAAAGAAATGTTGCAGTAGAAAAAGGAACATGGTTCTCCGGAAAACCATGTTGGAGAAATCGGAATCCCCTAATGATAGGTTTCCGTTATGAGACCTCTATAATATCCTAGGTTCAAGGTGTTACGTATATCAACAAACCTAGACTAGGCTGACTAGCATACTTATGCTTGTTCTAGATGGTTTGATGAAGTGGGAGGAGATCTTTTCCAATGAATAGTTCAATATAGCTATGATTCGCAGTGGAACTAATCAATCATTTTTGTGAGGTAGCAGCTTCGATGAATAGATTTTCAACTCATCAACTTAATTGGATGCCCATTTTGGAAGACAAAAAAAAAAAAAAAAAGAGTTGCTGCCGGAAATTGGTGGATGATATAGTCCACCATTCACTCAACTTTAAGCCTTGATGATGGAACAGGCAATTTGAGGGAGAATAATAGTTGACAATGTCAAGTGCTGACTTTGTTTCATCTTTTCTGTGGTAAGGTTTCTGGATTTGGTCAGGTCTCTCAAAAGAAAATGATTTGAAGATCTTTTTCCTCCTTTGCCTCCTGAACCTAAAATGGCTACAGTAATCTGCCCACTACAAACTACAGTCATTTGTTTATCCTCTACAAAGTCTCATATGTTCTATGGTAACTGGATTTTCTTACAAAGAAACTAAGTTTACAACCATCTTCAGAATAAACCGCAAGTTACTTCATGCTTCGGGGATTTGCACGAAACAACGAAAACATACAATCACATAGCTACTTGTGGCAAATGACCTGGAAATGTGAATCACTTTCTATCAAAGAAAATAATCAAATCTAATGATTACTAGCTAACTGATAGATACAAAGGCTAAGCAAAAAACAAAAAAACAAAAGGCGACATGGAGGAAAATCTTAAAGCAGAATAGAAAGGCATGTACATACCAATAGTCTAACACGGAAAGTTATATATGGTTAGTGGTTCTATAATCTATAGCACAGTATGGTAAAACATCAACTAGAGTATTCGTTACGATCTGTAACTTGAACTTAAATATAAAAAAGCAGATTAAGTGGGTTTGATACACGCCTAATGATACCAGCCACGAAAGTTGGAGAGAAAGAGAGTCTTCATCCATCCTGTTAAGTTTTCCAGGTCTACCACCATCTCTTCCAGAAGTAAATAACTACCTTGTGAAAAGCGATGCAACATTAAAGTCAAGCTCACTTGAGCTGTGCATAAAGCAGAAGAAGAACACAAAACAAATATAATAAACTTGGAGATGGAACGACTATTATAATCTGAATGCATTCGCTTCTTTTGGCAATTAAAGAGAGAGAGAGAAAGGACAGTCCGTGCGATGTGTTGCCTTCCCACATGTCTAGGACTGTTTCCTCTTAAGGTCTGTTTACTCGTATACCGTCTTCTCAGCGATCAAATAGAGCACTAGAGGATTAGTGTTCGCGTAGAGACAAAAACTAATGAAAGATGACAAAAGTTGAAGCATTTGATGCTATGAAGCGCTCAAACATTCACGTTTCACAAGTAGGATTCATATTCACAAAAGATCTGAGGGAGCTGTCAAGCCACTTTATTCTGTGTTTTTTTTACCCATTAACCATCTCATACTCGTGAATCAGCTACCTAATTTCCCGTTTCTATCTATTTACTAAGCCTTAAAATTTTGTTTGGTGGGATAAAAGGTCCCTATAAAGGCCCTTGCATAATCTCTAGTCAGGAAAATTTATTCAGGCAATTGGGTTTTTTGCAGTGCTTCATCTCTTTTGCAATAACGAAGATTAGTATGGAAGAAAATAGAGACTGAAAACTAAGAACATGAACTGTTGGGTATGCAAACAACCTTCAGCAACGCTGGAGCCCAGGGGTGTGGGGGCCAGGGCCCCAAGGCACTTCACTGAAAACGGTATTTTGTGTTCCGCCAGGCGCAATTTTGGCCTTTTGGACTGACCTATAACGCAGCTAGCTTGTAATTGGGGTTATGAGTTATCAGAGGAAACAAAAGAGGTAGGCGAGAGAAAACTATTCTCAAAGAGAACGATTTCGATTATAGTGGACTTGTGTGGCTCCCGTGGTTTTTCCTCGCTTCGAGGCTTTCCACGTATATCTTGTGTTTTCTCTCTTTCTGTTCTTTACGCACTGTTTTTCGTTTAATTTGCGATTTCTGTGATTTTAGTTTCTAAGATCTGTGGGGCGTTGTGAGTCGAACGGGTAGTTCGATTCCTAACACGAACCAGCTATCATCTTGGCAACAAGAGATCACAGATATCCCATAGGGACAGACATGTGCATGTGCGGGGGTGCCCAGCCCCAGCACAACTCCAAGTTCACTCATTGTACTAGTTTTTGAGGTTAATTTAGAAGCGTTCTATGAACTGGCCATTAAAAACAAATTTCGTCTCTTTTCCAAACCTAACTAGTAGCAGCAATCTACAGCTATAAAATCTAGTACTTTTTTGTATGTGGTTTGGACCCTGCTAATCACAAATAATGCGTATGCATTGCATAGTGGATATCCATGTCAGGTACTAGAGCTGAAAACGCGCCATTAAGTTTTCAAGCTTGGCTCGTTCAAAACTAGTGGGTCGAGCTCAAACAATTGAGCTCAAGCTCAGCTCGTTAAGTGTCAAGGTGTTCGAGCTTGGTCCGTTTACTAAAGGAAAACGCGTCAAGCTTTTATAAACGAGTCATTTACAATTAACTCTAGCTCGAGCACGACTCGTTTACTAACAGGCTTAAACTCGAGTTCGACTCGTTTACTAACTGTTAGGAATTGAACTACTCGTTCAACTCACAACACCCTGCGAATCTTGGAAACTAGGATCACATAAATCGCAAGCAAACAAAAAATAGTGCGTAACGAACAAGAAAAGAAAGAACACAAGATATACGTGGAAAACCTCAATGCGAGGAAAAACCACAGGAGCCACACCAGTCCACTATGAAATCGAATCAAGAGTACAAGTCTTCTCGCAATCTCTCTGATACATGCGTTTTCTCTTGCCTCTCTCTATTTTTCCCTAAAAACACGTTAATCTAATTACATACAAACTCGTTAATCTAATTACATACAAACTGCGGTGTAAATAGATCGGGTCCTATGTGGAAATTACACCCCAAGTTCTTGAAATATCGTTTTCGCTGCAGTTCGGGGTGCTCCTAACGTCGTACCCCGAAGGTTGTCTGCACCCCTAACACTAACGAGCGAAGCCAAGCATCGAGCTGCTAGCGAACATCTCAAGAATCGTTTGCAGCCCTATTTGGAATCTTGAATAGCTCCTCTTGGAGTATCTTGTTTTTTTAATAAACCCAGAAGTGAACCTCCCACGAGAAGCCGAAGGCGGTCGTGGAGAAGCCGAAGGCGGTCGTGGGGGTCGGAGATGAAGCTACCATTTTAATTGCTGTCTAAAAAACGATAATTTCACGTGAGTGACGAACACGACTACTACTGCATTGTGTTTGGTTGAAACTTGAAACCTGTTTTTGACGAATGACAACTTGAGGTGATGGAATTCCTCTTCAATTTCTTCCTCTTTCTCATTCTGGAACCACACCTCGCAAATCCAGAAATCACTAATTCTAGCCCTGGATATTGCATCATCGGTAAAATAACGCTTCAATTTTAGGCACAATCAGCAAATTCTCAGGCCTCAAATCACAGTGATCAAAGAGCAATTAACCGATCAGTGCTTTTCCGCTACGAGGCAGGCGTGTTCTTCAATAACGCTTTCGTTAAGCAAGTCTTAACAACGGTTTTTCTGTTTTGAAAGCGCAGGTACGAATGACGCCACATCCCTAATACTACCATTGTTCTACATGTTTAGTGTGAAACACCAATATTTTACTCATTTTTCATTGTTTGGTTGACAAAAAAAGGTGCCAAAAATATTTTATGTGTAAGACATTCTCCCTCGTATGGGCGAAAATGTTTTCCCTCCAAAAAAATCCCACAAGTCATTTTTGCAACTCATATTCTCGTTGCCCCATGCCCCTACGGGCCCAACCCTCGCGCAAGCCGGTGTCTAACTAGCAAATTGCAATTATCCGAATCCTCTATCTCCATACAGATGCCTATATGCTATAACTATGCATAGACATGCAGTGTATATATACATATGTTTGAGTCGGTGTTTTGTAAATATGTTTTTAGGAAAATTTAGGTTACGAAGTCCAATTTCGGTTTAGATGGCAAAATTCTCTTCTTCTTTTAATTAGAAGTGCCAACCAAACACCGAAAAATAAAAATATAAAGATTATTACATTGTAAAGCGTTTTACATTGAAACAAACAGAGCCCTAGTTAAAATGCTAGTGTTAGATGTTAGGGGGGGGGGGGGAGCGGGGCTCGAACCCCGCCCTCATGCATGGAGTGTGGCTGCCCTACCAACTGGGCTAGAATGCTATTTTGGCCCAACTAAACCATACTGTATCACGGGCCTAAGGAACTTTATTGGACCATCCTATAGTTCTAAAAGTTTTTTACACCACTATTCAACAATTTTTGCTGGCTGGCTCTGTTGGGTCTACATTGTGGAACTCTCCATATATAAACAAAAGGTATGTGCATAATTGTGTGCCCACAAGAGGGTAAGGGAAAGAAAGTTTTTGAGAGGCCTTAAAACCATCTCCTAGTAAAGAAATTTCTTCTTATGAATTCATTTAATTTGTTTGATACACATATTTCCTTTTGTGGCTTAAGCTTGTTTTACTTAAACGATGGGACCATCAAAAGAATTAAATTAACCCATAAATATTTCTCATTTAATTCATCAATTTTCCATATAAGTTTTATGTAAGTTCGTTTATTAAATGAGTAGAGCGTTACGGAAACCCACCACTTTAAAAGGAGCTAAAAATATGTGTAACTTCGCTCGAGCCGAAGTAAGCCTAGCTGATCCAAAGAATAATCAATTAAGCTTGAAATGATTGTTGTAATCAGTTAATTTTTATTTGGAAGTTTTTTCGTTAGCCTTTTTGTGAAGAGAAAAAGTAAAGAACAATCCTCAATGTAATATTTTGGTTAAACTCAGTATTATATCTGTCTATTAATTTTTAAAAATTCTCTCATAAAGATGAAGAGAAATATAAGGTATTAATTTGTAACAAAACAAAGTACTCCTATTTAGAAAAAAGGGGTAAATTATCAAAAACTACCTCCGAGGTTTTTAAAAATACATATTGCCCCCTCACACTTAAAAAATTATAAAAGAACTCCTACCGCAAAACAAATTACTCAAATGTCGCGATATAGCAGCTAAAAAATTCGATAAAAATTCGTTTGACCTGCTCAAATCCTAATTATAATGGATCCAATTGTCTTTGTGTAGCTTGTGGAAGACTATTTTAACATTTGTACAGCCTTTCACACACTACAAAAAGAACAATGTGGTCCATTGTAACTAAGATTTGATTATGTCAGACAAATTTTATCGAATTTTCTAGCGGCTACATCACGACAGAGTGTAATTTTTTACACGACGTGGGATAATTTGTAATTCCTCAAACGCGAAGGGACAGACAATCTATCATTTTCAAAAACTTCGGGAGTGGTTTTGGTAAAGAAAAAAAATACGACACTTCATAGATAAAGGTAATAATAGGTTTGTTTTAAAATTAACCCGAGTCCCCAGCTACGCTACGAAAGGCGGGAATTCGGAGTTCGCGTCAATAGCACGCCATGCCACGCTGTCATCTAGTGGTCCCACCTACGCAAAAACCCATCTTTACCCTCAACCATCCCAACAAACAACAATTACGCCACTGGTTTCAACGCGTGTCGATCTATGATTCGTCGGTTGCAAAACCGAGCCCCGGTATCGACTCGGCTACAAACTCCGACACGTCAGCTCACGAGCTCATTGCCGAGAGGGGGCCACCGACTCCCACGTAGCTTCCAGATAGGGTCCACACCGAACCCTTTAAAACTCTCATACTGCCCTAAGCGCCAAAAGACACCTCTCTCTCTCTCTCTAGACGATCACTTTTGAACTCCGATCAAAACCATATCTCTGGTAAGACCTCGAAATCAGTCAATCTATCTATTTATCTGTATTTTTTGTATCTATATATGAATAGTTGTAGGTATCGTCGTAATATATGCAATCGACAGATGTTTTGTATTCCTGATTGCTTTTGATCGGTGAAATTTGTTGCTTCTGCGATTATTTCCGCTGCGATTGTTGCTTCTGCGATTACTTCTGCTACAGTTCTTTTTGTTGTGCATTTTAGGTTTTCGATGCTGTTTGTCATGATTTTTTATTCATCAATCTCCGGTGTTTTCGATTTTTTTTTTTTTTTTTAAGCCATGTTAGTTTTGCTTCTGAATCTCATTGTTTGTGGGCATCAGATGATTCAGATTACTAACCCTCTGTTGATTTCTCAGCTACTTGTTGATTGAATATTTTCTTACTGGTATTTCTCATTTAGGCTTTTTTTAATGGGCTTTGACAGTTTTATCTAATGATGTTGTATCTATGTTCGGTGTTCTGTGTATGCCGTGGGGGCCATTGCTTGCTATTTCTGCAATTAGTAGGTCCACAAATATTTTTTTTTGCCAATCGATAGGAGAGATCATTACATCATGTATGAAGTACAAATATCACGGGACACTACATCTAGTGTGTGAGAGTCCACAAGATAACCAAGTCCAACAACTGAACCAACAGGATAAATAAGCCCATCAAAGGGATCACAATCACTATAAGCCTAACTCAACTACAAGCCCATTAAGTGGATAAATAACCCCAACAAATACAAAGGAAAGAACACCCACACGCAGGTGGGAAGACTCGAACTCCTGACCTCCTAGTGAGATGCAAGAGTCCTGGCCAACTAAGCTAGCCCCAGTTGGTTGAGTAGGTCCACAAATGCACACTATGAAATTTGGTTTTGAGTTAAGTTTGGGGTTTAAATTTGATTAGGTCCAAATGGAACTAAATGTTGACAAAGAACCTTAAGCTTTGTGTCTAAGTTATCAATATAGTCATGACTAAGTGTGTAAGCCTTTGTACAGTGTAGTACGCAGTCCATGTGTATACGCTGAAACTCAGTTTCTTACATATACGAAATTAGAAATTTACCTATTAATGAGAGCATGGAATCTCTGTTAAGCTTCATTTGCCATTAGTTTGCTAACGTCTTACACATTTGTGCTATGTATAAATTGGTATTCTATAGCAGAATTGGAGTATTTTATGTGAATTGTTTCAGCCAAGCTTTTTCATTCAGGATTGACCTAGTAATGGAAAGCAACAAACTGGACACTGGGGAGACCACATCATTCTTTACTCCTCTTTTACAAGAGAATGATTTTGCTCCCTATTGGCGGAATGATGCTGCTGACACCACTGGTATGTTTCAAAATGGTAGCAGTGCCGTAGCTGATCCTGTGTCCCTCCCCTATATGCCATTGCAGGTTCCTCCTTTTCCTTGGAAAGACATGCATGGGGCTTTTCAACCAAACACCCATTACATTACTGAGTCCTGTGGCAATGCGATGGTCGATCTTAACCAGCTCCATAACTTTCAAAAACCCATAATTGACCCGAATTCGTTTAATGTGGGTAATACCATACCATGCTTGTATGGGCAAGATTTACAGTATCCTGAGCGAAATGTGAAGGGGACATCACGCATTTGTGATGTGATGAATGATTCAGTTGACTTTAATAGCTTCCGGGACCCTGGCATTAACAAAAGAATCCCTTTGATCAGAAGTACTATTGGTGGAGGTTATGAACCGCCTAGTGGAGAAGCAGGTGTTAGAAATATCTCTGGTCCACAGATCCATAACTTTATTGGCTCTGGAGGCAGTAGTACTTACCAGACCCCCAACAGCGATGGGCCACAGATCAAGAATTTTTTGGTCTCAGGAGGCAGCAAAACAAACAATACCCAGAATAGTGAAGTTGCTAGAATTGTAAAGAATGATGAGCTCTGTGCAGGTCGATTTGGTTTTCCAAATATCGTTGATGGCAGTTTTCTCTCTCTTGGAATTGGAAGTAACTCAGATGTCAAATCAAAATCCGATCACAGCAGCAGAGAAATAACTGGTGGTGGACTGTATGGTGCTGTTAACCCCCAGTTAAATACTACCCGCGCTCAACAAGAACCTGGAAGGTCCTTCAATCCAGGTTACAACTTCGTTGGTGGACAACCGAGTTTCCAAAATAATGTTGGTGGATTCTCTAGTCTGGGAAATCATGTGGGAGGCTGGACCTCATCTTACAATAATTTTGGAGTTAGGGGTGGTATTAATACTTGTCCGAATTCAAGCCAGTTGGCCCAGTTCCATAATGTACAAAAACCAGAAGCTAATATGCAACATGGTTTTCCTGCATCCAGCACCAAGGACCTAGGTATTGACAGAAATGCAAGATATCCCAATTTAGATGCTTATAAAGGCTTTATAGGACCCTGTCGTAGCAGCTCTACCCAGCTGCTTGATTCTGGACAGACTGCGGCATCAGGGTTGGAACCCGGATCTGTAAAGCTTAGCTGGACCGCTCGACCAACTTCTGACCAACTACAGAAACACTTAGCAGAAACCGTGAACAAATTATCACCAGAGTCTTCTATGGTTTCTTCTTTTATCGGGTTCAAAGGAAGCTCCACCAGGCAAGAACATTCAGGTGAGTGATGCAAATAATTCGGCATTCCTTGTGAAAACAAGATACGAACGATTAGATTGCAGTTCAAGATTTTTTTGGCTTCTAAATAATTGGATTGGGACATGGGGCAGTGGGGGAGAAGGTGTTTATTTTATGACATGTTGCACTTGATTTGACTATATTGATGCCCGTCGTGTGTCTCTTGTTATTATCCCTAACTTCTTATCAAAGTAAGGGTGCATCACCTCATTTTTGGTTGGAGCTTCCAAGTGTATAATTTTCAGGATAGCTTATGGGTTGAAATTCTGTCACTACCTAATGATGAGCAAGTTTCTGCCTGAACTTTGCTAACTCTTCTTGTATAACATGTGAATATCAAACCTCAGAAGTGAACTTCATTCTTTGATGTCAAACCACTCCAACCAGCTGCCGCGCTTGCTCCATCGTGTACTATATCACCATCTGTTTACTCATCTTAGCAATAACAATTTTCGTTGGAGGCTTATTTTAGTGCTTATTCTGAAGTAAAGATACAAAGTCTCATTAGGTATCCAAGAGTATTTCGGAAATCCTCATTACCGAAAACCATGATAGAGTTTAGTAGCTTATACATTTTTTTTTTGTTACATTAGAAAATTCTTCCAACCTTGTGCAACCAGCAGAAATTACATTAGTTTTTCTTGTTTGTTAATTGCTTAGCTAAAGTTAGCTATCCTTCAGATGGAGGTATGCAAATTGATGTGTTCCACAGGTTTTGGTTTTAACCACTTATATAAATTACTTGCACGTGTCTTATCTGTACGTTGGATATCCAGAATTTAATTTTATAGGAGTAACGTGATTATAACGCTAAATGTATCCCCTATATCACTTTATACTATTGGATGAATGTTTGGGATGCGGCACTATAGTAGATTGTATTGGCTGATAATTGAAAGTGTTTTAATGCCTCTGAGCTGATTATGAGCGATGATACTATGACAATGAGCTGATTATGAGCAATTGTAATACAATGTTGACCAATACCTGGCTGTATGAAATGTAATCATACTATAATACACTGTTGACATTTTCAGGTTTATAAGTTCCTGTCTAGACTATTCCCAATCTACGCATTTTATTTTCAGGGCAGTTATTTACAGCTTCCAAGCATAATGCAGCTCAATCTGTTGATGGAAATGCTCAGCCTCCTAGGAGAAAACATGTTCAACTAGCCGGTGAGGGCATGACTCGTTTCTCACCTGTTATACACTTTTGGATTTTGTAGTTCAATTCAGATCAGAAAAAATAACTTCTTTACCTCGACAAAGCCTTCTCTGAACTACCTAAAGCTTATAAAACCTTTTGAGTGGAGCTAATGATTGATGTTGTGCACAGTTAATATATATTTTCATGCTTCCTACTTTCTATTGATGAATTTGTAATCCACTAGCGATCAGAATTTTCTCCTGTATAATTCCGAAAATTTGTGAGGAGAACCCAATCCATTGATTCCTGAGTTAGCATATAAGACGTTGATGGAACTGGCTACTGGGACTCAAGCAAGTTATAACATGCAAAACGCAAAAGGAGAATTTGCTAATACTTCGGTGCCAGAGGGCACCTTGGTACAATCTTTAACTTATAACAAAGGTTGGAGTTGCTGGTTATGTGCATGTCATGCACAATGACTATTTGGATTTTTCTTTCACTATTTAGTAATTTCCTGGCCCATAACTTCCTTGGCTGCTGATGTCTTCAATGTGTTTTCTGCTATTGTGTCCGACTTTGCAAATTGCAGGACAGCAGTTTTCTATTAATGACATTGCTGCTCCTTCTGGTGCTGTTGGTGGCATGTTTCCCAAGAGGTTAGGGGTTCAAGTTAGTAAGGATAGTGCTCCTCAAGCAGCTGGAAGTGACCTTTTTCCACAGAGACTTGGGGTTCATGTTAATGAGTATAGAGCTGCTCCAGCTGCTGGTGATGGTCTGTTTCACAAAAGTACAGGCATTAAAGGTACAACAGCCATATTGCTTATGCTGCTGAATGTGGACAGTGTACAAAGGAGATAGGTCTCCATACGGATACTACCTAAATAAAAGATCAACACCTCACTTTTGATTTGCGTTTGATGGAAAGCATTTGAAGGATAGTTATACCAGTAGAAACTACAAAGAATCTCTATTCTCTCTTTGGGATTCAGTTCTGGATGGAGAATAAAATTGGTGACCTTACTGAGGAAGCCATTTATTTCAATAGTCGAACTTGCTAAAATCCTTGAATATGCGTATTGAGGATGTGGTTTTCACTATAATATGATTATTCAAAAACCATTGTATGTTTGGGTACTGTATTATATGATTTTTATCTATTTGCCTGCGGAAGGCTTCCAATTATCTTCTCTAAATGGCAAGCAGATCCTTTTGCAAACTAAAATAATGCTGGCACAATTTGATTTGAGGTAGGGTAGGCTGGCTTAGGTCACCATGCAAGTCATTTTGTTAATTGTTGTTGTGGGTGCATTTGTAATAAGATTTTAGTGACTATACTGGGTAAAACACGGTCAATTTCAAGAGCATACCCCTTCGATTCAATCAGTATTTTGTTGAAACTGCTTTTGCTGCTGTTTTCTACTACTCGATCGTTTAATCATACTCTACAGACTTTTCACGTGCTTTTCTTGCTATCATGGTAGTTAGATAGCCCTCAAAGTATTTTTGACGATTACTTTCATCTAAACTTGGAAATCTCACCTGTTTGGCACCGATCTTTGGGGCCTGTTCTTTACCCTGGGATTTATAATTCAGCATCTTGACTTGTACTGTAAGGAATTTCTTGCCTGCATAATATATCTTGACCACTGTTTCATGTACTAGGTTGCTCTCGAGAAAGTTTGCAAGCTCACTTACGTAAGGATCTCATTAGACCCCCTTTTCCCGCTGGTATTAATCATTAACTGCACCTCATTCAAGTTCCAATATGAGTGTTTGCTTGTGTTTATGGTGTTACGTTTACAAATTATAGGTCAAGCATTTTCAACTGCAAATGGGTCTGGGCTCTCTCAGGCTTCTAACGTTGTTGGTGTACCATTGCCATCTCTTAAAAGGAGGGCAATGCGACCCCCTCCAGCTGCTCCACGGGTCCAGCGCAGGAAAATAACTCTTCCACCTCCCGTCCATCCATATATTTTATCGTCACAGGCTGCTTTTGCACCTCATCCTCATATAAAATGGAAAGGTATATATTTTGGCTTCCTCAGAAACCTTTTGTTTTTCACAACTGTACTCTTCCTTTCTGATTGCTTGGCTTCTTTTGTGTATTCAGCATTCACTAGTATTCTTGCGTCGCAATATGGGTGTCTTGAGTCTCCTGACATTACCTTACAGCTGTCATATGACGTATATCCCAAACGAATTGGGAATCTGGCTGCCTACCTTGTACCCAGACCTTTCCATAAGTAAGACCGTTGCAGACAGAAAGCTGCATTTTTCACCAGTCTACTCATATTCCGGTTGTTAATGCTCATAAATGAGCTATAAAAGTCACTCCATTATGCCCAACATATTAGATCTCTCATCCAGTCAGAGTCGTGTCCACACGTTTACTTTTCCATTTTCTGGTACCCTCACACTGGTCTGTTGGGTCAACTCAAGGTTTCTGTCAACTACCCTTGATTGTTGGCAGTGATCTGGTCTTACTGCATCTTTTGAAGATTGTTCTTTTACTTTCTTCTTCTGTGAGGCACACTTCACTAATGTACGTCAGGTCGGTCTTGGCCATATTTGTTAAAGTTCTTAGGCCAAACCTGAGGTTCCCCTTGTTTCTCCCGAACTATTTCTTTTGAGGATGGGATTTACCAAGAGAAAGACAAATTATTGGGAAACCAACGGATTGATAAGATTCGGAGATAATGAAGTGATGAACTAAATTTATTCTTTGGTTTCCCCATCATTTCCCCTCTTGGTTAAATTGCTCCACAAATCCATTATTCAACATGGCCTTTACAGTTGTTTGTGACCAATTCAGTCTCTAACTATGGTCAGCCGAAATTGCACTTTTCGATAAAACTCCAAGATGATACTGTTATGGACGATAATTCCTGTGCACTATCGTTCCACTCAAAGGCGCGGAAGGCCTCATTTGTACCAGGGGTTTTAGTCAAATCTATATGTTAAGCTGTAATGTTTGTAACTTGTATTATAAAAGCAATGAGCCTGAGAAAATTATGGTTTGCAGGTTTGGATGGACTTCCTCAACCAATTGGACAAAAATGTATGTTATGTAAGAGGGATCTTTCATTCACGCCAGAAGGCCCTGTGCACCAGCCGACTGTTCCACCATCTGTTGCTGTTCTTCCGTGTGGCCACACCTTTCATGACAATTGCTTGCAAACCATCACTCCTGGAGACCAATCTAAAGATCCTCCATGCATTCCTTGCGCCATCGGTGAGATATAAGTTACTTCATTCTCTCCCCTTTTGTAATCTGCAAGAACCAGAAGAAGTTTTTGTCTGAAGTTCTGAGGTATTTATCAATAGAAGAGAAGAAGAAAAGAAACCGGAAAAATTGGAGTGTTGCAAAGGAATTGTTGATACTTGGTAAAATACAGAAAGCTGTAGATAGAGAATGTGAGGTCAAAAGATGATCTGTCATATAGCAGTTAGCCTCTAAAGGTGGCAGAAAGCTCTTCCCCTATTCTTGTCCATCCCATTATCTAGAGCTCGATGGGCAGCTTGTAAATCCTTTTGTGATTCAAACATTGGCATTGGTTTTTTATACCTTCCATGATCTCTACTCTGGAAAAGTTTGTTCTGATGGATCCGTCTCTTGCATTATTTCCTATGTTTTATCTTTTGATATTTCTTGTCATACCTGCAAAATCATAATAACAGGTAAGTCGATCGGTGGAAATTGAACACAGACCTGTAGCTTTACGGTTGTGTTGGCCATCGAATTGGACTACCTGTTGGGTTACGTGGACTACTTTTTTCTGTACTAATTAGTGGGTACTCTTAAAGTACCATAGCTTACATGATGCTCTATTAATGAGTTGTCGCAATACACACTGTGTCCAGTCTATTGTCTCCCAACGACCCAACAAGAGTGATTGTGGATGTCCTACCTTCAAAATTCATCGCTACGTTATTTGTGGAACTACGTAAAGATGTCAAATTATACGCCCAGGAACATTATAATTTGTCTTTCTGGTTGTCCAAAATGTAGGAATCCCAAGTTCCATATGAGACCTAAACCCCTCCATCTACATTATTGTACATGTGTTTACCTGGAGCAATTCAGTATGAAAAGACTATTGAGAGCTTTCTAATGTTCGCATACGCTGATTCAAGCATTGAAAAGCTACATATTGATCCAAGACATACCAACTTATTTGTATGGTTATATTTAGGTATGGGAGTTGAGTGCTGCCAAGGTGTAGCTGCAACTTCAAGTTTCATGTTCTTAATGGCCCAAGGCCCAAAGTGTACTTTTGGCCTACAGAAGCTTTTAAGAAGGAAGTCGTCTACCAATTTGAACCTTCCTTTGTGGCTATTTAAGATACTAGCAGCTAATGTGTTATAAACCACAATTTTTGCACAAACTAGTTTCACAAAAAAAAAAAAAAAAAAATTTCTAATTTTATATTTATACGCCGTGATTAATTATGAAAGCGATGAAAAGTTATGGATAACTACGCTTTGACAAGTAGTTCAATTCTTAGACAAGCCACGGTGGGAGTAGTTATTCTTACTGACCCTTCGCTTAGTCTTTTTGCTTATATAGGTTATGGTTTGTGCAAACAACTGATAATAGAGAGGAAAAGAAGAGAAAAAATTACGAGAAATTTTAATAAGAATCTCAATGACACAAGGATTAATACTGTTCTTGATTCAGCTGATTGGTCTTGCAGGATTGTCGATCTTTCCATATTGTGTTCAGAATTTTCTAGCAAGATTTTCATGTAATTACTTCGTTTCATAACATGACTTATAATTTCAAACATAACGGGATGGTATACTCTGGAAGATTTTGCTATGTAAATCTTCCTACGCAAGGGAAGTGAAGTGCAGTTGGTGCCTCCTTTATACTCTCATGCACATGGGTAGGGTTCGATTCCCGTAAGCACACATCCATTTCCTAATTCTCCTAAGAAAGAGTAGATTAGGTTTAACGAATGAAAATAAAATAAAATCTTCCTACATGTTTCTTGTACATGCTTGCAAATCATCTCTCTCCATGATTAGAGGGGTCTCCCTTCCCCAGCAATTGATAGCAACATGGTAGGCCCTAACCTTTTCTACTTCTCCAAAGAAAAGAGGTAGTAATTTTATTCAATGCTCTCAGCCAACCAAGCATTTTATAAACAATAAAAGTCAGAGGCTATAAACAGATTGCTACTTCCTCCATCCCCATTCTATTGTCCTTCGTCCTATTTTAACTGAATAAAAAATTAATTATAACTTTTAATTGGTAATACTATTTATATGCAATATGGATCTTGTTTGATAGATCTCAATGAGCTCTTTAAAACGATATTTTCAAAATCATCTAAAAAATTATAAATTGCAAGATATAATCAATTGAAAAGTGACACGGACTCCTCAAAAGGACTAAAGAACGGAGACAGAGAGAGTATGTTTTTTAATGCCAGGTAGGTTTTGTTTGGTTCCAAATTGACCAATCTTTCATGATCCTGGTGATGAACTTTTTATATTGTCCATGGTCCCATCCTATGATGCCTTTCTCATTGTAAAACAGAGGATACGGGATTTTACGGCGATCGTGTCATCGCCAAAGGTAAGAATCAATTCAATTTTCAACTTACAGG
Source organism: Rhododendron henanense subsp. lingbaoense (assembly GCA_020567845.1). Taxonomy (NCBI): domain Eukaryota; kingdom Viridiplantae; phylum Streptophyta; class Magnoliopsida; order Ericales; family Ericaceae; genus Rhododendron; species Rhododendron henanense. Next base: position 3,227,592 of record CM036324.1, read on the forward strand.
AATTAGGATAGAGATAAATATTGCTTGATTTTCAAGCTGGGTTGTTCACGGTTCACTTTTCGTTATTAGAAGAATCCTTGTAAATTCCATTTCCTCTGCGTCAGTCGTCACGCATTGTGTCGTCCACCCACCCTGTGGCCGCGTCCAAGATGAAAAGTCAAGCAAAGACACGTGCCATTTCTTGATTTGGCCTGCCACGTTGCCGTGCCGTTGGCATGCATAAGTTTCTTTTTCCTCCGGCTCTGATACGCTTAAATATATAGCGGGTAATCCCGCCTGACCTGTGATCACAATCTTGTAGAATCTCACCCCCTTGGTACCTCTCTGTAGTTCCATTTGTGGGCCTACCAGGGCTCATGAAGATGATCAAATCTGTTACTTTCATAAGACTTACAGGGAAAAGGAAAAAAAAAAACCAATAAGTTTGTTGAATTTTAGCATGACCGGTTATTGATACATATATGAAAAGTTGTTTTGTAACATGTAGTGTGTTTCAAGTTTAGATATGTCACATATTTTTTTACAACAACATAATGTAACTTGTCACTTGATATCTGATGAAGCTGACTTTTGCAAACATGTTCTTCTTTGAGGATCTTACATAGTGAACAATTTTGATCATCTTTGTAGGCTTTGAAAGAAACGCAGAGTATGATGGGATATGGAGAACTGGAGTGTGGAGAGAGGCTAATCCCTACGTATGGTGGTTGGTTTGATCGACGTGTTAGGGGTTGTTTGATAACCTAAATTCAGTACTTAAAACTGAATCAATTAAGTAATAAGTGATTCAGTAGGTTTGATAACCACATTTTACATTGCTTAACAAATTAAGTGCAACTTAAAATGTAGGCTAAAAAGTTGAAAAAAATTAAGTCAAACAATAGGGGGCAACTCGGGAATGAGTAATAGTTAAGGGGAGTTCAATGTAGTTTTTCCAAATATTTGAAGTCAAAGCAATTTTTCAGCAGCTTTGCCAGCCAAGAGGCATATCCTTTCTTGCATTCCAATGGTGTCAACTCCATCACTTGGGAAAAAAACAAGAAGTAATAAATAATAATAATAATAATAAAACAATAAATACCACCCGAGAAGGGAAATTATACGATGCTGTTGCGCTACACCCCAACATCTCAAAGTTTCCACACATCTGTTTGGGATTCGTCACTTCGCCACTGGGCTGATCGGTTTGGTTTGCATTTTGAAGGAGATTTTTTAGATTAATTAGTAGAGAAAGATAGATAGAGACAATATTATTAAAAATTGTGCTCAAAAATTTTGAAATCTCAAAACGAACATACCACGGGATTTATGTAAATTGCACATGTTATTTATTTTTTTATTTTTTATCAGAAAAAGGATGGGAGGAGGCAACCAGTCTAGCAACTCCCCCTGGGCGTGACCATAGGAGCTCCTTACCCGCTGTGGAATGTTCGGTTGAGCCATAGCCACTGTCTGGAAAGACAGGCCGTCACCACAGCACCACCAAGGTACTAGCTGAAAGTAGTCGCCAACCCCTGCAGGACAAGGACGTCCCAGAACTCGAACTAGACGGGTCTACGTTTTAGTGTCAGGGTAGGGTGTAATGGAGAAGGACCTGGTTAGCAGTGGATAATTTTTCCTGACACGGACCAGGGGAAATGGGGGGGCCAAGTGGAACAACAACCGATGCCTTAAAAATCTGCCAACAAAGTTTCTCCTCCAAAACAACATGCGAAATCTGAACCGTCCAAACACTTTTATCTTTCGATGATTCCGTCACGTTTCCTTTATCTTCTCTCCCTCCTCCTCCTCCCCCTCCCCCTCTCTCTCTTTCTCTCTCCTCAACGACAAGAACAAGACCACAGCCCGAGACAAACAACCTCAAACCGCAAGCAAGGGAAATCTCTCTCTCTCTCTCTCTCTCTCTCTCTCTCTCTCTGTGTGTGTTTAATTTCTCTCTCTAGATTTCTCTTCTCGCATGCTCAACTCTTCAATTTGGTAAATTAGGAGCAGGAGGGGGTGGACTCTGGAGAGGTAGCTGAATTTGATACTCCACTCTGTTTGATACTCCAATTAATGGAAACACCAAAGAAGAAGTTGGGGGAAGTGACTTTGAATGGCTTCTCTCCCATTTCTTCCACTCCTGTTTTATGGAAATCTCGCAGGAGATCTGGTACCAACTTCCTCTCTCTCTCTCTCTCTCTCTCTCTCTCTTCTCTATCTATCTACATGAGTTACTATTTGGTGTTAGTTGAGTGGGGTTTGTAGCAGATCGGCCTCTTGAAAGTTGAAATTGCTATGTAGGAGCTCAAGGAGAGTGATTTTTTGGTAAAAACCACAATATATATATTTATATATGCACCCGTTGAATTCATAACATTTGATTTTGAAATTCATAGCGTTTCCCCGAATTTTCTTTCAAGGGTTTTTCAGCTCGATTTAACTAACCAATCGCTTTTCCTTCCACCTAGCTACCCATAACTCTTACTATATTTGTCAAAGTTTGGCCATAGAAATTTCACCTTGCCAGTTGCCTCTCTCTCTCTCTCTATGATCTCTGTGATTAGAGAGAGAGAACAGTACATCAAGACTTCTGTGCAGACTTTGCTTACACGTCAATTCTCTCTCTCTCTGTTTTTACCCTTTTTCTATTGTCCTCGTGATAGATTGCCTTATGCTTATTACAGAACGCGGTCTATAAAACCACAGAATTCCAATTGCGCCAGATATTTTTATTACATTTTCAATTGACCCTTTTTTAAACAATTCTATCATATAAGTATAGGTTATATCGCCAATAGACCAATTCTTTATTTAGCATTTCCTTGACATGTTCTTTAATTCTTTAGGGACATAATTTGATTTAATCGATATTGTGAGTTGGCATCAAGTTTTGAAAGCTTTTTTTTTTTTTTGTATACTTATTTTAGTGCTGATATATTTGGCCTAATTTCATGGAGTTTGTTGGTTTTCGTTGGTATAAAGTATTAATTAATTCGTTCTAACATATATATATATATATACATATGTTGAATGCAATAGATCATCCACCCCCTCTTTGAGCCAGCCTGGATTTATTTAACCCTATAATTGGCAAAGCCATCTTTGATAATTTACCCAAAAAAAAGCCATCTTTGATGTCAAATTTCACAGCCACTTTGTAACATATGCCGCATCATTTAGGCCAATAGATATGCGTGAAAAATGAGAAAGGGTTTGATCCAATGGTCTGGATTTGAGATTGTGCCAAAATGTCACCAAACCTGTGAATCAACATTGCTGATTTGAGATTGTGCCAAAATGTCACCAAACCGGTGAATTAAACTAAACTGGCTTTGCGAAAACCATTTTACTACTGCTTATTAGGGCATTCCGCATAATATGGGCTTCTGTAGGGATTAGTGCGTGAGACCGTGATGCCGTCAATTTATTTATTTTTAAAATACTGTTTTATGCCTTTTCAAGCACGCTAGTTTAGAGGATGTTGACCTGCCACCTGATCGAATTAGCCTGGTAATTTCTTGAGTAGTTTCTACTAGAGCACATTAAACTAACCCCGATGGATTGCTCCGACTTTAATTGGGCCCCCCACTAGTGGACAGTGGGATTGGCCTCCCAAGATTTAGTTGAGGTGCAAATAAGCTGGCTCGGACACCCTGAGATAAAGGAAAAAAAAAAGTGTGTGTGTGTGTGTGTGGGGGGGGGGGGGGGGGGGAGGAGAACAAGAGCACTTTAAACTGTAGCCAGGACTTGAAATCTTGGCATGAAGTGTCCTTTATTCTTGCTGATTCCCTGAACTCCTATTTTTGCCATGCTATAGGATGTTGAAGTTACATTACTAGTGTCTTATCTCGTTTTTCACCAGTTTCATTTCATAACATTTACCTATTGGCTATTTGGCTTTGGATTTTCTTGTGTTTTCGATAATGCAGGTGGATATTATGACTCTGCTTTACTATTGTATAGCATAATGCTCTGTATGTGTAGCGTATAATAAGAGATGACCTTGATTGAAAGAGGCAACAATTCTTAAATAAAGACCAGTTGTAGTTTGGTGCACCCAAAGTTGAAATCGGTGTAGGTTTTAATATACAAAGAACCAACTAACACTGGGAATTATACCACCTACCATTCGGTTTTTTCTTTTCTTTTCTTGTCTTCTCTCTCTTTCTTATTATAAACTCCACCAAGTAATTATAAAACGGTAAAACCACCATAGGATATTGAAACACTGGTTCTCTGAAATCCTATGAAAAAATTCTTTTTGTTTTTTTGGTTTCGAAGAACCCATATCCTATGAATTCAACCATGATTATACTATGCACCTACCATGCCTACGTTGTATTGACGCACTCGATTTTTCACCAGTTTATATAGCTGTTCTTGTGGACCTTGGCAGAAAGTAAATTGATCCGAGATTGAGATGTTTTGCAGCATGAATGAATGGTATAACTGAAACCATGAAATAAATCCGCTAAAATATAATAGGACACTGACACGTGAGTCATCAAGTATGATTTGTTTGGTGATAAACAGTTTACAGGTATATACAGAAACATATGCTCATTGCAATTTGTGATATGGAGGCATAGTTGCAAGACCTTGTGTTGTAATTAAAGCCCTCAATTCTTCTGTGCCCCATAACTATAGACGCTGTAACTATGCATAATGCTAAATAGAATTTTCTAGTTGAATGTATATCAATTATCAAATTTTCTTCTTTGAGCTTCTCCATGATCATGGGGGTTTCTCCTTCCTATACTTATTTAGTAGTTCTTAATTGGGCTACATTTATGATAAAACGATTGGCTAGATTTCCTCCAAGATCATTTCTGACAATTTTGGTGATCACATTTTCCATTCTTGCCTTGTGCATGTAAAGCAAATACATTTTACATTTAATCTTTTAACTGAAACCTTTTGATTATGTTTGTATCTTGAATTGTCGATGGATTTGCAGAGTGGAAAGAATATGAAAGGGGTTCTTACTACTTTTTCCTTTTCCCTTAGCCTAGTTTGATAAAGTTTTCCGCTTTGCTTAGCTATTCCACACTAAAATGGAAACCATCTCCCTGACAGCTACCGTCCAGAATATGGGAAAAGCAACAGATGATCCCTCCGGTAAGACATCTGAAAAACAGGAATCTCCTACCGACGAGAAGAAACAGGAGGATTCCGAAATGGAGCCTGAAAATCAAGAAACTCCCACTGAAGGAGAGAAGCAGGATTCAGCAATGGCTTCTCTTCTATCTGAGAAACGGAAGGCCCTATTTGAACCGTTGGAACCCATAACCAATATAAATGGAAAGCGGCCATCGGCTGAGAGCTTACTCCCACCGCCGGACTTCGACTCTGCAAGCTATCCGCGAGGCTGGCTAATTGGAAAGAAGCGAAAACTTGTGAATGTGGATGTAGTTGAGAGTATGCGGAGAATTGCCATACAGGAAATGAACAGAAAGGTGCTTTCTTCAATCACTTCTCTCATTGAGTGTGCCTTTGCTTGACATGTGTGTGTGTGTGTGAGAGAGAGAGAGAGAGAGAGAGAGACGCAGGCCGGGAGGGCACATTTCCCTCAGGGTTACAGAAGTTATAGTTACCTACCGTTACCGACATAGGTTTTCGATTACCCCCTTAATCTCTGCATATTGACTGTTTTAAATGCTCATTTTGCTGTAGAAAACCTGTAATCTCTCTCTCTCCCTCCTCTATCTATGCTCCCTTCTCTCCAACCACTGTACACTTGTTGTAATCCCATCCTTTGGGATTGAGATTGAGATCCTCCCTGTGAAATACTCCTTGAATCTCACCCAACACGGTTCCATTTTGATGATATTTGGGCCTGTAAGTGTAATTTTCTGTTCATACTTACTACCGATTTCCGATTAATCTGAATTTTAAATGAATGGTTTTTTCACCAGGCCTAAAAAATAAAAGGCAGATCACAAAAATAAGACCTCGATGGGTCCCATTTGTGTTTCTCACAAGACCTCTCTCTTTTTTTTTGGGGATCAGCACTCACAAGACCTCTCTTGTGTTTTAAGGGGTGGTTGTCCATCTCTGTGTTTTTCTTGTTTAATACTAGTTACCATTGGCACCCCTAATCGATTTCTAGGCTACACCGCACCACAGAGAGAGAGAGAGAGGTCCTTACAAACTAATGAACTCCAATTTGACTGTGGTTGCAGGACAGGGAGATTGATGGACTAAATGAGCAGTTGGAGTCAGACGCGCAGGTCCTAGAACACCTGCAAATCCAGCTACTGGAAGAACGCAGCAAACGTGCCAATGTAGAGCGAGAAAACGCGATGCTGCAAAACCAAATAAATATGCTCATGAACATGTTACAGGACAGCAATGGAATGGATGACGAAGGTGGCTCAGACGAACCTTGATTTTGCTTGAATTTGTTCCTTTATTCTTTTGTATATCTCTTTGCGTGAGCCGTGAGTAGAAAGTGTAAACTTATAAATGTAAGAAGCCAGTGGGACAACAGCAAAATTTCATTGCTGCTGCCACCGAAGTACTTTTCAATAGACTGGTTGCTTGTAATTCAGTTGGTCTCAAACATATAGGGTGAGTTTTGATGAGATTTCACTTTTCTCCTTATAGTTTTAACACCATCACTTGTAATTTTACAGTTTCATTTCTGTTTCGATGTGCTCCCTACGATATTTCAGCTAACATGTGAACACAAAAAGCCTTGACCATGGGTTCGGGGTTTAAACGTACAGTTTCATTTCTGTTTCGATGTGCTCCCTACGATATTTCAGCTAACATGTGAACACAAAAAGCCTTGACCATGGGTTCGGGGTTTAAACGTCGCATAGGAGAATGTTCGAGCTTGGAGGCTGAGCTATGGGCTTTGCGAGATGGGTTACACCTAGCTGTGACAATCGCAATACCCCGGTCGGAAGTGGAATTAGATTCTAGAATGGTTGTTGAGTTGGTCAATAGCAGGATCTACCTTGCACCACCCTTTACGTGCTTTAATTCTTGATTGCAGGAAACTGATGGAACAGTTCAATGCGATGGACGCGAAGCACGTGCACCGTGAGACTAACAAATGCACAGATTTACTAAGGAGTAACAAAATAACATGTACTTCCCAAAAGTGAAATGCCACTAAAAGGAGTAACGATATGTTAACCCAAATTCCCAAATATATGTCTATAGATACATATATTATTTTTAACTTCCGAAACAAAACACGCGCGCACACAAAATAAAGAGTGGAATAACCTGCAAATGCTACCTATATTTACAGTCAACAAGAGAGCACCATTTTTCAGACTAGTGCTTTTTACATTGCTTTTTTACCAAGGAAGATAACTATCTTGCTTGCCTATTGTAATCGTCTGAGAAGTTGAACAAGAACCGCGGTAGAGAAGCTATCCTCGGAAGATTTAAAAGCAGTTCCCCAACCGAATCCTTCCTTGACATGGCCGGACCCTGCTTGGAGTCGGAGACATTGTTAAGTTCGCCATTGGGTGCCCCAAAAGCCTCTGCAACCTTGCTTTCACTTGCAAATGGAGAAACAGAGTTCGGATCACTTATCCGCTTGTCCACCATCACATCAGGGCTATGGACTTGCGCAGAATCCTTTTGTAGAAGGCAGCAAAGGGAATCGACTCTTGACATGATGCGTTGCTCGTCGGAGGTTGATGCATATTGTGATTCGCTGAACAAGCACCGGCTTATCTCTTCTAGGATCTCCAAGCTTTGCCGTTCTTCCGCAGAAAGGGCAAAATTGTTGGATATTCTTTGTTCAGAGATCCGGTGCTCGAAGTGGCTAACAAGATCATTCATCGACATAGAGGGGTTGAGGGTGGGAACTTTGGTTTGGTCATGCTCAATAAGCGCCTTGAGTTCTTCAAATCTACTTCTCCTTATTTCTTCAATCCTGTCGGTTTCTGCTGCTGAATTCAAATACGGATGTTTAAAACAAATCAAAAGTACATCCACATGAAATTATGTGGTGTTGTTGATACTTGACAGAGTTGTCTTATCTAGGGAAAGGGGAAAAAAGGTCCAGTTCAATATATGCATATGTTGCTACGTTAAAATGCGCAAAGTGGTTGTCTCTGTCTCAGAAACCACTATGTAGACGTTATTAGGCTGAGTTTTTGGCCACTGAACCAATGGTCGCCCCATAATGGGTACTAATTGGACGTATCTTTTTATTGCTATGTTAATATGCAAAAACATATTTAATAACTCTCTCCCTAGATAGATCAAAAAACAAGTAATAACCAAACAATAATGAAATTTACCAAAAGTTCTTGAAGTGGCAAAAACATTAGGAGACTTGTACTAAAGCATGGGAAATAAGATTTCACTCGTGAGTTCATGATTATACCTGAACTAGGTGAAGGTGTATCACAGGAAAATTGCTCTGGATGTCTACCAACAAGATCTTGTTCAATTTTCAGAGAAGAAGATTGACCTCCAGATGGTGATGCTGCATCCCCCAACTCAAAAAAAGTCTGCCCCTCCCCACTGTTTGAATCAAACTCATGGTTTGACTCGTTGGAGTCGTCGAACACAGAAGTTCTGGGTTCAAAATACGGAGTTTCTAAAACTATCTCTGCTTGTTGACTCAGAAAGTAAAGGCGAGGATCACATTGAACAAGTTTTTCAAAATGCTTTCCCAATAGTCCTTGAGGGCACTGAAGAAAATGACGCCTGCAGCAAAATGAAGAAACTCACCATCATTACATGTTAAACGCCAAGTGCAAAAAACAGGAAAAACAATATTCTGCAATGGCAGGACAATTATTTGATCCTCTGACTGGACAAATCTAATAGCTATTGCATTTTCTAAGTGACTTGAAGAATCTCCAAGGCCAACTTAAATGCTGAGCCAAAAAGCTAAAAGATGTACCTAATTATCCAACTAGCCAGGAAAAAATTTAGTCTGCCACATTTAATTTTTTTGGGTCATCACTGCCACATTTATTTTCTTTTGGTCATTACTGCAACATTTATTCTCTTGTCTAATCAACTCTATAAGATCCATATTCCTTGAAAACCCATAGGCAATCATGTGTTCTTGCAGTTGAACCAACACTCTTAAAGTTCATATAGATTTACGACTATGCGAAAGCAACCTAGAGAACCCGTTCATGTTATTTTACGGAGTATAAAACCTCTGAAAACACTTTACTTATCCACCCAAAGATTTTTTATTCTTCTCTCTACATCTCACACTCTTTAAGTATCTATGCTCCGGTAATAGGAGTTTGGAACACACGATTTGTTGATATTGAACTTTTTTTTCCTTCCGATATATAAAAAAAGAAGTTCAGAGCCAAAAGGTTAAAGAAGGTTGTGCAAGTGCATTTATAATTGTATGACAAGGCAACATCAACAAGTTTAATCAAAACAAGTTCATATCTGGTACCTGTTTATGCTTGCTTGTCCGCCAGTAAAATCCGATGATGCCTGCCATAAAGTATGCTTCCTCGGTTGTGGATTGGTCTCCCTGAAGAAAAGAGGTTGTCTAGCTAGCTGCACCAAGAAAGCCCCTTTGTCACAAAAATCTAAGTCGTAGTGGCAGCCAACCAACCACAGTAAAAGAAGCAGTATTAATAAAAACATGTGACTATATAATAAGCATTTAGGGAATTACCACTACATCCAATGTCCCGGGTTTATCATCAGGGTAATTTGCCTTCAAAGCCATGATGTCAGACCACTGAATTTCTATCTTATTCTTCAGACCACCGTCCAGGACTTCCCACACAATCTTATGCTTTGCAAAGTAACACTTCGCAACCAAATCCCCTTCGTGTCTCGATATGTACTGCATTTCATTACCATAAGGGTGGATATCAGTGTACAGCAATGCTGAAAAGTGGAAGGGATTACAGTTACAATAAAAATAATAATCGCAATTTTACCTCCCAGGTTCCAATTCTCAGAAATGAGGCAGGAAAATTTGACGCCTTGAGCTTATCAATACCAGAAGAAGTGGTGGCCTTGTGCTCTTTCTTGGCCTGACTCCCGCCATTTGGGAAATTTCCTTGAGAAAGTGTCATTTGGATCAAATCCAAAAGCGAAGGGCTCTTCTTGAGCCGCAAACCTAACGGACTCGGCTCTTCAAGTGGATTATATTGTGACGGTGGTACTGGAAAACTACCAGGTCCCAGATTACACTGCTGCTGCTGAAACAGTAAAACATATATTAGACAAATTACTCCACCTTGGATAAAAATACTCCCACCCTCGAACCCAATGGAATAAACACAATGAGGTCCAAAATCAAAGCAAACAAAAGCAATTGAAAGCAATTCAAGAATAAGAACAAGGGGGAAATGGCCAAGTTTCATTGTAAATAAATTTCACGGTCCTTCACCAGATTAGGACAAAAACCTTTTTTCCCTTTTTCGATAAGTAAGAGATTAGAACAGAAACTAATCATAAGTACCAACTAAAATGAGGGTACAGGTTACTGCAACAACAGTAACAGTACCATAGTCCCCTATTGCTGGGGGTAGCTGGGGGTACTTGAGACAGATCTAATCTTCGGCAACATATGCACAAGATGGCTTTCAGCTGCAAATATCCGAACTTATTTAGTAATCCCGAATCCTCATGGCTCTGACTGTTTGTTTCCTTTGTTAGATAATTAAGCACATCTTAACCACAAAGTAAATACATACAATGAGGCACAACATACCCCCACAAAGAATTTAAAAAAAAAAAAAAAAACCTCAAAATCGGAGGGGCTACGCCAAGATTTCCCAGGCTTGGTACAGAGGTTAACAGTATATCTGTTTCCATAGCAAGCTTAAGATTTTAAATGGTCTCAACAAGCTGCTTCTTGTTCTCACCACTTGAAAGAGGAGAGATTGACTTAGATGTTCCACACCAGGGCTCTGTTTGTTTGAATATCAAACAACGAAAAGAACTCCCCGAAGCCCCGAACAAAAATCCCAAGTGAAAGTCAAAAGGAAACTTTTCCGGAAGAATGAAATTTCTACCGAAACAAACAGAGCTGATAAAAACAAGAATCTCAATTTCAAGAATCTATATTGACAAAAACCCAACTTCACATACACAGATCATCAAGATAAATCATCAATCCACTGTGCATCTATACACATAAAAACATGTATAAATATCGTACTGTTATATATATATATATATATATAGAGAGAGAGAGAGAGAGAGAGAGAGAGAGATCGAACCGGGAGAGGAGAGGAGAGCTTAGACCGCTTGTAGAGGCGGCCATGTTCGTTCTCAAACGACTCCAACTCGACCTTAACCGGCGCAATTTTCCGGCGGTGGGACACGGATTCTGGCGGAACCTTACTGGAATTCATCAACTGAACCATTAAAAGATCGCCCGATCAACTGAAGAAACCCTGGCCCTGACGAAAACTAGTAAAAAAGAAGAAATCTATAGGCAGAAGGCGAGTCAAAGCGAGAATCTTGAGTAGATAGAGAAACCCTAGAAAAAAAGCTGGGAGTATGTATGTCTTGTCTAGGTGCTCTGTTACCTGCCAACGAAGCTTTCAACAAAGCCAGCTGAGAAAAGCTCCCACTCACCCACCTCACGCGCTTTCTCCACCTCTTTTCTCACGCGGCAAGTCAACCTCACCGCTAAATATCCCACCGTCCGGCTCGAAAATTAATGGTCCGGATTAAAGAAAAAAAACTCTTCCTTTCTTGGAATGGTTTTTTAAAATTTCGACACGATGAAATTGAGAACAGTGGGGGGAGTGATAAATGTTGAATAGTGGGCATAGACTTTCTGTTACTCATGTGTCATAAACCTAAAAAGCCTGAAAATGTCAAATATGTCAGAGTGCAAGCGTAAAAACGTCTTTTGTAAATATGTTACTACAAAGTAATGTTAAACAAGTATTAAGAGTGACTTATTGAAAGATTATGTGACATAAACCTGTACCAATCTCTATTATAAAACAAAACGAGTTAGTAAAAAATTAAGCAATAATGTTATGCGTACATATGAGAATGTACATATCATGTACATATGAGTTTTGTGGAGCCCACCTTGGATCCTACAAAAATGATTCGAATCGCCATTATTTTTAAAACTTTTTTTTATGGAGCTCCGTAAAAAATCAGCTCAATCTGATATCGAAAAAGATTTTTTTGGAATTTGTAAGGGCGAAACTACTTAACTGTTCAGTTTTGTCCCGATGCATTCCGGAAAAATTCTTACTGATTTCGGATTGAACTAATTTTTTACAAGGCTCTATAAAAAATATATTCTAAAAATAATGAATAATTCGAATCATTTTGTAGCACCCGAAATGAACCCCACAAAATCCATATGTACACTGCATGTACAATGCATATGTACATATAGGAGTCCTCAAAATGAAGGGTATGCTTGCGGAATGTAATCTCACGTGCGCAACGCGAGGCGGTGTGAGTAAGAAAGTGGGGCCTGGAGTGGATGTATTAGCGGCTGTGATTGGAGGAGAGTGACATGTGTTGGGAATCCGGTGGAGGAGGTTGACACGTAAGAAATTGAATGGGGGAACGTGGGACCCGCTTTCCTTCCGGATAACGTTACTGTAGACTGCAGTAGTATTATATTATTCTCCCTAGGTTGTCGTGTTGTCCAAAATTAGAAAGAGGCGTGGGCTAGCCAATATTCTGGCGGCCCAGCAGAAGCTGCACGCACGTGACCCAATCATAATTACACCGTACTGCTACTTGTCTAATCCAAATTGATATTTTCCAAGGACATTATAGTCATTTAAAAAAAAGAAGGACATTATAGTCATTTCATTAGTCTAATAATACTATTGAATGAGGGAAATGATTTTGCCACCCTTTTTTGTTAACGCCACTATCCTGTAACCAAAAATACACTTGCAGGGAAGTGACGTTAACGAAAAATGGAGTGGCAAAATCAACAACCTTGAATAATTACATCAAGAAAAAAATGTACACCTTTTTGGTGCACATTGCACAATGTATTGTGTGGGATCTATCTTGGGGTCTCAAACAAGTAATTGGAGTACTCTCTCTATCGCAAATATTTAGTCCTTCATTGTATCCTAGCCCAATAACAAATTGATCATATTTTTCAATTGTAATACTTTGCATATATGTTGTGCATACCGATGCTCTGAACTATCAATGAAGGAAGCATGGTAATGTGCACATAAATTGAATTGGGTCTCTAGGCTTGACCTCTCTGATACTATTTGGCTTTGATTTGGGGGCACGGTTCTACAATAAAACGTCCCTGTAGCTCCTCGGTTCTTGGAGGTTTAGGGGGACCACTGTTTCAGTGGTATTCTGAGAGCAGCCACTTTGTGCATATATTGCCAAATGTTAGGTCTGTCTCCAATCATCCCCGCCCATACCCCCAATGATTGGGGACTAGATGGGTTATGTTATGTTGTTGTAATACTTTGTATATATGATACAAATCTTGTTCGATATCTCAATTAGTCATTTTAAACAATGTTTTTGAATCATCTAAAAATTATAAATTATAAAATATAATCAATTCAAAAGTTGCACAAACTCTCAAAAACGATAAATAAAATAGGCCAGGGACTATTTTTTTGAGAGTTTGTGTAAAAAAATCAACTAATTGGAATATCGGTAAGTGTTTGATAAATGGATTCGATTTTTTTCATCTTTGAATTTGAGAGACGAAATTAAAGAACTAATTGAAATATTTAATTTGGTGGCAATAAATTTTAAAAAATTATGAACAAAAATAGTTTTTTATTTATTCAAAAGTTACACGTCATTTTGTGGTGGACTAACCACCACCGGGCCACCAACCTTCTTAACAAGAGAAAGTACTCCATTATCAGAGTGAAGTCATTGGGTCACAGGCCCAAAAGGCCTTTGACAGTTACTTTAGCTTGGAAAGGACTATCACTGGCTCACAGGCCTTCTTCGAGGGAATAAATATCACAAGAAGAAGATAAATAGACCGATGGGCCTAGAGGAGCAAGCTGGGCTTCTGCTTGTTCTGGGCTACGGGCCTCGTTCATGGGTTCATATCAGGCCCAAAGTTTGGTTGTTCATCAGCTACAAAGTTTTTACCAATTGAAAATTATCGATTTTTCGTTTTATATTATATTAAAAGAAAATTATATGCTTTTACAGTACAAAGCATTTCTACCCAAACTCACCGTCAACAATGACAAGGGTAACACTTGCAGCATGTTGAAATTAGGAAAGGAATCGGATCCTCTCCGATCCTTTCTGGACCCACTTCGATGATTGCGACCATTCGCTTTTTAGACCTCGTTGATATTAGTCACGCCAAAAACCAATTGATCAAATGTCATTGGATATATATTTTCGTAACAAATCTACGTTGCAAAGAATGGGTTCCGAGTCAGTTTTAAAGAAACTTAAAATGAAAAGTACAATTCTAGCTTCCCAGATTATGGCCAACATAATAGAGTCCATGCAAGACTGCCTATCAAGTTGTCGAAATTAATTTGGTCTAATTTATTAGTCGGCAATTTTTGAAGTTAGGTACAGTTAGTTCTGCAAGTACTGGCTATATATCCTTGAAAAAAAACAAAACAAAAAAATTTAGCTAATTTTTCTCACTTAATTTCAAGCAGCACACCACAACTTTTTGCATTACTATTTTCACTTTCTTTTCAAATTTTCCTATAACTACGAGGAACAAGCCATGAAATAAATCTGGTACCGGGTCCATCAGCCGTGCTAGAGATACAAAATTCCAGAACACAGATCCTAACACAAGTGTGTCAAGAACTATCTAATGTTCATTCATGTGTCTCCCGTGTATCAAAAAGCCCTCTGAACGCATCCGTGTCCAAATAATCTACCATCGTCGGCCAATATACACATTCATTGTCCATGTACAAGGGGACTAATTCCATACATGATCATAAGAATAAAAATTAGAAAAGACCAATGCCCTTCAAGTCTACACATCGGCTAACCAACTGGAGCTAGCTTAGTTGGCTAACCAACTGGAGCTAGCTTAGTTGTTAGGGAGAGCTTCAATTAAGTACATTCGACATCGCACCCGCAAGTCTTTTTTTAAAGTGGTCGCAGAGAGTGACATTGTGTAACCAAATCCATGGGGGCATTCCGGGCCCAACAACATTTTCTCCTATAGATTAAGATGGTGTCCAAATTGTTAACTTCAAGACCCAAATTAGGCCTGTTCTGCCCAAGGTTCTTATTTTTAATTTTAAGAGACAGGTCATTCTCTCACAATACATCACCTATAATTCAAAAAAAAAAAAAAAATAGTGGAAAGGGATACCCTACAAAAAAAGAAGAAGCTGAAGAGTGGATATTTACCTTTCGGTGCCAGGGCAAACCTAAAAGGCTCATTGAATAGAATTTGCCGGATCCCATTGAAAAGTAGCTGAAGTAGTACTAGTAGTACTAGAAATGGTCCAAAATTGGTTGGTTAGTATAGGCATTAATTCATGGTTTATTAGGTTAGCAAAGTGTCGACAGATTTGAGCCTAACACGGTGTGGCTGTGCTGAAATCAGTACTGTACTACCGTTGGCCTACACAATGTCAACCTATGCAACCATTCTAGACAGATTTGTGGATGTCGACGTATCATAGAAAACATTAGTAGTATTTCATAAACCGGTATTCCGATCAGTAATTGAGAGTGCATCTCAAGTATTAATCTTAGAATCGTGAAGTTACGTACCGACCAAAGCTATATCATAAAAAACATGCGGTTCTTCCTTAATTCTAGTACTCCCTCTATTTTTAATTGAGAGTCCCTTATTCCATTTTTTGATGTTCCAAAATGATTGTCCCTTTCCAAAAATAAAAGGAGAAATTTGATAAAATTCCAAAAGTGTCCCTCCTATGTGAATAAAAATAATATAATATAGAGATAATGGTGGAAAGTGGGTGTAATGATTACATGTTCCCTAAAAAAGTTAAATTTTTTAAGAGAGACTCTCATTTAGAAACGGAGAGAGTAATAGATTTTAAAAGAAATAGCGAAATATGTACAGCAACACAGATATTAATATTATGCATCTCTTTAGTTTTGTATTCAAGCAAATTAATTATATTGCAGGGATAGATGATAATGTCACGGTTATTTTGTCGACTTCACGTCAATTTAATCTATGGAGAGTGAATCTTAAAAGTCACATGTGATACTACATAGGGAGAAAGGTAAAATTCATTCATAGGTCAAGTTGGTTACCAAATTATTGTACGAGAGAGAGAGAGAGAGAGAGAGAGAGAGAGAGAGAGAGAGAGAGAGAGAGAGAGAGAGAGAGAGAGAGAGAGAGAGAGAGAGAGAGAGAGAGAGAGAGAGAGAGAGATTGTGGCATTGTTTGAATAATAGAATAAAAAAATTTATGTACCCATATACCCATGTATTTTGGGTTTTGCTAGATTGAGTGACAAAATTTTTTACTTTAAATTTTTATGTGATTCAACGATCGAAAATGCATCGATACAGAGGTAAAGAAGAATTTCGATCGATAGAGAGTATTTGAACTCCCCTCCATTGTACTATGTGGCAAAACTGGTTGTGTACCTAGAACAGTTGACATGAGAAACTTTTAGGTATATTGGGGATAGCAAGTCTCATGGTATCCCTTTCGGTTTGTTTCTCATTTTTCGATCACATTTGAATGATCGATTTCGTTCATTTTGTAGAGTTCGGCGAGAACTTTCATCATGCCAAAAATTGTGTTCAATGGGCTTTATTTGATACATGATCGGCACACGTGAAAATCGCAAAAAAAATAAAACTGGGTTTTGATTCAGTGTGTTTTTGGACTCAGTTTTGGTTTTCTTCAATTTTCACGTGTGCCGATCATGTATTAAATAAAGTCCAATGAACACAATTTTTGGCATGATTAAGGTTATCGCCAAACTCTACAAAATGAACGAAATCGATTATCCAAATGTGATCGGAAAATGACCGAAAAATAAGAATCGGACCAAAGGAATACCATGTGGCTTGGTATCCCGGGATACCTAAAAGTTTCTCGAGTTGACATAGGAAGGGGGCAGTTACATATGGTAGGAAATCTGTCAAAAAGTAGAATACGGTGACAGCCCAACCGAGCCCAATATTCCAATACAAATCATCTCTATTATAAAACAGAAAAGTGTGGGGACAAGTTGTTGGAACGGCTTAGATTCATTTGATCCAAAGGCTGTAGTGCATCCTCCCACTTCCTGGTTAAGTGCCCATGGTTTTTACCTAAATCACACAACTGCGTGCCATCTCCTTCCAACCGGGATGCGTAGTGCCATAGGCACGGGTTAGCACTAGTATAAATAAACGCACAGTCCACACACAACACCAACACCAGTGTGGCCAACACAAAACACCCAGCACCTCTCTCTCTCTCTCTCTCTTAAACATTGTCACCCCGTATCCATAGAGCCCTTGCCTTTATAAGCGCTGACGACCCAGTCATAGTTACTACTACTAACATCTCTCTTCTCCCTCTCTCTCTCTCTCTCTCTCTCTTTCTCTCTGTCTTAACTGAATTGAGTGTGATGGGGAAGGTCTCCAAGAAAACCCAGAAGAACAGCTCAAACACAAGTACCAGCAGCAGCAGCAGCAGCAGTAACGATACCAATAGCACCAATCACGCTCCCAAAACAAAGCTCAAGCGCACGCGCAAGAGCGGTCCTCGTGATTCTCCCCCTCAGCGCAGCTCCGTCTACCGGGGCGTCACTAGGTATAATGCAGTTCTCTCTCTTGAATTTCTTGTTAAAGTTTTGTTCTGTTCTGTTGATGGCAACTAATTTTCTATGGTACCGGAACACATAATGCTAACGGTCGTCGTTCAAATGTAGTGGGAATTAGGCATTATAGTTTGTACCCCTGAATTTTTCAAAAACAGATCTTCAGAGTGCCCGAAACCCCTCAAAATCGATACGTATAGAAAATCGATAAGTATCGAGAATCAACCGTTACACATTCATTTTCTGTTCTTACCAATGTATGGGGTGTAACGGCATCAGAAGGCCGAAAATCCAACGAATTTTTATAACCATCTATAGTCTTCAATTTTCGCAGTACTCTGAGTCTAACATTATTGGAAGTCCTCAATTTGTTACTATAATGTTGATGATTTCGTGTCAGGCATCGGTGGACGGGCCGGTACGAAGCGCATTTGTGGGACAAGAACTGCTGGAACGAGGCACAGAGCAAGAAAGGAAGACAAGGTATTCTTGATCATCTCCTTAATTGATGGAGTATTCACCATTTTTAACTGTAACTGATCCATTTTTCTATTGAAACGTTATTGATGAGTTGTTTTTTCTCTTTCTCTTTTGACTTTCCTCTCCTAATTTGCGGATGATGGTTTTGGTGGAATTCAACTGGAATGCAGTATATCTAGGTAAGTTAGGTGCACCGTTATCTGCTCTGTATCACATATTTCTCATTTTCCAACTACCCTCCAAAAGGTAAAAAACAAATGCTTGTCGCACTGGTCTAAGGCGCGCACAAGCTGATTCGGGACACCCTGCATTACCCCGAAAAAATGATTATCGCATTTTTAGGTACCGTGTTTTGAGATCATGAATCTCACAATGTGAATTTGAAAAACAATTATGGAATTCAACTCTAAAATCTAAAAACTACTGTTTTACATGAATCAATCGCTTTATTTAATGTCTCACAAATGTCACGTATCATATAGCCAGTGGCAGACCGAAGGGGGTGCGATAGGGGTCACGGAAACGCCCAAACGTAGTTGAGAGTTTTTCGGAAACTCCAATTTTGAAAAACATTTCAATAGATCGAAACTCATGGATTTGAATTTTGTTTGTTTTATTTTTAGGGGCCTATGACGATGAAGAAGCGGCAGCACATGCTTATGACTTGGCCGCATTGAAGTATTGGGGACAAGACACCATCCTTAATTTTCCAGTAAAATTTCCTCACCAAATTTCAATAAATTTCTTGAAATGTAATTGTTAATTTGACATTCCTCTGTATATTTTTGAATTATAATTAAAATTTACCATGTATATAGCTTTCTACTTATGAAGAGGAGTTTAAGGAAATGGAGGGTCAATCAAGAGAAGAATACATTGGGTCTCTGAGGAGGTAATATTCACATCCGTCGACATTTAAATTAGAAAATTACAAAGACATATGTGTGAAGTAATTTCTTTTTTTTTTTCTAATTTTTTTTTTTGCAGAAAAAGCAGTGGGTTCTCCAGGGGAGTCTCCAAATATAGAGGAGTAGCAAGGTAAGGCTCACATCGATTTCAATCACTTTTTTGAAGATATAAACGTGTCTACGTTCATCTCGTTAACCTTTCATGGAATGTTAGAAAGATCATGTAAAATGAGCAATTCGGATCTTCATTTATTGCCAAAATCATACTTTATGCCCATTACGCATAGGCCATTGTGATTTGACATATGCCTACAATAAAAAATAGATCTTTTCGTTAATACTATGTTCAGCAAGCCCCGTAAGATGTACAATTTGAATCACCAAAGTAAGTCAAGCGTGGGCCATAGCAAGCTTTGAAAACTACTAATACTTTGTTTAGCTCTTTTAATAACTGAGTGTTCGGGTCAGCTTATGCACACTTCGGCTAATCTCAAGACCCTAAAAGTTAACAATCAATTAATCAAAACAAACTTCTGGCGGATCGAAAGATAATTAATTTGCTCGCAGTGGGAGTCGAACCTCGAGTTTGGACGATTTAAAATTCCTTATCGCTATCATGTTCCAACTCGACCAATCCGTTCCGTGATACAATATTTGTTTAGTCGGCCATCCAATTTTTGGTGGAAATTAATGAATGGAGAGGTGTCCACAACCATTACTGGGGACCCCATTATAAATGCAGTGTTTCTTCAAATGGTATAGTATTTTGATTGAATTTGCCTGCACCACTGAGATTTTCCGGCTATTGAATACGCAGACACCACCACAATGGAAGATGGGAGGCTCGAATTGGCAGGGTTTTTGGCAACAAATATCTCTACCTCGGCACCTACGGTAAATTTTTTTAATTTATGCTTTTTATCGTTTTTTTTATAAAGTGTGCGGGCTAGCTTACGCGTGGCCTCGACTGATTCTGGAAGACCAGATTCACCGCCCACTTACAGGGGTTTCAATTAAAGCCAGATCATCAAAGCGGTCCCCTAATCTTCTTCTTCTCTTTAATTAATCGTTCATCAGATTTAGATCTCCTGTTTTGAGGGAACTGACAAGAAGAGAATCTTTCTCTTTATGGCATAGGATCATCCAATGAGTGAAGGAATAAATGAATTAATGAAGCCATTTATAACAAGAACATTAAAGTATGCTTTTGGTTTTGCATATTTGGTTAACAAACTTGCATGACTATTAAGCTTAATGATCTTTGTAATTTTCCCCCCATTAAAACTGCTTAATTAAATCTAAGATATTTTTGTCTTCTCAACTTAAGTAATACTAGCTAGATTTATCTTTCCTGTCAATAAGAGCTAATTTGCGCACGCGCGCGCACACACACCTCATGAATTACTTCGTACTAGACGCAGAGACCTCTAGTAATAGAAGTACTCTAACCATACAACTTATTCCAATCCAACAACCGCAACTATAAATCACAAAAGGACTTTTTTCATGGCTGATAAATATTAATCAAATCGTGCTTTCAATAGAAATAGAACCCAACTTTTCAATTGAGAGTGCATTCTTGCTTTCAATTTAGAGCGTATAAGGTGGACAAATTAGATCTAGGTTCATAAGAAATTAAGCATAATCAAGAAATAATCTTTTGGAAAAAGAGAAAGTAATATTATTCTAATTGGTTGATTTTTAATTTTGTAAGGTGGTCAATTACTTGTACGTATTGGCCAGAAAAACCCTGGGAATTACCATAAATAAAATAAATAAATGCACGTACGTGTACTCTTTATATAGGTCAAAGTTGACAAAAATCACAAAACCATCCCTGTCCAATAGTTGTTCTTTGTACCCTTTCAAAAACCCAAAAGACTTTAAAAAAAAAGAAGAAAAATTGAATAATTAAACAAGTATATCTGTCTTTGTAAGTTGATGTTAATTTTAAAATTAGAGATACTTAACGAATCTTATGATGCCATGCTTTTTGTTGGTTAATAGGGGAACAGTGATAATATAATCTCTATTTAAGTAGGGGAATATTAATTAGTCAAGATATAAACAGGAACCAATTGGAAAAAAGATAGAAAATCGTTGAAAAATGGAACAAGCAATTTCAGTCGGTGGTTGTACATATATATAGATCACCCACCCTCACCAGCTAGCTAGCTAGGTCTTCTTCATACTTTGAGAATTTCAGACCCTACTAAATAGTATTCAAACCCTTGACCAGATTTTGCAGCTAGCTAGCTAGCTAGCCAAATTGAATTGATGAGTGGGTAACCATTAGGGTCAACGTAGAGTTGTTTTCTTTTGGTTTGTGGCTGTTTTGGTGTTAGGTTGTTGGGCTGTTCTGAGGCTTTCATGTTTCTTGTGGTATTTTTGGTTGGCTTGGCACCACACCACACCAATATATCACTTAATGTGTGCCCGAATGTGGCCAGCCTAGCACAATTTTGACTCCAAAGTATATCTATCTTGTATACTTGTATTTGGAATCTCATTCGATGAGTCTAAACTTGTTGACATATTTTAATATGAGGTGATATAGTATATACCAAATTGTAAAGAAACATAAACTATTTTAATTATTTATTCAGATGGATTCTAGAACTGGAATCTACCAGTACACTATTTTAATAACTAATTTATTCAGATGTATTCAGATATGGACTTTTTTTGGGGGGTTACACTCAGATGGACTTTTGCAATACATAAACGACAAAATGGGAATCAGCTCACTTTAGATATCGATAAAAAGTTACGGAGCAGTTCAAGGGACACCTAAAAAAATATCTAAAAAAATACCCTATAGTTTCCGATCAAATTTTGATGATCCGAGCCGCTCAATGTGATCAGAATGTGATTTTAAGGGTACTCACGAGAAATTAGCAAAAAATTTGACCGGGAAATATTTGATCTGAGCAGTTTTTAGCTTAGATTTAATGAACGGTTCAATTAAAAACTGCTCAAAACAAGCACTTCCCGGTAATTTTTTTTGCCGATTTCTCCTGGGCACCCTTAAAATCACGTTTTGCACACATTGAGCGGCTCGGATCATAAAAATTTAATCGAAAACTATGAGATTGAGATTTGGGGTGTTTTTTAGGTGTTTTTTTGTGTGTCTCTTAAACCGCATACATTCCCTTAATTTTTTCCCTTGCGAATTCAGAAATGAAAAATCGATCAAGCTCTTACCCATAATGCGAATGAGCTTATTTTTCCCGGAGACTCTTAAGAACATGTTTAAATTAAACAAATTGAACCGTTTCGATCATTCGTGTAAAACCCCAAGGTGGATTTCATACAATCGGGTGAACATTTGGTGTGTGCTCGTAGTTTTTTCGCTCTGGTTATCTAGCACTTCTTAAATTTATATTTACTTTCTTTTTAATCCGCAGCTACCCAAGAAGAAGCAGCAACAGCGTACGACTTGGCAGCTATAGAGTACAGGGGACTTAACGCCGTCACCAACTTCGACCTCAGCCGTTACATCGACTGGACGCAACCAGACCAAAACAACCCCAACGACTCTCCACCAAACCCTAACCCTAACGTCGTCGTCGACGGCAATGATCTCTTACCCAACCCTACCAACGAATTGGACCTAAGTTTCCTCCACCACCAAAACTCCACCTCCGCCACCACAGCAACCGAATCAACCTTACTTCCCCCACGGAGTAGTTTTCCTGACGATATACAGACTTACTTCGACTGTAATGATTCCGGAAGCTACACCGAAGAGGATGGCATAACGTTTGGTGATTTGAATTCGTTTGCTTCCCATATCTTCAATTTCGAATTTGATGCCAACTAGAGAAAATTCAGGGACTTCAGGGGGTTTTTTCTTTGATTTTTTTACTACAATATTAGGGTTCTCTTACTCTTCTGAAAAATGGGAGGGAGAAAGTTTTTTTTTTTTTGCATTCTTTTCTTGAATTAGTGGGTATTGGTTATTACTTATTACATGTAGATAAACGAAAATAGATTCATTTACTTGTGTTTCAATAAGAGAATTGTTGGGATGTATAAGAGCCTCATTTTTATTCATTCCTCAATATATAACATGCTTCAAGTGTTCATGTGTTGTTTTTGGTTATTGCCTAAAAATATTTAACGCGTACGTGCTTCAATTATCGATTGTAATACGTTCTCATACAAAGAATGTACGAGGGAGTGGACTTAAAACTGAGCTAAGGGTATTCAAACGAACACCCTAAACTATTTCTCCCACACATGATAATTCGTATGTTTCAAAGTTACATTTTTTGAGCTCCCTAATCAAAAACTTTGAACACCAAACTCGTTTAAATTAATTTGAGCACCTAATAGTTTACTACCCAATCCAAATCCATTTTTGTTAAAAGAAAAGATGAATTTGATTAGTTCAAAGAAGCGATTGGAGGATGAAGGTTTAAATATTATGTCAAAAGGCAAAACAAATATGGAAAATCGAATGTTTTATGCTAGAAGCAATGTACCGATTTGTTAAGTTAGTTATGTGTTTCTTTTCCGATAGAATTGATACTCCGTAACATTTAAGTTACTCTCTTATGACTACCGGAAAAAAAAAAAAAAAAATTCCTGGAGCATCTCTACTGGTGGCCGATAGCTTGTAAGTTGTCATTTTCTCTTGTTGTGTCACGATTGAAGAGAATAAATGATGTATTCATGCAATATACATAATAATATTGTTGGTTCTTTTCTACTTTTATGTACGTATATTTTTTTTAACTACAAAAAAAATCACCTTTAACCGTCTAAGACGTCATTTTTTCGTTCTCTACCTAACTAATCTGTAACACACAATTTTGGGTCTCATTTTAAACAATTTGTGTCATAAAACGAATTCTAAAGAAATGTATTTTGTTAAGACTGAAAATGAGCTAGGCTCTAAAACTCCAACTCCCACTTAATTAATTGATTGTGCCTCTTGTCCTGTGACGCAAATTCCATAAAGAATGCCCCTATGAGATCATGCTAGAAGAAGACATGTAATGTTACAAGAGGTTGACAGCAGCCACCAAATTAGTTTTGTTGATTCCCCTATGAAATCAGGAATTGAAACCCCAAATGATGCTTATTTAAATTTACAACTCTAATACAAGTAGCTGGTTTACTTTAAGAACCAATTAAGTCATTAGAGCATCTCCATTAATGGTTCTCGTTGGAGCGGTTTTCGTGTCGTTTCCTTATTAAACTCTGGATTGCATGAGTTGTTGTTTTTTTTTATGAACAGATGTCCGGGTCAGTTTGCTCGCATCTCGACTAGTTTCGGTGTTCTGAAGTAAACGACCGAGAAAACTTCCACTGGCAAACAAGTCTTGAATGTTTGGCCTCCGTGTGATTTGAACATGCGATCTCATATATGACATGTACTTATTTGTTTTCTCATACCCACTTAGCCAAACCTCTCATGCATGGTTATTTGCAAAACAATATTTTCTAACATGCTTGAAATGTTTGCACATCCTTGTAAAAAGAATAGGAATCGGATCATCTTCAGTCTCTCTATAGTTCATCTAAACAATCAATGGCTTAGATTTGTTGATAGTCTCTTATAGGTAAATTAAAGACTATCAACAATTTTCTTTTAACTATTGATTATCGAGATGGGCAACGGAGATATGAATTGTTTGGTAATCTGAAAATAAAAATACGACAGCTTCTGTTAACCATTGGCATGGTTTTTTTGGCTCAATAACATCAGGGGATGCACTTAAGTGTTAGAAATAAAGAAGGTCAGGAGTTCAACTCTTTTTCCAAGGCGATGCACTTAAGTGCTAGGAGAAATGAGATTAAGAGTTCAACTCCTCCTCCAAAGTGTTGTTAATCTAACTATTCTACAATATTACTTAAGAAAAAAGACATTCTAACAATACTGACTTTCGCAATTAAAAAGAAAACATACTTGTTAACCATTATCAAGGACACTAGCTAACAAGATCCTTTGATAATTTTGTCAAAGGTGATCTATATATTTAAGCAATGACGGATGCTTATATTTTTGTAAGGGGGAAACAATGCTCTAGGTTTGTTGGTTGTTAAAAGGGTACAGAATTTGTCGAGGTGTGCACGTTGGCCCGGACATACGATTATCAAAAAAAATGTTTATGTAGATTTGTACGAAGTCGTAAATCTTTCAATTTATCCAATTACGCGAAGAATTATTCACACACCTTATCAAGCGTGTGAACAAAACCATGGGTGTAGAGCAATTTGTACTTCATTGGATAGTTGTCTGGCTGATGAAAAACAAGATAAACAATTATATACAAGCGGTAAATCCTATGTCATGATTTGATTTCCAATTGTTTATTCATTTAGAGTGTCTATATCAGTTGACGCACATCTCGATTAATTTATGAGAGATCGATTCTACTGTCTACAAGCAGAACCCAATTAAAATCGAGACAAGACCACATACCCAATGATGTCATGAAAAATACTTTATAGCATCACATAAATGTCTTGTCCTTGGGGCCATGTATGTACCTAAGCATAACAACTGTGATTCTTTAAGGAATTATATTTGAGTATTTAATTTGTATACCATTTGTTAATGGTACTAATTAATAAAATAGATAAATGAGCCAATTAAACTGATAATAGTAATGTCATGCAAAGTCAAATACTACTAAAGTCTTATATGCTATTTTGGGTATGTGATGTGTACCTTTTAACTCTCTCCGTTCTGTGTTGCTTTCCAGTATTTCATTTTAAGATGTTTCAAAATGCTTGTCCTTTTCGAAAAATCAAAGCAAAAAATGTGCAAATTTCCACGAATGAACCCTCATAAACAACTAAACGTAGTTTTGGATAACGAGATAAGGGGTAAATATCGAAAATGTAATCAAAGCTTCCGAGGAGACATGCAATATCAAATTATTACATATCTCACCGAAAAAAATCGAGTTTTCCCTACCGGACAAACGATATGTAATGGAGGGAGTAAAGAATAATTGCGTCTAAAACTCCACACCCACTTTCATTGACTTTAATATGGCTCTTATAAAGGCAATTACCAACCATAAAGGCCCCCATGAGATCAGCTTGAAAAAGACTGTGGATGTGAATCAGTACAAAAAGAGGTTGAGAGCAGCCACCAAATTAGTTTTGTTGATTCCATATTAGATCAGAGGAACTGAAATGATTGCTTAATTTGTGAATTTACAATATACAAGTTTCTGTTTTGACTTTAGGGCAAATTTCACTCAGACCCCCTGAGGTATCTGACAACGACAGAAGGTACCCCTCAGTTTTGAAAAATGACAGAAACCTCCCCTAATTCACAGTTTGGGTTTCATTCCGTTAGTTCCGTTAGTGAGATGGACGGAAAATGTACGGAAAATGAAAATTTCAATTTTATTTAGTTCTACAGCTATCTTAGGGCTCTCATTGAAAGTCCTAGAGCAAAAAATTAATTATGACCCTTTAGGATAAAATGATCAGAAAAATAAGATCTTCGCACCGATTCAAACGGATTGAAAATTGGAGCACTTAAGTATTTTCTCTTCATTTGGTTCTATGGCTCTCTCAGGGCCCTCATTGAAAGCCTTGGGGCCAAAAATTAACTATGACCATTTAGGATAAAATGATAAAAAAATAAAAATTTTCGCACCGATTCAAACGAATTAAAATTTGGAGCACTTAAGTATCTGCTCTTCATTTGGTTCTACGGTTTTCTTAGGGCTCTCATTGAAAGCCCTAGAGCGAAAAATTAATTATAACCCTTTAGAATAAAATAATCAAAAAAATAAGATCTTCGCACCGATTCAAACGGATCGAAAATTTGAGCACTTAAGTATCTCCTCTTCGTTTAGTTCTACGGCTATCTTAGGGCTCTCATTGAAAATCTTAGAACCAAAAATTAATTATGACACTTTAGGATAAAATAATCAGAAAAATAAGATCTTCGCACCGATTCAAATGGATTGAAAATTGGAGAACTTAAGTATTTGCTCTTCATTGAAAGCCCTAAAACCAAATGAAGAGCAAAAATTTAAATGCTCCAATTAAATTTTGGCTCTAGGGCTTTCAATAAGAGCCCTAGGAGAGTCGCAGAACCAAATAGCAGATATTTAAGTACTTCAATTTTTAATTCGTTTAAATCGGTGCGAAGATCTTACTTTTCTTATCATTTTATCCTAAATGATTATAATTAATTTTTAGCTCTAGGACTTTCAATGAGAGCCCTAAAATAGCTGTAAAACTAAATAAAATTGAAGATTTCATTTTCCGTACATTTCTGTACATTTTCCATCCATCTCACTAACGGAACTAACGGAATGAAACCCAAACTGTGAATTAGGGGAGGTTTCTGTCATTTTTCAAAACTGAGGGGTACCTTTTGTCATTGTCAGATACCTCGGGGGGTCTGAGTGAAATTTGCCCTTGACTTTAAGAGAATCAACTAATGTTGTGTTCTCTTCACTTCTCAAAATGAATTTTTCAAAAAATTTCCCTTAGATTCCCTTTACTTCCAATATTTCTCTCTCTATCTCTCTCCACTTATCACTTATTACCCCTACTAAGAGAAATTTTTCAGTGCCGAGTGGGTAGGAGGCCACGTGGTGCCTTGCACTGATCTCGGCCGTCCAACGAAGTTTTGGACGGTCCAGATCTGTTCGGCTAATTTTAAGGTGTGAAATGACTAAAATACCCTTCGGCAGCCGAACAGATTTGGACCGTCCAAAACTTCGTTGGACGGCCGAGATCGTGCAAGGCACCACGTGGCCCTACCCACTCGGCACTGAAAAATTTCTCCCCTACTAAACAAAGGTTCTGAGATTTCATTTACCCACCTAACACATTATGAGTGCATAATTCAGCTAATGGAAACCATCAAATCGTAAAGGAAATTTAGATTATTGTATCAATCACTTACATTTTTCTGATTGAGCTACTTTTTTTTTTTAACGTGATGATTTGAAAGTACATACTACAGTTAATGAACAACTTAGATCATTTGTGCGGGATCCCAAAGTGTGCCGGGCCCCACATTGCGATCTGTGCGTATGGGTCTATACCCATAGCCTGATAGCCATCCTGAATGCCCAAACAAGTGGATAGCTATGATTAAAAAAAAAAGTGGATAGCTGGAAGAGCATAACAAAGTCTTTTACTCTCTAAATCTGCAAGAGTGTATTTTTTTCAAAGGTTGATAGGCTATCCCAAGTTATTTTGGAAGTTTCTCCCAAACCAAAACATGATGTTAGATGCATGTACAATGAATTGAACTATGGAGTATATTGTTTGATGAAATGGAAAACATAATCCAATTCTTCGGTAGATTCGAAGGGTTTCATAATCTGCAAACGACACGAATGAGCAGACTCTTCTTCCCTTTTCTTCGAAACGGGTTCTTTTTCCTTGCAAGAAAAGAAAGGTGATTCACACAGAAATCTGAAGAGGAAAGAACAAAACAAAGAAGCAGGAATGTGTTTTTCTGCTAACAATGATAAGAGAGTGGAAAATCAAATACCCATTTGAACAAAAACCAGTAAACCTGCTTACAAACTATTTCGTGACTCCAGAAATTTGAGATGAGTTTCAATATGTTCAATTTACTTGGAATACTACAAACAGAGAACTCAGGTGCATGAAGGGATAGAACTCGGGTTCAAATTACTTGGAACGAATATAGACCAGAAAAGTTGAGTAGAATAGTTCTTTTGTGATTTGAGTTAGTAGATAGACCCAAAGCATTCTCCTTGATACTAGTTCGGCTTGATGCCCTTCCAGAAATTGAGGACTCTTTTCCGTCTGCTCAAAAGACTTACAAACCAAGCTCAAAATTGTACATATAAGCTGAATCAGACTATCAGTGGGTAGTGGAATAAAATATCTTCGCGTTCAGAGGTTGAACTATGATGACAACTGCAGAATACAATCACAATGCGCAGCAAAGCTTTGAATCGATGGAAGCCAGACATATGCAAAATGCTTGGAAACCAGTCAAAGGATATCTGCAACGAAAAAAGTGATAAAACTTTAGTTTCTCTTGTCCTAGTTATCCCTCAAGTATCAAGACAGGCACCAAATGTAATGTCAAAAAGGGAGGTATTCTCTTATATACCTGTAATCCATTACATACTTTGATTTCGCCACCCTTCCAAGTTGTAAGATTGTCTGCTTTCCATTCTCCTAAGTAAACCAAATTAAGTTAGTACTTCACCATGACGAATGTTGGATAAATATGAAATTTCTTTCGTGCAAGGGAGAGGCTAGAATTGGCTTCCTAGCTAGTGTGAGCATTTTTTTTGGTTTAAATATCACAAACATTAGAGGATCCAAGTAAAGGGGGTATATGTGTCGGACACATATTCCACACCCTTACACGAGCCATATCCATCAAACAAGGGTACTGTGAAGAAAATAGACAATTCCAAAGAGTCCATGTCACAGTTGTACAAAAAAGTATGTATGCATAGTGTCATTTTTTCCATATGATACGCAGCATTTGTATGTTGGAAAGTGAAGTGTTTTAGTTTCACTTGAACCCTTCAGCCTGGCAACAGCTTAGAAAGAACTCAAACAAGGAATGAAAATGGTGAGGATGGGAAGTTGAGTTATACCTCCAAAATCAGCTGGAAATTCTTCACTGAGCTCTGGATTCTAAGTCCTGCTCGCGTTCTGTCTCTATAGTCTAACTCATATTGCTTTGAAAGCTGCTAGAGCAACAAAAAAATAAACCCGAAACACAGAGATAAGGTGGTAAAACATGATGTGTTCACAAAGAAACATATGCTAGACTCTAGAGCAACAAAACCAATCCATACGAAACACAGAGATAAGTTGGTAAAACATGATAGGTTTCATAATAAACCATATGTGAACTTACATTGTTGTAATGTGGAATCCTTGAAAATAGCTGATGGACTTTGTTCGCTTTCCCTTCCCAATCCTTTGGTAGTCCAGCAACATGTTGTACCTACAGTTGATGTGCGAAACACATTACAAATGACAAGGAGATTGGCAACTTGAAAATGACTACATGATTTACAAAGATATACACATAGTTCTTACTTAATCCGTCATATTTACCTGACTTGTACTCTTAAGCAGCATGGATTGGTGCTTTGATATCCACACCCTCATGCTTCTGTAACTCCCTGTCCATGTGGCTATTGTAGGCACGAATCTGTAGAAGCAAAAGAGAAATTAAACTATCATTAACAACCAAAGTCATGAGAGAGAGAGAGAGAGGGAGAGGAAGAGAGCGAGAGAGAGCTTACGACACAACCGCCAATGGTGGTTTAGAGTCTTTAGACTGTTTAGAAGAGGAATGGGGGTTACCCTGCGATTATGCATGTTCAACCAAATTAAGGACTAACATCCGTTTTGTTGTATTGATTGATGAGATATTCTCGTCATGATAATTACTTTTAAGAACTATACCTGATCCCAAACATGGTATTTTGAACCCATAAGGTTAGCAGAAACGATACCAATGAAGCTATCATCCAAACTGCTAAATATCCCCTTCATGTTTTGAGCTACAACAAACTCTGATCTCCCATTGTGCCGGCGGTGATGAGCCACAGCCAGCTTCCGATCTTGTCGTCCTTTACCTTCCTATTATTTCATATCAGAAAAAAGCCCAAATGGAATTTCAAGGGGGTATCTTAACCAGATATCGACAATTCTTGTAGAGAAATTGTTCAATAGCACAACCAAAGTTTACACTTATCATGTAGTTAAGAAAATTTTGAAGTAAAGTTGGTGATACAAAGGCTGATTGCAATGCATCTTGAACACTGTAACTCCACTCAAATGGCCACAACCATGCCAAATCTAATTACATTGCATTTTCATCCTTTCTAGGTTCAGAAATTGAATTTCTAAAGTCACTAGAACGACCAATGCCTGTAAAGATGAACACTATGCCCGTTGAAAAAAACGTGGTGATGTCATAGAATACACTAACTCTCCTATTTCACGATAAGTTAGAAACAATTGTGTCGCATGTAATCCTTGGTTCATATGGTTATGAGTTGTACACATGATCTAGACGCTTCTAAAGTTAATTCATCCACCAACCATATAAAAACATTCTGACTATCCCACCTTTGTTAACATTGTCATTGAACGAAACTAACTTTGTTCGGTTTGGGTCTAGAGACCCAACCCTTTTCTCTCTACGCACGGTCCCCAAAAACCTCCCTCAAAAACCAAACCAACCAAAGTAAACTTCTACTATGGTAATTACATGTGATTGAACAGACAAATGCATTCATTTTAGCACGTTTATGTATGACGCATTTTGTGCCAATTCAGGTATCAATCTAACAGCAACTAATCAGTAGGAAAGCAGAAACAAACAGACGAAACGATAATGAGTCACATGGTCCGGAATTGAGTACATCCACGAACAAGTATTGAAAGAAAACTTTCACTGTGGACTGTGGAGCAAATATTCACTATGCTTGTATTTCAAGCTACGCTTGACTAATCATTGCAGCTTCTTTAAGTTGGCAAAAGAGGGTTTGTTACTTTGTTGTGAATCTCTGGCGGTATTAGTATTCTATGTTGAAATGCCTTACATAGTGCACAAGGATTCCTCTGCCAACAAGGTCTAGGGAGATGTATTAGGTATTCTACTCAGTAAATTTACCAACCGTAAAAAAATTTGGGAAACCTTCGAAATCATTCTCAAACACATCTTTATTTTGATAACTCAGGTGTCCGGGCCAACATTCGCTCTCAAACCTATCTATAGATCCACTATAACAACAAAAATATGAAGTAGAAGGACCTTACATTTGTATATAATGAGTAGAGGGTGCCCCCAGCTAGCCCTTCTGGAGACGCTTCTTTCACTATTACACAAGTACACCTCCCAATATCCACTGGCAAAGGTCTACACAACAAAGACCTGAAACCAAACAGAAAATTCAACCAATTTCTCAATATTCCATCCATGAAGCAGAAAGAGATAACTGAACCTCAAATGGGTACAAAAAACTAGTACCTGTTTGGCAATGTAGCCCAAGATGAAGCAGGAGCAGCCTCGGAATCCGAATAATCCCAAATATTACCTGAATTCGCAGTCTCAAACTCAATTGGATCCAAACTCTTTGACCCAAAAGTCCAATTAGGATCATTTTGCTGCATACACAGCTGCAAAGAAGATGGCTTCAATGCCCTATCCCTTAAACAAGACTTCCCATTAGGGGTCTGTTTGGCTGCTGCAGCATTACAAAACCCATTACTGGGCACCTCATTTTCTTTACCACCGCCATTAATGGAGATCTTAGGCTTATTTGGTGTGGCATTCTCTTTGTCGTCTGAGAGGGCCCCGCCTTCACTGCAGCTGCGGTTGTGTTTGATCTCATTGAGGGGGTTTACATAGAGGGAATTGTAAGAGGATTGGCGTGGAAAGGAGGATTTTTTGAAACCAGACATCTGGGTATGGGCAGAGAGAGAGAGAAGAGGAGAGATGTGGGATTTCTTCTATTAGTAGGAAAGAAGTGTTCAGTAAGATGGGTAACGATTTGGGACCACAATTATTAGGAGTAGATGGGAGTATAAATTTGGGGGAGGTTTGGTAGATATGGGATGTTTTTATTGAGCATCCTCCTCGGAAGAAAGAAAAACTCGGACCGATCTAGTTTCCTTTGCTCGCTCTTTTCAGTTTCACTTTAATAATTAAAATTGTCATTTTGTAGAATTCATTGGAATGGACATTTGTAGGGCTCGTTGAGAAGTTCGTCCCAACAAAGATCAAGTTTACTCCCTATGAGCTAATGATTGAGACATGTTTACTTGAAGAATTTTGGTCAACATTTTTCTAAGATAAATGTGTTTTGAAATTGCTATCTACGAGATTTCTAACATGATTCAACTGGAAACCATTTATTAGTACTAGTACAGGGAGTATATCTTTTGTTTGTTGATTGATGCTATTGAGTGGAACCAAAAGTGAAGTTTGAATTTGAAAATTTTGCAGTGGGTATTGAGATACGTTAGCTGGGTTTTTTTTGGGGAATAACGGTAACTTTGGGCCTGGGGGGATATTGGTGTTGGGTAAAGTGAAGAGTTTTTTACTCTAGTTTTTAGGATTCCAAAAGCGGGAAATAAGTTTTGAATAGAGAGAGTAGGTAGAAGATCGAGCAACAATCATGACTAAAAAGTCTCGTGAAATGCTCGCTCCACTCACGGGAAACTGCATTCACCATCATTTTATGTATCCACATTTTTTTAAAAGGAAAATTCTAAAATCAGCTTATCGGGGCTGACAATTATAAGTGTGTGAATGAGTATTAAAAGGTATAAAAAATACACAAAAATACGTGTTTTTATTTTTTTCCTTGTGTGCTTATTCTTAGCCTACTGGGCTGACAGGCTAACAATAAAAGACCGTGTTTTTAATACTACAACTTTTACTAAAAATTAGTTGTGCCTAAAGGCACTTTTCAGCAAATCCGACCTGAGACGTATGAACCTTGTACATCGATTTTTCCCTTGTTAGATCAAGGGAGAATTATTATTATTATTCTTATTATTTTTTGATAGTTAAGATTCTCAGAAGTCAGAATAAGTGTATACTCTCTCCGTCCGGATTTAATTGTCCTTTTTTGGAGTTCGTTCCATTTTTCAATCGATTATATCTTGCAATTTATAATGTTTTACGTGATTTTGAAAACACTGTATTATAGAACTAATCGAGATCTATCAAACAAGATCCATATTCGATATGAAATTCATTACGGTTTCCAAGATATAACCCGTTTTTTAGCCGGTTAGAATAGAACTAGGGACAATTAAATCCGGACGGAGGGAGTAAAAGAATTTGGACATCTGGATTTTTTTAGAAACCTTGGGAGGTGACCCCTTATCTCGATCCAGTAACTAAGGAATAGAGATTGAGGTTCACTTCTCGAGTTGGGAATGACAAGTTGATCTGAAAGGTGTAATGATGATATTTTCTTAATAAGTGGAAGTTACGAAGCAGGACACTTAAAAATGGACGGAGGGAGTATTACTTGAAGTTTGATACTCATTTTCTCGTTTCAGGACTCACGGAGCCGTTGGATGACATTTGGAGCTACGTCGAGGGCTGTCACGAGGGTGCTAAAGGCTTGAAGAGAAGTGGAACAGAACAAAGTCAGCATATCCCGTCCGGACGGGAGTGACGTCCCTTCGGTCGGGATTTCTAGGGGGTCAACTAATAAACTTTCCAAGTAATACAGTATGCAGATGCGGATGGTATGCTTGATGTTAAAATATTCTTAGTTGAGAAAAGGAAAAAATGCATCTTTCTTTGGAGTTTGGACAAGCATAGATGAACTTGTATTAATCTGACTAACTTTTGAGCTCCGATCGATCACTGAAGTACAGTGTGAGAATTGACCTGGGTCTCTACGACATGTCTTCACTTTCTAGTATACACCACACCACAGCTGTTTGGTACTACAAAATATTGCTAACATGAATACGGAGGACACAACACAATTTTCAGAGCTCGTCACTAAACAATTTTGCTTTGCTTGCTTATATCATACTTATGAGATTATTTTCGTAAGAGCACGACATAGCTGAAACTAAAAACATAAAACACTAAAGTTCTATTGAAATTAACTAATTTTGAATTTTGAAATATTGAGAATTTTGAAATATTCTCGTCGTACATCTGCTTCACTTTAGCTGTAAGACTCTTGATCTCCTCTCTGTTAAAATTTTGAAGTAAAGTTGGTGATACAAAGGCTGATTGCAATGCGTCTTGAACACTGTAACTCCACTCAAATGGCCACAGCCACGCGCGCCAAATCTAATTACATTGCATTCTCATCCTTTCTATGTTCAGCAATTGAATTTCTAAAGTCACTAGAACGACCAATGCCTGTAAAGATGAACAACACTATGAGAAGTGACACCCCAAAATCTATATTATAAAACAGAGCGGTTTCTGTTAAAAATGTCTAGGCATATAAATGAAAGCAACTTCTCTAACCGTTAGATCACTTCCTTTAAAATTTATGATCGTACGATTTGGAAAAAACAAAAAAGGAATACTTAATCTTACCTTTTTCTACCAAATCTCTCTCTCTCTCTCTCTCTCACACACTTAAATTGGTTCTGATACTTTGTGAAAATGGAAAAGTGAATTTGGAGGCAAATGAGAATTACTAAGAGATATAAAACTTATGTTGAAAGTGCCTTTAGGCACGGGCAATTCGCTAGTGCCTTTATAATTCATCCACCAACCATATAAAAACATTCTGACTATCCCCCGTCACACCCCAAAATGAGAAGTGACTGGCCATGAACCACAAGACACAAACTCGTAGAACATGTAGCCTAAAAGAAATTTAATTAAATACTAAAGTAATGGACTACTAACAGACAACCTCTTTTTTTTTATTATTATTTAAGAACACCTCCAACCAATTAAGTTCAACAAAAAGCATGTGGCACAAACATCCCATGAACCAACCAATATCCAATGATCCAACAATAATAAAAAGAATTCGTTATCTGACAAATGTTTCGAATGCGGAAGCGATTATTAAAATAAAAGGATGAGACACCCTAAGGAGGTCAACAAAAGAAAATCTCTGAGATGCCACCAGAGTCCTTTCCTAACTCCCCAACTTGCCTGAAAAAGAAGTTGGAATAAATCCGTCAGCTGACGAGCTCAGTGAATGGAAAAGCATGTATATTAGAATAAAGTTCTGAAACAGGGATCAAAATAATTTACCATGTCAATATAAATTTGGCATACAGGCGAACAACAAAATAATCAATTAATCCAATTAACGATTCATCTGAAATAAGTCTCAATGGTGATCTCAACAGAATCTCCAACAACAATGGGGAGCCACAACCAAAATCAATAGTACCAAGTGCCAGTGAATAAATATCTCAAAATTGGATCCAATATCGAAACTTAGAGTCACCACGAGTAGGCAGCCCATGGAACTTTTCCCTAAGAATGATCCGGTCAATAACAACCGTTGAGCATTAGGGTCATCGGCACAATCCGGTCTCTTCCCTAATGGTCAGAGTCACCTGCACACAGAGGATTAATTTCCCTGGACTTCCAAAATATATTCCCATCAATATCCACAAAATTTTCACCAAAAGATTATTCGATCAACAAATGGTTTCACCGATACCGCATGCCAATTTGATATAATCAAATATAAACAATATGTGTTTTCAATTTCAATAGTAAAAATTTTCCAAAACAACAATTTAAGGGACACGAGAAAGTTCGAAAGTACGTAACATGCTTAACCACTCATCTGGGTCCAAAAAGTATTAATGCGATCAAACAATGCAAAAAGAGGCTAACCTGTACAAAATAACAAGCACGAAATGACTAACTATCCAAATATACACTACGAAAATATATACAGGTACCACCAGCTACTATTTAAATAAACCTAACTTAATCCTAATTTCTACCACCGAAAATCGTCCCACGAATTCCAAGAGCAAAACCATGATACCACATGTTTCCCTTCCAAAAATCAATTGTCTACACCTAAACTATGTATATGCCACATGTACGCACAAACACAAAATCAAAGCACAAGGCCATTTGATTCCTTCTAGGCTTCTACCACTGTAATTATCAAATCCACAGTCCCACACTTGGCCAATATTCCACGCCATACCGCCATGCACAATGCCCACATCACACAAAACACTTTCACTACCCCATTTTTCAATAGCATAAAAAGAAGACAATTGGTGCCAAATAAGAGAACTCAACTAACCTTTCATAACTCCATTGTTCTATACCTTCCAAAAGACAAACCCATGAATGACAAAGAATGGGAAAAGAACAAGAATTGCTTACCCAATCGATCACCAACGAACCGAACCCTCGACTGCGGCTTCTCTTTCTCACGCAAAGTTCTCTACTCAGACTTCCTATCTCAAATGTTCTCTCCAAATATAACCCTACTCCGTGTATATATCTCCTTAAAAGTGACTTTACAAAACTACCCACTTAACACACGTTGCACCCTAAATTATAGCTAAGTAGTTAAATAGAATTTGGATAGATAAATAGCAAAACAAATTTATTTATAATC
Source organism: Rhododendron henanense subsp. lingbaoense (assembly GCA_020567845.1). Classification (NCBI taxonomy): domain Eukaryota; kingdom Viridiplantae; phylum Streptophyta; class Magnoliopsida; order Ericales; family Ericaceae; genus Rhododendron; species Rhododendron henanense. The sequence continues at coordinate 3,264,696 of CM036324.1, forward strand.
CAATCCATCCTAATACAAAAATTTAGAATTACCATCTAGTACAAATATTTTACCCACAATCAATCTCATACTCCAAAGGTTACAATTGTGTCAACAATACCCATAGCACACTCAAAATAAATAATTGTGACTCATCCATAACACCCAATTATAAGGGAAATATAACTAATTAAATAAATAAAAATGCTAGGCCGTAACATCCTTCTCCCCTTAAAATAAATTTCGTCCTCGAAATTGCATACTAAACTCTTTCATACAAATGCACGTACTTCTCGCGCATTTCCTCATTACGCTCTCAGGTGGCTTCTTCAACCGCGTGATTGTGCCACAAAACTTTAACCAATAGAATCATTTTACAAGGTACCTTCTTCTTCGTATCAAGAATCTCAACAGATTGCTCATCATAGGTTCAATTTTTTCAAACATGAAGTGGCTCGAAATTGATAACTTGGGACGGACTATGCACATACCTCTTCAACATCGACACATGAAAAATATATTAACATTGGCCAAATTAGGCGGTAACACCAAACGATAAGCCACTTTACCAATCCTTTCCAAAATCTCAAACGGCCCAATATAGCAAGAACTCAACTTCCTTCCTTCCTTTCTTTCTTTTTCTTTCTTTTTCAAATCGATTAAGTCTTTCCCAAAACACAGTACCATAGCTTTTATCGCGAACTCCAAATCCTTCCTACGATTATCTGCATAACTTTTTTGTCTACTCTGAGCTGCTACCCAGTCTTTCTAGAATAATGGCAATCCTTTTGACTCACATCCTCCACCAAGTCAAATCCCAAAAATTGCCCTAGCTTTCTCCAACCTCATACCAACAGATAGAGAATCTACACCTCTGCTTATTTTTTTGATAGGCAACAAAATTTTATTCAGAAATCTTGACAAAGGGTACATCAAGATGGGGGAAGGGAAGGGGAATCCAACAAAGGGTTGGATGAAAAAAGAAAACTGTAAACACTCCCAAAATGGGCCAGGCCCCAAGAGATACAAACACAAATCAACAAATGGGCCTGACCCAAACAAACTAATCACAAACTAGTCTGCCCACAGCCACTACCTAAACCCTACAGCGGAAACACCAGCCAACAATCGCCGCCTACATCCAACGCCGCCACCCACTCCAGTCAACACACCACCACTAGCAGACCCACCGCCGGAAGTCACCACCACCAGCCACACCCACCACCAAAACCCCGCCCCCAACGGCAAAGCCCATAGGGTACATAGGCCAAGCCAAACACAGCAAACCCCAACCCACCCACCCGGATCCAGAACGCCGACCAACACCCCAGGTACCGACAGACGAGCCCTGGATCGAAACCACCAAACGACAGCAGATAAGTCCTCCACCAAGAGCCCCCGTGCGCAGCCGGAGACCCAAGACGACCATCGAGACACCGTCGATTCGGCTCCCATAAATGATCTGAGCCAACCGACCACAGTGGTACCAATCAGCATCCGGACGCCGCCTGCTGCCGCCACCCACGAACCAGGAGCCAGAAAGTTGCTGCTGCCATGCTACCTCCGCCCAGCTACCACCATCCCAACCCAGCTCCTCACCAACACCACCGCATACATGCCATCACAGCCGCCACCCACAATCCTCCCCAAAAACCCCAACCACCTAACACCCCTGGAAACAGCCACCCCTGGATCTCAAATCTGAAACCCAACCCCAGACGCCTTCTTCAAAGAAACCTGCAAAAAAAATAAACCCTAACCCCAAGCAAACCAACACCTGCCGCCATCGCCACTCAACCGGCCACCACCAAGCAGAGAACACACCACCACCGAAGACCCAACTTGGTCGAGAAAGAACCACCAGATGCTGATACAACAGACCACACGAAACACCAAAGCTCCGCCGAGACCCGTCGCACCGACATCACCCATTAGAAGCACCAGACACTGCAACGAAAATACCTCTGCATCTACGGCCACCGACTGCCACAAAGATCCCGCCGCCGTTAGGCATGTCCGAAAAACCCAGGAGTAGATCGGAAGGGATGCAATGCAGGCCCATCTCCACAAAACCATCGCTCCACCCTCGCCGTTAAGCCCCGACCGGATTCCCCAAGAGATAGAAACCGGCAGGTGGAGCAATGATACCCGATTGGAGATGAGAACCAAGGAGATGAAACACCAGCTGAAATGGCGACAAGATTGGGATGACTGAGGGGAGGGAGAAAAAGGAAAGGGAAAGTAAAAGGGAGAAGAGGGGGCCTGGGGGGAGGAGGGAAGGAGGCTGCGCCTCCCCCCAGGCGGCAGCAACCCTAGAAGGGGTTTAGATGGAGGGAGGCGAAGAGGTTTTTAGAGAGAGAGTCGCTTTCACCTTAATCTCATGCATTTTACACCTCTGCTTATACAAAGTCTCATATGGAGCAACACCCCAAACTCGAATGGTAACTGTTATTGTAAGCAATATCCATCAACGACAATCGATCATCCCAATTTCCTTTCCACCCTAAGGTACCTGCACTCAATAAATCCTCCAAAGTCTATATAGTCCTCCACTCTGATCATCGTTTGTGGATGGCAAGCAGAACTAAAAAGGTAAACGAGTATCCATCACTAACTAGTATAAGGCACCCAAAATTAAGATACAAAATAGGGGTCACGATCTGACACGTACAATTGATATAGGTGCACCAAGGAGTCTAACAATCTCCCTAACATACAACCGCGCTAAACAATCCAACGTATATGTCATCTTAATAGCAACAAAACATGTTGATGTAGTGAGCCGATTAACTACAACCCCCAACTTGACATTTATGTAACCGTTCCAATCTCTCTACAACTCCCTATCACTCACATCGAGATCAAACAAATATTGTTGATAATGCCAATATTGTTTTTTGGGGGAATAACGGTAACTTTGGGTGTTGGGTGAAGTGAAGAGTTCTGACTCTTGTTTTTAGGGTCCAAAAGCAGGAAATAAGCTCACAATCATGATCTCGTGAAATGCTCGCTCCACTCACGAGAAACTGCATTCACCATCATTTTTGGGAAATGATAATGCCAAAACTGCTTTTGTTGGTGCCAAAACTCTAGTGCACAAAAGGCTTGTACCATGTGCAATGTATCACTACCCTTTTTTTAATACTAACAATTTTTCCTAGAAATTGCTTGTGTCTAAAGGCACTTTTCCGTAAATTCGACCCAAGACATATGAACCTTGCACATCAATTTTTCCCCTTGTATTTTCTATCGTTCGATCAAGGGAGAATCGGATCAAAAAAAAAAAAAATCAAGGGAGAATATTTTTTTGTTTTTAATAAGTTAAGATTCTCAGAAGTCAGAATAAGGTTAAGTTCTACTAATCAAAAAGTGCAAAAAGTGAATTTTGTCCTTATTCAAAATTTATTCGCATTTGGTAGTTGTGTGCCAAATTTTCGTGGATTATTTATTCGTCTCGACGAGAAAAACCGGAAAGCCCAAAATCTTTTGCTTTTACCCAAATATTTTGAAAAATATCCACTTTTTAGCTTAAAAGTAGATATTTCCAAAAATATTTGGGTACAAATAAAAAAAATTTACTTTTCCAATTCCACTGGTCGAGATGAATCAATAATCCACAAAAGTTTGACACAAAGCTAACAAACGCATTTTTTTTTTGAATAAAGACAGAACTTCCAAAAAGTCTTAATAGTTAAGCGGTACTCAACCTAAGTGTATAAAAGAATTTGGACATCTAGATTTTTTTTAGAAACCTTGGGGAGGCGATCCCTTATCTCGATCCACCCTAAATGCTACTACCCTCGCTCTTGGCTAAGCCCAGGATTGCTTGATCGAGAAAAGCAAGCAGCCAAGCATAGAAGTAGGAGGATGTGGAATATGATCAAGGGGCTGGAGATAGAACCAATGACAAATTGAACAATTATAGACAACAATTTAAATTCCTTTGTACTCATGCTCCTGCTTGCCAGATAGATTGAATATTTACTCTCTCTCTGATTAGGAAAATTCTCAAAGCGAGCACGCGAGGCAGGACAGAGATGAGTGTTGTCTAGATAGATGTGTTCTCTATAGATATGCTATAAGTAGGTAACAGAATGCAATGACTCCTAGTGGCGGTAGGTCAAGTTGGAGCGGGGTAACAACTGCCCTATCTCTCTAGCCTGTAGAGAAGATCATTTGGGAGTAGCTACTTTCACTATCAACTAATTTTTCCACTTTCCCACTAACATAGTACACAATTCTTTTGGAGCCGTCTGTATGAAGCTTTGTTCCGACTTTAATTGGACTCCCAGAATTAGTTGAGATGCGCGTAAGTTGGCCCGGTACACTTGAGTTATATGAAAAAAATAAAATAGAAAATGCATGCTTATTTGATTTCTCTAGATGAAGAAGGTGTTGCGATGTGCATATCCTTTTCTCTTATAGATCTATTGAATGGAAGCATGGAATTGAATGACAAATCAGCTATGGCAATAAACAAGCTAAACGGAGGTCAAAATAGACAAGGCAAAATTTTGGTCCTTTAGACTTGTTGTACCCAACTTCAGGGGGGGAAAAAACATACAAACACAAAAAAAAACTTACCGTAAGTAATTACTGTACCTCAGTAGTTACCCCCGAAGCTAATATTTAGGCAATCATCATCTCCTCTTCTATTTCTTTGCTTTTCCTGAATCTCCCTGGCCGATTCCTCTGCAGAGAGACAGGAATCTCGTATCTTAATTTCGCGAAGTTCGTTTAGATTAGCAAAATCAATTGGGATCCGCTTCAATTTTTTGCAAGATTCGATTACTAAGACCTCAAGTCTCGGAAATTGATCTTCGGAAGCATGCCACTCCTTGATGTTCAGATATTTAAACTTCAAGTACTTGAGTTGAGAGAACCCCTCCTCAAGTTCACTTGTGTTCCAAACTGGTCCCAAACAGGCATCGTCTAATTTTAGAACCTCAAGGCGCGGCAGGGTTTGGAGGATTATTGACAGCTCCTCCCATTTTATGTCCGCATCATTCAAAGTTAGCTGCGTAAGAGTCGGAGGAAGCTTTAGGCCAATCCTTGCTTGCTCGACATAGAGTATCTCAAGGCATTTTAAGAATTCTAGGTCGGTGAGGAGAATACGACGTCCACAAAGTCCTAGCTTCCTTAGATTGGGAGTCCTTTCCAACAAACGTAGGCAATTCTCACAAATACACATTCGGTGCATGGTCTGTAAGCTATCCAACATATTCCCCACCTCTTCATCATAATTAGAAACATGATGATATTCGAATATCCCCTCTTTAGTATATAGATGCCTCAACTTAACCATCTTAACTATATGGCGAGGCAACGAAATCTTGTCCCCGAATGAAACTTGGAGGTTAAGGGTTTCTAGGTTCGAGAGGTAGAGAAAACAATTCGGTGCATGCCCGTAAGGTTCTACTTTTGGTAACGTGAGTGCTAAGTATCTCAAATGAACTAGATCTACTATTCCTACTTCTCCTAGGCTTGTAGCGGACATTAAATGCAACACTCTGAGAAGTTTGAAGTTTCCAACAAAGAACGACAGATTCTGTTCAACCCATGAATGTGAGGAGTTTGGCATGGGGAGGTACAGAAAAGATCGAAGGTTTAAAGCACAAAGCCTTGACAGATTCTGTTCAAGTGATGGATCTGAGGAGTTTGGCAAGGAGAGGTACATAAAAGATCTAAGGTTTTGAGCACAAGGCCTTGGGGGTAACTTGTGAAAGAACTGACGGCCAATGAAGAGGCGACGATGCTTATTTGTAACGGAAGGTGAAAAAGAATCATCCCTGTAATTTTGCACCAGAAAATTATCCTCCTCTGCTTTTTTCAAGCATAATTTACGCAGAAGATCATGGATACGGCATGCTTTAATTCCTCCATGGGATTTACTTGTCCCAGCGACCATTACGAGACTTCTTTTAATAAGATCGATTAAGTAATCTTCTGCTATGGCCTCCAAGCTTTTCCCCCCATCACTTTGCGGAATAAATCCCTCTGCAATCCATAACCATATCAACTCGCGTACAGGGATTTCAGAATCTTCGGGGTGTCCTCCAATGTAAAGAAAACACGCTTTTAAATGAAGAGGCAGGTGATTGTAACTAAGTTCTAGTATCTCCATGCAACCCTCCGGACTTTTCGCAATGATTGAACTTAAATTTTTCTCAACTTTCTCCCACACGTCGAGTGTCTTGTCTTCCGTTGCCAGAATGCCAGCTATTGCGATAACCGCGAGTGGTAATCCTTTACATTTTTCTGCCATTTGCTTACCGATGTCCACCAACTCCGGTGGGCATTGTTTCTTCCTGAATACCTGTTGGATATATATGGGCGATATTAGATGTTTATAATTGTAATTACATGATCGAAGTAATAGGAGTTTAACAATTTATATGATAAGAATAAAAAATGTTTCAAAATAGAAATACTTGAAAAGAAATTATAAATTGGAAACATATGAGAACAACATAATGATGCACTTGTTTCACTATTCTAGTTATATTACGTACAACATTTTGCTTTTAAAACAAATACCTTCTTTTGTAATAACTTCCAACTGCAACTTGTTGGTAAGGGATTCAAATAATGAGGGACGCAGGGGACGCTATCTGGTTGAACAGGTAATCGACTAGTTAACAACACTTTACTCCCCTTGCATTGCCTAGGGAATGATCTTTGGATATCATTCCAAGCTTCAATGTCCCATATGTCATCCATGACAATGAGATATTTTCTACCCTGCAAGCATTTATATACCATTTCTCCCAACTTATCCTCACTACTCTCCCCGTAATCTTCTCGAGAAGCCGATTCCAAAACACTAATCAACAAATCCCTCTTCATGGTCTTGTGATAGTCTTGAGAAACAGTAGCCCATGCACGAATTTCAAACTTCTGCGACGTCAAAGGACGATTAAACACTTCTCTGGCCAACGTGGTTTTGCCGCCTCCACCAACGCCGATGATTGATATAATCTCCAGCCGTCCACCTACTCCACTATCATGAAGCTTTCCCATTAATGTCTCTACCTCATCCTCGAAACCGACCAGAGTCTTCTCTTCTATTACTTTGGATGTGTTTGTCCCTCTTGATGAACTTGAACCTCCTGATGGAAATAAAAGGAAGGGTTACGATCAAGGGAGAAGCCAAAAGTTATGGGGGTAGTAAATGTAACAAATTATCTGCATTTTGGAATTGGACAACTTCTCATATCCCATGATTCCCATTATGAATGAATTATTTGACAGGACTATCATTTAAGTAGTTGTGCGTCTGATTGATGTAATATTGCCGAGCGAAAAGGAAAACAATTGTGGTTGTATCAAATCAATTGAACTAATGCTAAATTGAGGGTTTGTTGTAGCATTAGCCTGCATATTTTTTTGCGGTTCATGTTACTCATTATTATGATCCATGTTGTGTATTGTTATGGTTGATGATATGAATGATAAGTTTTTTTTATTGAAAATTTTATTTATTAAGAGAACTTGATAAGTGTACATCAAGCAGTGAACAACACAAAATTTTGATTCTTAACCAAGCCAATATTTGTCCCTAAAGTCGTGAAACACATCTTTAAAACACAGATCCAGAACAGCGGTGTACAAAACAATCTATACATATATGAATGTGTGCATAGGTGAGTTTTTTAAAAATGTTCACAGAAGCACCTCCTAACTTATCCTCGCTAAGTCCATTTGTATTGTTACTTGAAGTATTATGCTTGATTTTGTGCCATAGGTATTTGGATGCTTAAACCTCCAATATCATATGCATGTTGAGGAGAAGATGACAAGAAATTATTTTGCTGTGTAGGATTCAATGGCTGCAAAAGATGTCATTACGGAGAAGTAAAGCCAAAAATCACAAAAGAGGAAAAGCATTAGATCATTGATCCCCATGGTGAACTGACCCAGATTGTATCAAATTAATTCCCTTGGGAAGAGAATTTAGTCATGCAGTATGTACTTGACTTGATCGTGTAGTTAATTACTACTGTAAATTGGTGGATTGGGCCTAATTAAAGTTAATTTGGTCTTATTAGGGCTTCCAGCTTTAGCAAGAAATGGAATCAATTAAAGGGGCTGCTCTGCAAAATTTGTTCTGTATTAAAGATGTGATATTATTCTCATGCCCGACATAGTTGAAACTGAAAGCATAGAACACCTCATGAGTTTTATAGAAACTAAAACTATTTTGATCAATCTTAAAATACTGAAAACATATATACCAATACCTTCACTTTTTGAAGAAGAGTGCTTGAGTTTTTTGACTTCTATTCCATTCAGGTCATACATATTCTCGTCGTAAATCTCCTTCACGTTAGCCATAAGAATCTTGATCTTCTTTTTGACACTTTCTAGGTCCCAAGAAAGATGATCCTGATGTTCACGAATAGCATTCTTCTTTTTCTTCTTTTCCTTCTTTTTCTGCTTCTTTTTCTTCTTTTTATTGTTGTTTTGAAATGGAGAGGCATCAGCCTTGAAAGCATGAATTACAAATAGTTCTACAATGTTTTCTGCCTCGGATATCACGTCTCTGATCTGCATCACAAGTTTCATCACTTCTGAATACTCATTGCGTTTCTTCTCTGTAATCTTGAGAAACCCTCTCAGGTACTTTATCTCGTTCTCAAGAGATTGAAGTTGATCTTTCGTGTCTATGGGGAGGTTGGAGCTCGTTATAAGCTGCTTCAAGGTCTCTAAGAAAAAATCAACAGCAGTGTCACCCATCTCTCTCTCTCTCTCTCAGCAGATTGATCCGGTAAAAGGGAGTTAGAAATAGAAATAGAGGAGGAGCAGAATGGATTGAGTTGAATGGGTAAATGAACGACTTAAAGATGAACAAGTACTTGTAGCCTTATCCAAAAGGCGCCTATAAAGGAACCAAGTTCCAAATGTGGCTTACACTTTGCCACGTACTTTAGGACGAAAATGCTCCTGACTCCGTACACTTGGGGGTTGAATTTGATTTTTTTGGTTTTGGGCATTTAGGTAATTTTGCGTTTAAAAGTGGTGGGCCATGGCTATTATTTGGATTATTTACAGATTACTTTAACGGGTTTTCAGACTTTCGATATTTTCCCTCTGTGTTCCGGTTTTTATACACTATTTTGTCCATCAGTGTTGTTGGACTTGAGGGCTTTTCGGTAAAATCACGTCGTCATTGTACTGTGGATGCGGGAATTGCGGCTGGAATTCAGCCGTGTGTATCCAGGTTCAGTTCTGTCCAGTGTGGGCTAAGGTCCAGTCCGGTCCAGTTGGGCATTTGTAGGCCTTTTCCGGGTCCATAATAATAATCGGAACCGTTCATCTTTTAGAGCTCGTCGAGAACATCAGCCCAACAAAAAATCATGTTGATCGGATACCGTTTTCTATAATTTTGAAATGAATTAAACTTGAAAAAAAAGGTGCACAACACTAAATTACAACTCATTTAGCACATTTACCTTATGCTTAATGCATTGAAAAATCATAGCAAACAGTATCCGATCAATATGATTTTTTACGTGATCAATGTTCTCAACTATCTCTAAAAGTTGAACGATTCCGATCATTGTTGTGGGCCTTGAAAAGGCCCGCAAATACCGAACTGGACCGGACTGGACTGGACCGTAGGCCACATTCGATGGGAACTGAACCCTCCAATTCAATCAGTGAGTGATCTTCCCGTTTTGGTATTCATCCCCGCCCCACCATCACCTCTGCAACAAACGAACAAGCAGACGTCCCAATCCAAACAATGGCCGATCAGATTGCGAGAGAAGAAGATTTCGAGAGGAAAGCCGAGAAGGGGTCTCTTCGGCTCCAATTCCAGCTACGAATCTTCCGTTTTGCATATCCTTATGCATTTGAAGTTATTTAACCTGATTTAGTGGTCAATTTCAGATTTTTAAAAAAAAAATTGGGTTGTAGCAAAACCTTTGATTTAGTTCAGTTTTGGAAATGGGTTCTGTACTTCTGTCAAAAATTGCATCTTGATTGACAACACATCTTCATTTTGGAAATTCTTCTGCAATTGATGTTGTTCATCTTGATTTAGCGGCCAATTGTTGTTCTTTTGGGGTGTGCAGTCAGTTTACTGAGCTCTGATTATGGTCAGTTTTGATTTAGGGCTATCCACGTTCGGATTGGATCGGATTTCTATGAATCCAATCTTAATCCATATCTCACGGTTTTTAGAAAATGCAATCCAATCCTAATCCAAAAGTCTCACGGTTCGGTTCCAATCTGAACCGTAAGTCCCGGTTTTATCCATTGATTTCCTTCCATAAAAATAAAATAACGCTATTGTCAACTAAAATACAAAGTACAAACACTTATTAGTTACATTCCATAACATTACACTATTATAGCAAGTTAGTTTGGTCCTTCGATTTATTACCGCTATTAGTATTCTATTACCGGTCATAAAAAAAAACTCAGACAATTTCAAGTGTTCCCTCATCCACTCAACAATTTCAAGAGAGAGCGAAATGAGGTTTTTGATAAGTGTTTATCCTCCATGAGATCGAATGTTTAAATCTCACGGAGGCTAAACATTCCAACCCTTAGGGCCACAAGAGGGTTTATTCGGCCATTATTTTCAGGGCCCGAAATTAGTCGAGGTGCGCGTAAATTAGCCCGGACATTTAGTTATTGAAAAAAGAAGAAATGTGTACCTTATAGCTTTTTCCTTTTGTCGTTCAAATAAACCGTCATTTTAGAATACACTGGTGTCATCTTGAGAAGAAAAGAGAAGAATCCCACTGGTGTCAATTTCACTGAAGACGAGCTTAAACAAATTCTGAGTCAATGGTTTATGGTCTTCTCGAGAAGAATCCCACTGGTGTCAATTTCACTGAAGACGAGCTTAAACCAATTCTGAGTCAATGGTTTATGGTCATTGATCGAAGTTTCAACTTTAATTTATTGACTATGGACTCTGGGAAAATGTAAAAAAAAAATTCAACACTCACTAACAATTTACCTCTTAAGTTTTAGATATTTTGACATAAATGTAAAATTGTTAAAAAAATTCATAACAGTTAGTAAAGTTATAATTATTTATAAATATTACACACATATATATTTTTTATTTTTTAAAATATTTCACGGTCCGATTCGGTTAATCTGCGGTTTTGAAATGAAAATCCAATCCTAATTCGTATATCACGGTTTTTTAATTTTCGAATCTATGTCCGGACCATTAATCCACAGACAAAATCCAAAGGGCATGGATCGGTTCGGTCTGGACCGATTTCATGGTTCTCGGTTTTTCTTGGACAGCCTTAGTTTTGAAAATGGGGTTGTGCTGAAAATTACTAATTGGTGTGACACAAATTTTGTGTGTGTGTGTGTGTGTGTTATTCAACTTTATTTAAGGGTCAATTTTGAGGTTTTCCTCGAGTTTAAACTTAGTTCATTTCTAGAAATGGGTCATGTTGAAAACAGCAAATTGGCGTGACAGCACATTTATGTTTTTTGGCAAATTGTATTCAAGCAATGTTATTTAACCTGATTTAGAGGTCAATTTGAGGTTTTTAAAGGTTTTCTTTGAGCTTTTATTTTGTTCAGGTTTGGAAATTGGTCATGTTCATAATGGCAAATTGCTCCGACAGCACATATTGTTTATGCATTCGAAGTTATTTAACTTGATATAAGGGTTAGTTTCACGGTTCTGGGAGCTTTTATGTAGAAAAGTTTAGTCTTGCTTTCTTGCTTTGTGCACTTGTGGATTGACAATCAAGCCTCTTGCTATTTTTGCTGTCATGGAACTAGGGATTTGCATTTTTGTTATGTGACATGTGATAATTGATTCACTTTCTTGGGGATTTCAGTAACCAAATGCAATCGAGCAGAGATTGTACTATCGCTACTCCGCGAGAGGAAAGATGGTTTCAATATTGTTTTAGGCAATGTCCACTTGCCTGACATGGATGGATTCAAACTCCTTGAGGACGTTGGGCTGGAGATCGATGGACCTTCCTATTATCAGTAAGCCTCTTGTTTCGGTTAGTTCGGGCTGTCTTTGTTGACATTTAAAGTCTTAATAGTTTTACTTCACCATGTTTGATTTGCTGGACTAGCAGTGAGGGGATACCTTATCCCAAAGACGAGGTATTCCACCAGATTCCTTGGCCTCCCAATGAATCGGCCATGCACCTAAATGTGCGAAGGATACCACTGTCCGTCCCGTCATTCTTTTAGAGAATGGGAAAAGAATAAGCCCAGCCCAAGCCCGTATGTATACATTGAAAAGCCCTAAATTATAATGCAGGCTAGCCCTATAGCCCGATCAATTTGTATGTAGTTTGGAAGAGGAAAGATGTGTGGAAGGATTTTGAGCAATCAGATATCATAGAAGATGGTGAATGAAAAAAAAAAGCCATAAATAGTAACTGGAAAACCATTTCTCCACTGGAGTAGTATTATACACACGGTGGCTCCATTTCCACAACCCCCACTGAAAATCACCTCCACGTCCCAACGCCCCACTTTCTGACCCGAATCATCGGCTCATCACCCCCAATCATCATCATCATCATCACCATTCGTTATAGTAGAAGGTAGTATTTACGCAATCATCATCACCTTTTGTATTTCTTTGCTTTTCCTGAATCTCCCGGGCCGATGCTTCTAGACAGGAACGGGAATAACTTAAATCAATTTCGCGAAGTTCGTTTAGATTAGCAAAATCAATCGGGATCCGCTTCAGGTTTGTGCATTCATAAATCACTAAGAGCTCAAGTCTAGGAAATTGATCTTCGGAAGCACTCCACTTCTCCATATCTAGATTTGCAAGCTTCAAGTACTTGAGTTGAGAGAACCCCTCCTCAAGTTCACTTGTGTTCCAAATTGGTCCCACACAGGCGTAGCGTAATAATTTGAGAACCTCAAGGCTCGGCAGGGTTTGGAGGATTATTGACAGCTCCTCCCACTTCAAGTACGTATATTTCAAAGTTAGTCGCGTAAGAGTCGGAGGAAGCTTCAGGCCAATCCTTCCTTCCTCGACAAAGAGTATCTCAAGGCATTTTAAGAATTCTAGGTCGGCAAGAATATGACGTCCACAAAGTCCTAGCTTCCTTAGATTGGGAGTCCTTTCCAACAAACTTAGGCAATGCTCACAAGCACACATTCGGTGCAAGGTCTGTAAGCTATCCAACATATTCCCCTCCTCTTCATCATCATAATTAGAAACATGATGAAATTCGAATATCCCCCTTCTAGTATATAGATGCCTCAACTTAACCATCTTAACTATATGGTGAGGCAACGAAATCTTGTCCCCGGATGAAACTTGGAGGTTAAGGGTTTCTAGGTTCGAGAGGTAGTGAAAACAATTCGGTGCACGCCGGTAAAGTATTCGTTTTGGTAACGTGAGTGCTAAGTATCTCGAATGAACTAGATCTCCTATTCCTATTTCTCCTAGGCTTGCAGCGGGCATTAAATGCAACACTCTGAGAAGTTTGAAGTTTTCAATAAAGAACGATAGATTCTGTTTAAGCTGTGAATGTGAGGAGTTTGGCAAGGGGAGGTACAGAAAAGACCGAAGGTTTCGAGCACGAGGCCTTGAGGGAAAGTTTTTTAAGAACTTACTGCCAATGAAGAGGCGACGATGCTTGATTGTAGCCGAAGGTGAAAAAGAATCATCACCGTAATTTTGCAGAAGAAAATTATCCTCCTCTGCTTTTTTCCAGCATAATTCACGCAGAAGATCATGGATATGGCATGCTTTAATTCCTCCATGGGATTTACTTGCCCTAGCTACCATTACGAGACTTCTATTAATAAGATCAATTAAGTAATCTTTTGCTATGGCCTCCAAGCTTTTTCCCCCATCACTTTGCTGAATAAATCCCTCTGCAATCCATAACCATATCAACTCGCGTACGAGGATTTCAGAATCTTTGGGGTGTCCTCCAATGTAAAGAAAACATGCTTTTAAATGAAGAGGCAGGTGATTGTAACTAAGTTCAAGTATCTCCATGTAGCCCTCCTGGTTTTTGGCAGTGATTGAACTTAAATGTTTGGCAACTTTCTCCCAAATGTCAAATGTCTTGTCTTCCGTTGCCAGAGTGCCAGCTATTGCGACAATCGCGAGTGGTAGTCCTTCACATTTTTCTGCGATTTTCTTACCGATGTCCACCAACTCCGATGGGCATTGTTTCTTCCCGAATACCTGTTGGATATATATGGGTGATATTAGATGTCTATAATTGTAAATACACACAACTTAATCCAAGTAATAGGAGTTTAAGAATTTATATGACAACATAATGATGCACTTGTTTTAATCACTATTTCTAGGTATATTACATTTGTTTTTAAGACAAATACCTTCTTTCGTAATAACTCCCAACTGCAATTTTTTTGTAAGGGATGCAAATAATGAGGGACACAGGAGACGCTATTTGGTTTAACAGGTAATCGACCAGTGAACAACACTTTACTCCCCTTGCATTCCCTAGGGAATGATTTTTGGATATCATTCCAAGCTTTAATGTCCCATATGTCATCCATGACAATGAGATATTTTTTACCCTTCAAGCATTTATGTACCATTTCTCCCAACTTATCTTCACTACTCTCCCCGTAATCTTCATAATTTTCTCGGGAAGCTGATTCCAGAATACTAATCAACAAATCCCTCTTCATGGTCTTGTGATAGTCTTGAGAAACACTAGCCCATGCACGAATTTCAAACTTCTGCGACGTCAAAGGACGATTATACACTTCTCTGGCCAACGTGGTTTTGCCGCCTCCACCAACTCCGATGATTGATATAATCTCCAACCATCCACCTTCTCCACTATCATGAAGCTTTCCCATTAATGTCTCTACCTCGTCCTCGAAACCGACCAGCGTCTTCTCTTCTACTACTTTGGATGTGTTTGTCCCTCTTGATGAACTTGAACCTCCTGATGGAAATAAAAGGAAGGGTTATGATCAAGGGAGAAGCCAAAAGTTATGGGGTAGTAAATGTAACAAAAAATAAACTATCTGCGTTTTGGAATTGGACAATTTCTCATATCCCATGATTCCCATTATGAATGAATTATTTGACAGGACTCTCATTTAAGTAGTTGTACGACTGATTGATATAATATTGCCAAGCGAAAAGGAAAACAACTGTGGTTGTATCAAATCAATTGAACTAATGCTAAATTGAGGGGTTTGTTGTAGCATTAGCCTGCATATTTTTTTGTGGTTCATGTTACTCATTATTGTATTGTTATGGTTGATGATATGAATGATAAGTTTTTTTTTTATTGACAAAATTTTTTTATTAAGAACACTCGATAAGGGTACATCGAGCAGTGAACAACACAAAATTTTGATTCTTGACCAAGCCAATATTTGTCCCTAGCTAAAGTCTTGAAACAGTTCTTTAAAACACAGATCTAGACACAACGGTGTCCAAAACAGTCTATACATATATGAATGTGTGCATAGGTGAGTTTTTTAAAAATGTTCATAGAAGCGCCTCCTAACTTATCCTCGCTAAGTCCATTTATATTGTTACTTGAAGTATTATGCTTGATTTTGTGCCGTAGGTATTTGGAGGCTTAAACCTCCAATATCATATGCATGTTGAGGAGAAGATGACAAGAAATTATTTTGCTGTTGGATTCAATGGCTGCAAAAGATGTCATTACGGAGAACTAAAGCCAAAAATCACAAAAGAGGAAAAGCATTAGATCATTGATCCCCATGGTGGACTGACCGTGTAGTTACTACTGTAAATTGGTGGATTGGGCCTAATTAAAGTTAATTTGGTCTGATTAGGGCTTCCAGCTTTAGCAAGAGATGGAATCAATTAAAGGGGCTGCTCTGAAAAATTTGTTCTGTGTATAGATGTGAAAGCGTAGAACACCTCATGAGTTTTATAGAAACTAAACTATTTTGATCAATCCTAAAATACTAAAAAATATGTACCAATACCTTCACTTTTTGTAGAAGAGTGCTTGAGCTTTTTGATTGCTACTCCATTCAGATCATACTTATTCTCTTCGTAAATCTGTTTCACCTCATCCATAAGAGTCTTGATCTTCTTTTTGACACTTTCAAGGTCAAGGGAATGCCTTCCAAAAATAATGTCAAGCGAATGCCCTTCAAAAAAAAGGTCAAGGAAAAGATGATCCTGAGATTCAATGGCGTGATCATCCTTGAGAACAAGAACCATGAATTGTTCAACAATGTTCTCTGTCTCGGATACCACGTCTCTGATCCACATCACCAGTTTCATCACTTCTGGATGCTCTTTGCGTTTCTTCTCTGTAACCTTGAGGAACTCTCTCAAGTACTTTATCTCATTTTCAAGAGATTGAAGTTGATCTTTCACGTCTATGAAAACATCGAGGTTGGAGCTTGTTATAAGCTGCTTCAAGGTCTCTAGGAAAACATCAACAGCAATGTCACCCATCTCTCTCTCAGCAGATTGATCAGGTAATTAAAGGGAGTTAGAAATAGAGGACGAGCAGAATGGAGATGAAATGGGTAAATGAAAGACTTAAAGATGAAACAAGCACTTGTAGCCATATTAATATATTGAGTGGGATTGCAACTTGCGCAGGCAACCAATCCAGTAATAATAAATTATTCAAGGCAAGCCTTTGACTAATATTTACGGGCATATATATACAGTGGCGAATTAAGCTTTCATATATCAAAGTTGTAGACTATATATCTACATTCTACTTATCCATCCATTTTAATAGAACGGCCGGAATACCAATGGCTCTTATTTTATACTCCATATAAATCCACACGACACGTTGTTGTTCCTTCCACGAACTTGAGTTTTCTTAGCAACTCATCCGTACTTTTTGCTCTTACATATTCACGGCTACTCTACTTCCTGATAAAAAATACAGTAAAAAATAAAAAATTTCACGGCTACTTTTTGCCTTTATATATAATTGAGGTGTACGAGCCAGTTTTCGCACACCTCGAATACTAATCCTGGGGTTCCGAACCCATCATATACTTGTGGGGGGCCAAATTTACTACTAACTATATTTTGAAAGAAAACATTACAATATGATTTACTAGTACTTTTTTGAATACTATTTTCTGTTACAAGAAAATAAAATTAAAAATGCTAAAACTATTTGTCTTCAAAGTTCTTAACAGAATTTCAAAAAGGGTTTCATTTTACATTCATTTAACTAATAGATATTCAAAGTTAAGTGTCATAAAGAGGAACAAACAAATTAGGTTCAAATTTGAGTGTGATTCACAGTGAAGAGTAAGACTCCCCATGGTTGAAACCACAGCTTCAGAGTGAAATATACCTTGATTTTTTTATGGCTTCCAAAATAGAGCTTACATGTCACCAACAGATGTGATTCCGACAGAGGTTCCGAAGTAGTAAGTTTTTTTTAATTGGCAAAAGTAACATTTTATTAAGGAAAAAGGGGAGAGGAATCCAACAAAAAATTGGACAAAATAGGTCGTTGGGTCAAGCCCAAACACACCTAAAGAGCCGAAGCCCTATGCACCCAAGGACTTAAAATGCCCAAATACAACAGTAAAAGCTCTAAACATCAAAAGGCCAAAATACCCAATTACTAGGGGTGATACCGGTCCGGTTTCGACCGGTTTCAGCATATTTTTCGGTCGAAACCGGTTATCCGGTTTGAGATTTTTAGAAACCGGAACCGGTTGAGATAATCCGGTCCGGTTTCGATTGGCTCAACCGGTTTCGGTCCGGTTTATCCGGTTTTCATTCACGAGATATATTTTGGGCCCAACACATCAAAAAATCCACAATTCAACCCACAAAATATCAACAAAAATCCATAATTCAACCCATTTTTTTGGGCCCAACAA
The DNA here is from genome assembly GCA_020567845.1 of Rhododendron henanense subsp. lingbaoense. Classification (NCBI taxonomy): domain Eukaryota; kingdom Viridiplantae; phylum Streptophyta; class Magnoliopsida; order Ericales; family Ericaceae; genus Rhododendron; species Rhododendron henanense. The sequence continues at coordinate 3,282,492 of CM036324.1, forward strand.
AAAAAGGATCAATTTTGAACCCAATACATAAAAAAAAAAACCATTAAAATATAATTAAGCCCATAAAAATAGTTTATATATATATATATATATATGGTTGATTTTATATATTAAATATATTTATTAGACCAATATACATATATATAACCGGTCCGGTTTCAACCGGTTTTCAAAACACATAAACCGGATCGAAATTATTTTTCCGGTTTATAAAATTTTATAAACCGGAACCGGATCGAAATTATTCAACCGGTTTAAAAAATTCGGTCCGGTCCGATTTTTCCGGTTTCGATCGATTTTCCGGTTTCGGCTAACACCCCTACCAATTACAACAATCAAAGTCCAGTCTAAGAAAGCCCTAAACCTAAACCTAGTTTTTCTGTGCAACTTCAACCCGCCGTCGCCCACCACCGCCCACCTAGTTCAGACAACACCACCAGCAAACAACATCGGATCTCCTCCTCCAAGCGCCACCACGCCACCTCTGACAAACCCGGCCCTTGGAGAAGAAAGATGCAACAAACGGCCGCCCACTGCCGCGGAAGCTCTCCATTGCCGTTAGGCGAGAACCGCAGATGCCCAGCAGCAAACACGGCAGGAGACCAACGCCATCCAGCCTTCCACCACCGCAAGACCACCAAGCTGTTAGGCAGAAGCTTGGTAAACCCAACAGTAAATCGAAGAGGAGAACCAAACAAAGGGAAAAAATAGGAGAGAAAGCAGGGGAAAAACAGAGGAAGAGAGACAGGGGAAGAAAGGAGCACAGAAAAACAAGGAAGGGGGTCAAAAAAAAAGAGAAGAGAGAGAGAGAGAGAGACAAGAGGAACCTAATAATCATACTGTTGCCGCTCTCGTCGCCGTCCGGGACCCCCAAAAACGACCGCCAGATAGCCGCCAAATCGGCGGCTACCAGCACCATAACCCCAGTACCAAATACCAGCACCACCGCCTCGATACAGTCGCCGACCAGATTTTGTGAATAAGGAGAAAGAGAGAAGATCAGAAGCGGAGAGAGAGAGGGGGGGGGGGGGGGGGGGGGGGGGGAGCCCTAGCTGAAGTTAGAGGAGAGAGGGCACCTCCCCCACCCCCCAAGCGGAAGGGAAGCCCTAGCTGAAGTTAGAGGAGAGAGGGCCTCCCCCGGCGGAAGAGGGAGAGAGAGAGAGAGAGAGAGAGAGAGAGAGAGAGAGAGAGAGAGAGAGAGAGAGAGAGAGAGAGAGAGAGAGAGAGAGAGAGAGAGAGAGAGAGAGAGAGAGAGAGAGAGAGAGTGAGTTTACTAGCAAGTCATGTTTTTCCTTTCCAGAATAGTAAGGTGTAATTCCGGAAAAACATGATTCCGAAATAGTAAGTTGTAATAGAATTTCTTAATTTTCACCATCAACGGTGATGTGTCACCTATTAATTGGATATGTGTAAACCCCTAAGTTTATGATGCACGCATACAGAATTTAATGCTCACGCGAGCCCGGCTTAGAACCCTTAACAACTACTCCAATTTATACCATTATACAAAGGATATTGACTCTGGCACTTACATACCCTTATACCTTATATATACAAACAGCTCCACTATGATACGGCTACAAAATTGCCATTTTAGTGACGCAGCGTTGATATTTTTATAATAAATTGTGATTTCAGTTTATACTACAATATTTTGTTTATAAGTCCAAACGCCGCCCCATCATTTGATCTGCACATATATTTATTTTATTCGATAAATTTCACCGATACCCCTCTACTGAAATTCTCACATTGGCAACCCCCTTAGAATTGGGTGGGTAATGTGATCTCCTTCCAGATTAGATTCCCCCATCCGTTATAGAATTGGCTTTATTACTCTAAGCAAATAACACTAGTCCACAGCTTGCCCAGAATAATTAAGGAGTAGTAATTATCTTGATTGGTAGCCTATGCAAGTAAGCAACCCCACTTAATTTTTAAATAGGCAGGATTTCGTTGATTCCTGCTACAAGTATTTGCTTATCTACGATTACAACATTAGAGAGCGACCTGCCTTGAAGAACTTATTAATAGTTATTATTGTCCTGATTGGTAGCAGGTACAAATTGCAACCCTACTTTATTTTTACAAATAAATATGTAGAATTATGAAAAGTATAATATCACTAGTTAAAGGTTACGTAACAATCGATGACTCATTGTTTGATTGGTACCACGTGTAGGAACAACTCTAATAATATATTTATGCAAGTTGTCCGCTGATTGGAGGGAAAGCATCAACACAAATGTATTGAGTTGTTTTTCCACATCTGGCCGATCATGCTAGTGGAATTTCTCTTGACTATATATAAAAAATTATTCAATTGCGATTTGTGAAATCATCCTGTGATTTGGTGATGAAATCGATAACGAAGTTGAGCGATCAAAAAAATTTGGAAGAAAATTCGAGGATTGACATAGTTTTGTAGTATAACAACAAATCCGTTCTCCAACCCAAATAGGATGTTGCTTTCTGTGGTCAACTCTTGTTAAGTACTCGCCTATACCTGCATTCCCCATAAAAATGCAAATAAAAATAAAAATAACTCAAAACTCATCTATTCAATGCCAGGACAACTAAATCGATATTCAAAGTTGCAGAAAACATACTTTAATTGATATGCTTCGAAGAAACTCCAATAAGCCAGACTATGTCCTGATTTAACCGTCTAGTAAGCTACCATACAAAAAGCCCACAAAATTCACATGATTTGGAAATAGAAGAAGATAAAGGCATAGAAGATGATGCAGGCAAGGGAAAATTGGACCAAGCTTTTTTTGAGAGGACACAATGACACATGTTTCATAGAACAATTGAAGGTGCTAGAGAAAAAGACTCGAGAGGATGAAGATAAAACCACCAAAAAAATCATCACCAATTATTTGAAATAACCCTACTCCAACAATTTTGTCAACTACAAACTGGACTGGCTCAACAATAAAAGCTTCAACCAAAAACACAGTATATAATATGAAAAACGCTATTCTAAAGTATAGACAAAACAACAGACAAATAACGGTTACAAATGCGCGTTTATTGTAGAAAGCTTACGACTGCAACTGCCTTTTTTCTTCCCATTGGACTAATAACACTTGGATCGATCTAGTTTCTTTTGCTGGTTCTTTTCGATCTCACTTTAATCATTGAAATTGTTCATCTCGTAGAGCTTGTTGGGATGAACATTTTGTAGAACTCGTTGAGAAGTTTGTCCCAATAAAGATCAAGTTTACTCCTTACGAGCTAATGATCGAGACATGTTTATTTCAAATACGTGGATTTTGGTCTGGGGTGTCGGTCAACATTTTTTTTACTCTCTCCATTTCTAATTGAGAGTCCTTTATTCTATTTTGGAATGTTCCAAAATGATTGTCCCTTTCCAAAAATAGAAGTAAAAATTTGATAAAATTCCAAAAATGTCCCTTATATGTGAATACAAATAGTGCAAAATTTCGATCATTAAAATGAGTTTGAAAACTACCCAAAAAAGTCAAAACAGTACGGTCTACAAATTTTTTTCTTCAACTGGAATCCATTTTATTACTCCAGTAGTCATATACTAGGACTATCTATTGTTTGTTGATTGATGCTATTGAGTGGAACCAAGTGAAGTTTGAATTTGAAAATCTTGCAGTGGGGATTGTGATAGGTTGGGTGATTAGGTGGGTTTTTTCTGGGGAATAACGGTAACTTTAGGGGATTTTGGTGTTGGGTGAAGTGGAGAGTTTTGGCTCTAGTTTTTAGGATTTCAAAAGCGGGAAATAAGTTTTGAATAGAGAGAGTAGGTAGAAGATGAAGCAACAATCATGACTAAAAAGTCTCGTGAAATGCTCGCTCCACTCACGAGAAACTGCATTCAGCATCATTTATGTATCCACATTCAACAATCCAGTGTAGGTTTGGTCCAGTTACGAAAAATAAAACTTAACCGTGCACGCCTGGATGTAATATTAAGGCAATCATCATCTCCTCTTCTATTTCTTTGCTTTTCCTGAATCTCCCTGGCCGATTCCTCTGCAGATTGACTGGACTGCTGAATCGTAATTTCGCGAAGTTCGTTTAGATTAGCAAAATCAATCGGGATCCGCTTCAGTCTTTTGCACCATAGAATCACTAAGACCTCAAGTCTCGGAAATTGATCTTCGAAAGCATTCCACTCTTTGATGTTTAGATCTTCTAACCTCAAGCACTTGAGTTGAGAGAACCCCTCCTCAAGTTCACTTGTGTTCCAAACTGGTCCCACACAGGCATTGCGTAATAATTTAAGAACCTCAAGGCTCGGCAGGGTTTGAAGGATTATTGACAGATCCTCCCACTTCAATCCCGTATATTTCAAAGTTAGCCGCGTAAGAGTAGGAGGAAGCTTCAGCCCATTAATGCGTCTGGAGTAGACATAGAGTATCTCAAGGCTTTTTAAGAATTCTAGGTCGGCGAGAATATAATGACGTCGATCTCCACAAAGTCCTAGCTTCCTTAGATTAGGAGTTCTTTCCAAAAAACGTAGGCAATGCTCACAAATACACATTCGGTGCAAGGTCTGTAAGCTATCCAACATATTCCCCTCCTCTTCATCATAATTGGAAACATGATGATATTCGAATATCCCCTTTTTAGTATATAGATGCCTCAACTTAACCATCTTAACTATATGGCGAGGCAACGAAATCTTGTCCCCGGATGAAACTTGGAGGTTAAGGGTTTCTAGGTTCGAGAGGTAGTGAAAACAATTCAGTGCATCCTGGTGAAGTTTTCCTTCTCGTAACCCAAGTGCTAAGTATCTCAAATGAACTAGATCTCCTATTCCTATTTCTCCTTGGCTTGTAACGGACATTACATGCAACACCCTGAGAAGTTCGAAGTTTTCAACAAAAAATGACATATTCATTTGCATTGAATGTGGCCTGGTCATGAATGGATTTAACCGTTCAAGCCTTGAATGTGAATAGTTTGGCAAGGAATGTGAAGAGTTTGGCAAGGAGAGGAACAGAAAAGATCGAAGGTTTCGAGCACGAGGCCTTGGGGGAAGCTTACGAAAGAAGTGACGGCCAATGAAGAGGCGACGATGCTTATTTGTAGTAGAAGATGAAAAAGAATCATCCCCGTAATTTTGCACAAGAAAATTATCCTCCTCTGCTTTTTTCAAGCACAATTCACGCAGAAGATCATGGATACAGCATGCTTTAATTCCTCCGTGGGATTTACTTTTCGTAGCTACCACAACGAGATTTCTATCAATAAGACCGATCAAGTAATCTTGTGCTATGGCCTCCAAGCTTTTCCCCCCATCACTTTGCTGAATAAATCCCTCTGCAATCCATAACCATATCAACTTGCGTACGGGGATTTTAGAATCTTTGGGGTGTCCTCCAATGTAAAGAAAACATGCTTTTAAATGAAAAGGCAGGTGATTGTAACTAAGTTCTAGTATCTCCATGCAGCCCTCTTTGTTTTTGGCAATGATTGAACTTAAATTTTTGGCAACTTTCTCCCACACGTCGAGTGTCTTGTCTTCCATTGCCAGAATGCCAGCTATTGCGACAACGGCGAGTGGTAGTCCTTTACATTTTCCTGCGATTTGCTTACCGATGTCCACCAACTCCGGTGGGCATTGTTTCTTTCCGAATACCTGTTGGATATATATGGGTGATATTAGATGTCTATAATTGTAATTACATACAACTTGATCCAAGTAATAGGAGTTTAAGAATTTACTATATGACAAGAATAAAAAATGTTTCAAAATAGAAATACTTGAAAAGAAATTATAAATTGGAAACATATGAGAACAACATAATGATGCACTTATTTCACTATTTTAGTTATATTACGTACAACATTTTGTTTTTTAAAAAAATACCTTCTTTTGTAATAACTCCCAACTGCAACTTTTTGGTAAGGGCTTCAACCAATGAGGGACATAGGGAACTCTATCTGGTTGAATAGGGAATCGACTAGTTAACAACACTTTACTCCCCTTGCATTCCCTAGGGAATGATCTTTGGATATCATTCCAACCCTCAATGTCCCATATGTCATCCATGACAATGAGATATTTTCTACCCTGCAAGCATTTATATAACTTTTCTCCCAACTTATCCTCGCTACTCTCTCCGTAATCTTCATTTTTTTCTGGGGAAGTTGATTTCAGAATACTAATTAACAAATCCCTCTTCATGGTCTTATGATAGTCTTGAGAAACATTGGCCCATGCACGAATTTCAAACTTCTCTGACGTCAAAGGACGATCATACACTTCTCTGGCCAACGTGGTTTTGCCGCCTCCACCAACGCCGATGATTGATATAATCTCCAGCCGTCCACCCTCTTCACTATCATGAAGCTTTCCCATTAACGTCTCTATCTCATCCTCGAAACCGATCAGCGTCTTCTCTTCTACTACTTTGGATGTGTTTTTCCCTCTTGATGAACTTGATCCTCCTGATGGAAATAAAAGGAAGGGTAACGACCAAGGGAGAAGCCAAAAGTTATGGGTGTAGTAAATGTAACAAAAAATAAATTATCTGTGTTTTGGAATTGAACAATTTCTCATATCCCATAATTCCCATTATGAATGAATTATTTGTCAGGACTCTCATTTAAGTAGTTGCATGTACGTCGATCTGATTGATATAATATTGCCGAGCGAAAAGGAAAACAATTGTGGTTGTATCAAATCAATTGAATTAATGGTTTATTGTAGCATTAGCCTGCATATTTTTTTGTGGTTCATGTTACTCATTATTATGGTCCATGTTGTGTATTGTTATGGTTGATGATATGAATGATAAGTTTTTTTTTTTATCAGCTTTTATTAAGAAAAAACTCAATAAGGGTACATCAAGCAGTGAACAGTACAAAATTTTGATTCTTAACCAAGCCAATATTTGTTCGTAAAGTCTTGGAACATATCTTTAAAACACAAATCTGGACACAACGATGTCCAAAACAGTCTATACATATATGAATGTGTGCATAGGTGAGTCTTTTGACCATGTGTTATTTTAGCTTCTTTGAGTTGTAACATTGATTGCAATTAAAAATGTTCCCTCTGCTAAGATAGATTTTGAGTAACACTTGCCAAAGGTTTGTGGATTAGTGAACTATCTTTCTCTATTGATCAACAGCTACTTGTCAATATTTTATCGTTCTTCTCACATCTGATTATGATTTGTTGATGTCAGGTATAGGGGTGCAAGCTAGTGGATCTGTGGTAGGTGCCTAAATGTTCATAGAAGCGCCTCCTAACTTATCATCGCTCAGTCCATTTGTTTGTTATTCAAAGTATCAAATACATTTCATGCAACGGTTTATAATTGAATTCGAGGTAATTGACTATGATAGATTCTGCTATCGTAAGACAAGCCGGACTAGTAATAAGATTTGTGCTAGGCGAAGATAGTCTATGCCGCTTGATGATACACGAATATTTTTAGGAGATATCGGGAGGGCCCGAGAACCCTAACGATATCTGGTGAATCCAATAAGAAATCATTCGATAAAATAAATCTAGGTTGCAAAGGGTCAGGTGGATTCGAAACCCTAGACATTTTCTGTGATAGGGGCATAAATGTGCCCATTAACATCCCCTTATTTATTCTTATTCTGTCAGTTTACTATATTACTTGAAGTTTGATACTCATTTTTCTCGTTTCAGGACTCACGGAGCCGTTGGATGACATTTGGAGCTAAGTCGAGGGTTGTCACGAGGGTGCTAAAGGCTTGAAGAGAAGTGAAACAGGACAAAGTCAGCATATCCTGTCCGGATGGGAGTGACGTCCCTTCGGTCGGGATTTCTAGGGGGTCAACTAATAAACTTTCCAAGTAATACAGTATACAGATGCGGATGGTATGCTTCATGTTAAAATATTCTTAATTGAGAAAAAGAAAAAATGCATCTTTCTTTGGAGTTTGGACAAGCATAGATGAACTTATATTAATCTGACATAACTTTTGTCTTCACTTTCTAGTATACACCACACCACAGCTGTTTGGTAGGGTATGTAGGTTTTTTTGGATTAGAATTGCTCAATAAAGTGCGAATTGTACAGTATAGGTGGGTAAACTTTTTCATATGAATTAAATATGTTGAACAGTTCTAAATTACATGTTAGTTTCCTATTATTTCTCTTCTTCTTCAAGAATGGTTTGAGTCTGGTACGTATCTTTGATTATACTGGTACAATATTGAACTTCTAGCAATAACTCGTTTAATTTGTTTGATTTAATTAATTCATTTATTTTCCTTGCCGAATAAGGCTGACACAAGGAGATAAATCTAGAGGCTCTTCAAATTAGTGATTAATTTCGTTATGACATTAACATGAACAGTAAATTGGTCTAAAGTCCAAAAGAAGAGGTCACAAAGTAGATTTAGTCCAGCTTATTTTTCAGTGATGTGTAAAGTCCATTAACAAAAATGTTTTGGAGTTTAAGATCCGTGAAAAGACCAAATTGCCTTTAATGAGACAAGGGCCTTGTTTGGCTAACACAAAAAATGTCTTTTTTCATTTAAATTGACTTTAATGAGACAAGGGCCTTGTTTGGCTTACATAAAAATGTCTCTTTTTTTATTTTTTTATTTTGACCGGTGTTACCGGCGTTGACTGGTGTATCTGTTCATTTTTGGTATATCTGTTGATTATTTTTTTATTTTTTTATTTTTTTGACCGTTGACCAGCATTGACTGGTGTTGACCGACGTATCTGTTCATTTTTGGTGTATCTGTTGATTTTTTTATTTTTTTAACCATTGACCGGCATTGATGTTGACCGGTGTATCTGTTCATTTTTGGTGTATCTGTTGTTGATATCTGTATATCTGTATTTTAAGTGGAGGTTGTGGTGGTGGAAGTGGAGATTGTAGATCTATTTTGTTATATCTGATATTAATATACCTGTATCTGTTTTGTGTTGGTGTATCTATTTAGGTGTATTGGTATATCTGTATCTGTTTTGTGTTGTGTTGGTGTATGTATTTCGGTATATTTACATCTATTTTTTTTTAATCCATTGTTGGTATATTTGTATCTATTTTGGTACATCTGTTCTTGATATAATTGTATATGTTTTGTGTTGGTGTATCTGTTGTGGTATATCTATTATATCTGTTTTGGTGTATCTGTATCTTGTATATTTGTATTTATTTTGTTTTAAGAAATAAAAAAAAGACTTTATTGTGATTGTGGTGGTGGCTGTGGAGTGGTGGTGGTAGACATGGTCGTGGAACTGGAGTGGTGGTGGTGGAGTGATTGTGGAGGTGCTGATGGGTGGTGGTGGTGGTGTGGTGGTGATGGAGGTGGTGGTAAAGGTAGTGGTAGAAGTGGAGGTTGTGGTGACATGGTGGTGGTGATGGTGACGTCGTGGTGGTAAAAGTGGTGGTTGAGTGGTTGAGGTGGATGTGGAGGTGGTGGCGTGGTGGTGATGGAATTTTGGTATAGGTGGTGGTGGAAGTGGAGGTTGTGGATTTATTTTGGTATGTCTGTTGTTGATATATCTGTAACTGTTTTGTGTTGGTGTATCTGTTTTGGTGTATTAGTATATCTGTATCTGTTTTGTGTTGTGTTGGTCTATGTGTTTTGGTATATTTATATCTATTTTTGTGTATCTATTGTTGGTATATCTGTTGTTGATATAACTGTATCTATTTTGCGTTGGTGTATCTGTTGCGGGTATATATGTAAGTCTTTTGTGTTGGTGTATATGTCTTGATATATCTATATCTTTTTTTTTTGTTGGTGTATCTATTTTGGTATATCTATATCTATTTTGGTGTATCTATTGTTGGTATATTTGTATCTATCTATTTTGGTACATCTGCTGTTGATATATCTGTATGGAAATTTTTTATATTAGCACCTGACTTTTCACGCAAATCATATAGATACCTGACCTTATCGAAATATCATATAAACATTTGACGTTTTAAAAACACTTATCAATTAAACTCCTACCATCAACTTCCGTCCAAAAACAAACGAAAAACTTATTTCTCTCTCCAATTTTGCAAGAGAAAAGCCGAAGCAAACCCCAGCAGATATTGTTGATATATTTGCATCTGTTTTGGTACATCTGCTGTTGATATATCTGTGTCATTTTTGGGTTGGTGTATCTGTTGTGGTATATCTATTGTATTTGTTTTGGTGTATTTGTATTTGGTATATCTGTATCTGTTTTGTATTATGGTGGTGGTGGTGGCGGTAGCGGTGGAGTGGTGGTGGCGGTAATGGTGGTGATGGACATGATTTTGGAACTGGAGTGGTGGTGGTGGAGTGGTTATAGAGGTGCTGATGGGGGTGGTTGTGGTGTGGTGGTGGTGTGGTGGAGGTGATAGTGGAGTGGTGGTAGAAGTGGAGGTTGTGGTGGTATGGTGGTGGTGGCGTCGTGTTGGTTGAGTGGTGAAGGTGGGGGTGGAGGTGGTGGCGTGGTGGTGATGGAGTGGTGGCATGGTAGGGGTGGAAGTGGAGGTGGTGGTGGCGGCATCATAGTGGTGGTGGTAGAAGTAGTGGTTGAGTGGTAGAGGTGGAGGTGAAGGTGATGGAAGTGGAGGCTGTGGTGACATGGTGGTGGTGGAAGAGGTGGTTGAGTGGTGGAGGTGATGGCGTGGTAGCGATAGAGTGGTGGTGGTGGTGGAGTGGTGGTAGAGGTGGTGGTAGAAATGGAGGTTGTGGTGGTATGGTGGTAGTGAAAGTGGTGGTTGACTGGTGAAGGTGGTGATGGAGGTAGTAACGTGGTGGTGATGGAGTGGTGGCATGGTGGTGGTGGAAGTGGAGGTTGTGGTGGCATGGTGGTGGTGGTGGCGTCGTAGTTGTGGTGGTGGTTAAGTGGTGGAGGTGGTGGCGTGGTGGTGATGGAGTGGTGGAAGTGGAGGTTGTGGTGGCATGGTGGTGGTGATGGTGGAAGTGGTGGTGGTGGAAGTGGAGGCGGTGGCGTGGTGGTGATGGAGTGGTGGTGGAAGTGGAGATTGTGGTTGCATGGTGGCGGTGGTGGTGGCTGCGTCATGGTGGTGGTGGAAGTGGTGGAGGTGGAAATAGTGGCGTGGTGGTGGAAGTGGAGGTTGTGGTGGCATGGTGGTGGTGGTGGAAGTGGTGGTTGAGTGGTGGTGGAGATGGAGGTGATGGCATGGTGGTGGAAGTGGTGGTTGAGTGGTGGAGGTGGAAATAGTGGCGTGGTGGTGATGGAGTGGTGGTGGAAGTGGAGGTTGTGGTGGCATGGTGGTGGTGGAAGTGGTGGTTGAGTGGTGGTGGTGGTGGAGATGGAGGTGATGGCATGGTGGTGATGGAGTGGTGGTGGTGGAGTGGTGGTAGAGGTGGTGGTAGAAGTGGAGGTTGTGGTGGCATGGTGGTGATGGTGGTGGTGGAAGTGGTGAGGTGGTGGTGGTGGAAGTGGTAGCATGGTGGTGCTGGAGTGGTGGCATGGTGGTAGTGAATGTGGTGGTTGACTGGTGAAGGTGGTGGTGGAGGTGGTAGCGTGGTGGTGATGGAGTGGTGGCATGGTGGTATTAGAGGTGGAGGTTGTGGTGGCATGGTTGTGGTGGTGGCGGCGTCGTAGTTGTGGTGGTGGAAGTGGTGGTTGAGTGATGGAGGTGGTGGCGTGGTGGTGATGGAGTGGTGGAAGTGGAGGTTGTGGTGGCATGGTGGTGGTGATGGTGGAAGTGGTGGTTGAGTGGTGGTGGTGGTGGTGGAGGTGGAGGTGGAGGCGGTGGCGTGGTGGTGATGGAGTGTTGGTGGAAGTGGAGATTATGGTGGCATGGTGGCGGTGGTGGTGGCTGTGTCGTGGTGGTGGTGGAAGTGGTGGTTGAGTGGTGGAGGTGGAAATAGTGGCGTGGTGGTGATGGAGTGGTGGTGGCATGGTGCTGGTGGTGGAGATGGAGGTGATGGCATGGTGGTGGAAGTGGTGGATGTGGAAATAGTGGCGTGGTGGTGATGGAGTGGTGGTGGAAGTGGAAGTTGTGGTGGCATGGTGGTGGTGGAAGTGGTGGTTGAGTGGTGGTGGTGGTGGAGATGGAGGTGATGGCATGGTGGTGATGGAGTGGTGGTGGTGGAGTGGTGGTAGAGGTGGTGGTAGAAGTGGAGGTTGTGGTGGCATGGTGGTGGTGGAAGTGGTGGTGGAGGTGGTAGCATGGTGGAGCTAGAGTGGTGGCATGGTGGTGGTGGTGGTGGAAGTGGAGGTTGTGGTGGCATGGTGGTGGTGGTGGTGGCGGCGGCGTCGTAGTGGTGGTGGTGGAGGCGGTGGCGTGGTGGTAGGAGTGGTGGTGGAAGTGGACGTTGTGGTGGCGGTAGCGGTGGTTGTGGAAGTGGTGGAGTTGGAGTTGGAGATGGTGGCGTGGTAGTTATGGAGTGGTGGTGGAAGTGGAGGTTGTGGTGGCATGGTGGTGGTGGAAGTGGTGGTGGTGGAGGTGGTGGCGTGGTGGTGGTGGTGGAGGTGGTGGTGGAGTGGTGGAAGTGGTGGAGGTGGTGGCGTGGTGGTGATGGAGTGGTGGTAGAGTGGTGGTGGTAGAGGTGGTGGCGTGTTGGTGATGGAGTGGTGGTAAAAGTGGTGATAGAAGTGGAGGTTGTGGCGGCATGGTGGCGGTGGCGTCGTGGTAGAAGTGGTGGTTGAGTAGTGGAGGTAAAAATAAAAAATCAACAGATACACAAAAAATGAACAGATACATCAGTCAACGCCGGTCAACGCTAGTCAACGCCGGTCAACCCTAGTCAACGTCAGTCAATGGACACTATGTAAATTCTGGACATAATGTCCTTTAGACTTTAAGGGAAAATATTTATGTCCTTATTATGGCAAAAAACCTTATAGTATGTCCTCCTACTCAATTTTCCCTAACATGAACCATAAAATAACATAATTTTGTTGTGTAAAACACGGCAAATATTGAAACTAAGAACATACAAAAACTAACGTCTATTCAAATTTACTAATTTTGAAATATTGAGAATATGTTCCAATAATACCTGATCCACTTGATCCAGTAAACGAGTGCTTGAGTTTTTTGACTGTTGTTCCATTAATGTCATACATATTCTCGTCGTACATCTGCTTCACCTTAGCTGTAAGAGTTTTGATCTCTTTTTTGACACTTTGAAGGTCTAGGAAAAGATAATCCTGATCGTTGCACAGTAATTTACAAAGAAACAAGGATTCACAAAAACGGTCCCAACGGAACCATTCAAAAAACTTGTCCCAACCGGAAAGATGATCCAGCTTGTAAGCACGACTTAAAAACAATTCTACGGTGTTCTCTAATTCAAATACCACATCTCTGGTCTGCCTCACCAGATTCATCACTTCTATATGCTCGTTGCGTTTCTTCTCCGTAACTTTGAGGAACTCTCTCAGGTACCTTATCTCCGTCTCAAGAGATTGAAGTTGATGTTTCTCGCCTATGATTAAACGGAGCTTGGAGTTCGTTATAAGCTGTTTCAAGGTCTCCAAAAAAATATCAACAGCAATATCACCCATCTCTCTCTCTCTCTAGCTCGCAGCGGATTGATGAGGTAGAAGGGAGTTATAGTTGATTGATGGTTGCAGGCAGAGATCTAGACTAGAATTGGGTAATGTGATCTCCTTCCAGATTAGATCTCTCTCTCTCTAGCTCGCAGCGGATTGAGGAGGTAGAAGGGAGTTATAGTTGATTGATGGTTGCAGGCAGAGATCTAGACTAGAATTGGGTAATGTGATCTCCTTCCAGATTAGATTCCCCACAACAGTTGTATAATTTGTTGGGTTTTGCCCAAGTGAGAAAAAGACAGAAAAGTGGAAAGCAAAGGAAGTGTAAAAGGCAAAAGGAGAAAAAAGGAGAAGGCATATATGTGCAAAAGTAAAAAAAGGCAGCATGCCTCTGTCGGGGAGTACCGTGTTGTGTGAAGTGAATAATTGAGGCAGAGTGGGGGGAGAGAGAGAGACTGAACATTGAGTGAGAGAAAGTCCAAAGTAATGTGTGAAAAACAATAGTTGTGTTTCCTAAAGAAGTTGAGTTCTCCAAATTGGATAAATAAATTGGAACGGAGATAGTATATATTAATATATGTTATGAAATTACTGTCTTTCACCATGATACTAAACAAATTAACAGTCATGGGCCTCTCACAATATCAACGTTTTATTTTTTGCTACACACCTAAAACTTATTCAAATAGTCTATTTTCATGGCCTTCCCAAAAAAAAATCTATTTTCATCACTACCCATTACACATTTAGAGAGAGAGAGAGAGAGAGATGGGTTTTTTTGGCAGTCTCCATTCAACATATACAGTGGCCATTTGTGTCATATATACAGTGGGCATTTGTGTCATACATGGAGAAAAAATTTCTTCACATTCTGTAACGATCCGGATTTTCGAGCCATTTTTTTTTCTAATAATAATATTATTAGGATTATTTTCTTAATACAATTACTTATTTTCTTTTTCTATTTTTTTCTAAAATACATAAATGCATGTATTATTATTTTTCTTTTCCTACATACATGCAAACTCCTTCCGTCTCTCCCTCTCCTACTCAGTCTCTACTTTCTTCCTATCGTATTTTCGTCCTCATCTCGTCCATCTCAAAGCCCGAGAGATAGAAACCTTTTCGAATACAATCTCACCACCCTCATCAAAAATTCTCTTATAAATACCCCATAACTCCGACCCTAGGGCACACCATAATACTCCCCACACCCCACCAGTCCAGAAGAGAGAGAGAATTCGGAGAAAACCAAACTCCAATCCATGGAGTTTTAGAGAGAGAAAGAAAGAGAGAGAAAAGTGGGTTTCATAGCTACGACCAACCGAAACTCAAATTGATCGTTCCAATCACTTTCCTCAACCCCAAGAATCCCCAAACATCATCCAATTCGGACCCAAGGTCCCCCGATCGCCGAACCCGAAGTCTTCTTCTCCAATATTCAAGTTTCGTTTTTGAACCAATTCGATCCGATTCAAGGTATTATAATCCATTCCAACCTCTTCTCTAAGTATAATAAGTGTTTATATGCTTGACCCTATGCCCCGAGCGATCCCATGCGTTGAAACCAAGCCGAAACAACAAAAAAACGAAATCTGCATTGAAGCTTGCGGCCGCAAGCACCAGACCAGAGTTTGCGGTAGGAGGCCCCACCGCAAGGTCAACTGGTCAGACCTTGCGGTTTGATCTGTTTTGGTTCGAAACGACTTTTCGACATCCCGAACTCCATTTTTGACCCCCGATCTATTTTTCCTAGCCTTATCACACCTCAAAGATCATAACTTGTTAATGTCATATTTTTTTTATTTTATTATCTATTTATTTGATTTCATGTAAAAGTTTACAAACGAAAAATCCTTGCGACCTTATAAACCATTTTATTAATACCCGAATAATTTTTTTTAGATTCTTTACACTCCCAAGACAAAATCTTGTTAACCTCAACATATTTTTATTTATTAGATTATTTATTACCTAATTATTTTACTTTCGGTAGTTTTTCAATAATATCATTATTTAAAATAATCTCGCGACCCTCCGGACCCACTTTTTGGACCTTGAACTCGACATGTTGGACCTTTAGGACTCTTAATAAGGTCATGATAATTATTCTAATACTTCCCCTATTTAATTTATGTAATTAGTCTTTAATCAATCTAATTTCTTAAAAATAACTAATGCGAGCCTATTATTATTATTATTTTTGTTTTGATAAAAAAATTTATTAAATAAAAGTTCCTTGCTTCATTATTGTCATCTTGGCCATACGAGACTAAGGGCAACAACCCATTCATAAAAGATTACATGATTTTTATACTTATTGTTCATTTCAATTATTATTCTGACTCCTTATCTATTATTCCAACCTTTGATTGACATGTTAGATTGGATCCTAGAGACATGGGGTGGTATGCGAAATAGAAATCACCTAGACGATGCTAGGTAATGGATGAATTGGAAAGTTTTTGTTTTAGATTGCTTGCAGACGTGATTTTGAGATGTGATGATTTGAAACTGGCAAAGTAAGCCCAGTGTTGAGTGATGATTTGAAACTGGCAAAGTAAGCCCAGTGATGATTGTGAAGTGGTGCATTCGATAGGCGAATCCTAGTTATGATTCGGGCATGATAAGCTTTTTTTTGTTGTAATGAGAGGGATACACGCTGGTACATAACTTGGGTGCAATCCGCGACAGCAAAAGAAAGTGATCTCATGGGACAGGGCATGGCTAGCGGTTGGGGAGGAAAGATCTCGTGGATGAGATCTTAGATTTCACGATAGATTAATGGATAGTAATAAACTGGTTGATGTGAAAAATCTCTGCTTTGCTTCTTCGTATCATTATTATCTTGTTGCCTGCTAACTGTAAAGTAAGAGGGGTGGTTGGGTTGGATTATTCTACTGGGTGATTTATCACTCACGGATACGTCTGTATCCTGGTAAATCGATTGCTTCGGCGATCAATTTGCCAGAGGGCGCATGATTCAATGGAGAGGATTCAACGATGGTGCAGTTCGACACAAGAAGAATATCAGGAATAGAGATCGAGTATGCTTGGGATTCGTATTAAGCCTAGAGTCAACTCTGAAGTTAATATATTTTGAATTGGTAAATTTATTTTGAGATTGTAATAGACCTTTATTTTGGAAAATTATATTTATTTAGCAAAATTTTCTTAAGAAATTATTTTATTTTGCTTCCGAAAAATCGGGGCGTTACACATTCCTTTGAAAAGGGTGGACATTACCCTCTATGTAACTAGTGGAAATTGTATAAGGCTCACGGAATCAATACACTTTTTAATAATAATGAGTTAATTTGTGGTGAGACTCACATAATTTTCTCCAATCACAGGGAATGTAATATTCACCCTTCTTGAGAAAATTATTCTCTACTGAAATGGCTAATTCGGTGAAGTTGTGGGATTTGCAATCCCATGGCATTAGCAATCCTTCGTATTTTGCCAACACCAAACAAGATTTTTGGATGCCCCACATAATTCACAATCATATACCACCCTCCAAACCTCCTATTAAACAGGGCCTAAAAGTTCATCTGATTTAATGTTTTGGAACCTTCTATGTGCTATCAACGGTTGTGGAGCTAATTTATATGGAGCTTCAACTAGTGGTGCGCAATGGGTCCAACACATTGGTCATGGCCCTCTTCGGGGCATGATCGAAGGCCCGCTTACCCTCCTTGATGTAGCCTTAAAGTTCGGGACTCGTGGGATGGGAGTGGCTGGGATCTTGATAAAACCTCACTTACCATTTTTTTTTTTTTTTTGGTCAAACCTCACTTACTATTTCTTGTTCTGTGAAACGGCTGATTGTGAGCTATACTGTTAAATGTTAATTGGTACAGTGTGGTGGAGGGAGCATGGGACAATCGAGGGCACGCGCTCCCACTCAATTTTTTAAAATATTTAAGATTTTAAAATATATATTTTGTTTTTTTATATTATATTTCATAAATTTACTTTTAATCTTTCTAAGTCATGTCGAATATCATTTCATTCTCATTTTTTTTGTTTCACATATTTGAGCATTGTCATTACACTGGCGAAATGAGATGTCTAATGTGAAAAATAGCCGTCACTTACTATTTGGAACTCTCTAATGCATAATATCCAAAATTCAAAAATGCCTAACCCATGGGCTATTCGTTTTATACTTTAGCAATTAATAACAATGGGAGCAATATTGCTATATACATATATCTATCTATATATATTGTAGTGAATTGCTCTTAAACTTGATTCGCTGAGACAATTCAAGCAATTCGATTGTTTTTAAAATCTATGTAATTTAGAATATTAATAAATATGTTAGGTTTTTCAATTCTTAGCACAAAACGTTTTAACGTTGCTTACTACGAAATTTTTTGGTTGAAATGTGTTTAAAAAGTGCATCCACTTACATAAATTTCTGACTACGCCACTAGTGATCAATCAGATGTGATTAGTTGGAACTTGTCTTCGGGCAACTTCATTAGCAAGGAAGCTTACGCTTCTTGCATGGAAGGTTCTGTGTGCCCACCTTATGCGAATTGGTCTTGGATTTGGAAATTCCATGCGAACCCCAGGATCGTCCATTTATGTTGGTTGGTTGCTCATGGGCGTTTAGCCACTAAAGATAATTTATTTGTTAGGAACATGCATCACCCCCAACCCCCTTTGCACACACTGTCAAAACAATATTATTGAGGACAGCCTCCATGTGGGTCCATGCGAGAATAAACGGTATTCGATGTGTGTAGGTGTTCGATCTAAAATGGGGTGTTTGGATCAAGTACCTACACACATCGGATGCCGTTGATTCCCGAGTGGGGTCCACTCGGTTTTTTTTTTTATAGAATTTTTGGACAGCTCGGATCAGCCGATCAGCCTCCATTCCATCGGTTTCTTTAGTTTTTCTGCTTGGCGAAAGATGCTCTCACTAAGAGCATCCACATCAATCTCTTTAAATTTTGGACCAAATTACACCTTAAAAACCCACTTTATTACTTTAGCTACTTATTTTTAAAATGTGTACTGTATCAGACTCTTTACTGTCACTCTCTACTCAATTAAATATTCATATTTTTGTATTTCTTTTATTTATTCCCACATTTCTCTCAAAATTAAGTATTTGCTCTTAATTTGGTTCTATGACTATCTTAGGGCTCGTACATGAGAACCTTAGAGCCAATTTTTAATCCGTTTGAATCGGTGCGAAGATCTTATTTTTTCTGATCATATTATTCTAAAGGGTCATAATTAATTTTGGTCTCTAGAACTCTCATAATTAAGTATCTGCTTTTTAGTTGGGACTCTGTAGAGCAAATACTTAATTAGGAGAGCTCTAGAGACAAAAATTAATTATGACCCTTTAAGATAAAATGATCCAAAAAATAAGATTTCCGCATCGGTTGAAACACTTAATTTTTTAACAATACCATGGAGTTGATAGAATGGGTATGAGAAAGTAATAAGTGTTTGACTAATGAGGTCACATGTTCGAATCTCATGGGACCACTGAGGTTATGTCCAGTCATTACCTTCAAAATATTGGAATTAATCGATGTGCGTACAAGCTGATCCGGACATCCTATTATAAGAAAATTGAACAACAACTAACTCATAATTGAGGTGCAAAGTAAATAATAAAATATAGATAATTGGATGAACAGTGGCTCGTGGAAGACAAAGAGCCACTGTAGCAATGTTAGAGCTACTTCAAAGTAGAGAGGGAGGTAGTGAGGGAGATGGAGGAGAGCTTTTTCTGTTTTGCTCTTTATTATAGAATTGGACGAGAGATAGAAGGCGCTTGGATTTGTTTCTTTTTCTTAATTTATGTTAGTGCGTTTTTTTATTATTAAAAAAAAATGCTAGTGGACAGATTATGGTCCATGCTGGAAATGAGTGGGCTCTATTAGCAAATACTCCCTCCGTCCCTTATTTATAGTACAGTATTTTATTTTGGGCTGTCCCTTAATAAGTGTTCATTTTGTAAAGTTAGTGGGTAAAAGTTGATGTATTGTCTATTTTGTCCCTAAAAGTATATTTCATTTTGAAAAGTTAGTGAGTAAAAGTGTAATGATGATGGGTAAGTAGGGAAAGTGGAGGAAAAAGTTGATGTGAAAGGTATAATGACGATGTCTTTTTCATAAGTTGGAATTACAAAACAGGACATTTAAAAATGGACGGAGGGAGTAGCCAACACCCTTCACCACCAGACAAACCAAAACAGAAGAAAAAAAAAAAAAAACCCAAAAGCTATGGCCTCGGCTTTCTCAGCCCCTCTGATGGAGTGATTTTAAGAGAAAAAAAAGAGATTTTGATTTCTAACTAAATTATTCATTTGAATTGACTATTTTGATAAGAAATATAGAAAAAAATATAAAATAAAATATTTTGATTGATTCCTCCCATTTTACACTCAATCTTATAAAAAATGGCACGATTTCATGAGAAAAGACTCCCTTTCTTATTTTACCCTTCCTCACCGTCAAAAGGGGTGTCAATCTAAGCCATGGCATCAACAATTACCCCCTCCACTTCTCCCCTTTGCTACTTCTACTAGACCCATTTCAAGATTTGCTTTCACCTTCAAAATCAGAGCTTCATCTTCATCACCAACTACCATGGCCGCCGCCAAGGTAGTACGCGGAAGGGTCGGAAGGGCGTTGCAGGAAATGGGAAACGGCGATGATGTTTTGGTGAGGAGAGGTGAGTCTGTGCCGTTGGATTTTGCTGGGCCCATCTTGGTTTGCACGAGGAACGATGATCTTGAAGCCGTTCTTCAATCCACTCTTCAGTCTCGATGGAGCGGTACTATTTCTAGCCACCTGATTGATTACACACAGCGAATTCTTGATCTTTCTTGTATAGGAATTGGATAGATTTTGGGCTTTTTGGATTTGATTTTGTTGCTATTGTTATGGGTAATGTTTTTCTGGTGGGTTTTTTAGCTTTGAAATTTAGGTAGATTAGAGCCTTAATGGCAATAACAACATGGTGCATAATCCAAAAGACCAAGAAATGGTGTGTAATTCAACATAGCCAATTGGGTAATGTCTCGATGGAACGTTTCCAGTGTTTAGAGCCTAAATAACGACAATGCCATAGTGATTCTTTGGCTAGTGAGAGTGCCAAAATGCCATTTTGCGAATGTCGTCCTATGAATGGTCATCGATAGGGAAAAATATGGCTTGAACAATTTATGTGGGCCTGTCAGGAGGGAAAAGAAGGCCTCTATATCAAAATTTAGCATAAGATTCTATGTATTGTCAATGGATTTAGCTACCCATTGTTGTTTAGCGATCAAATGGGAAGTGGGGTAAATCCATTAGAGATACTCTCATGTTGCATTTTTCACAGTTGGGAACACTGAAACAGAAGAAAGTAATGAGATGCGAACTTCCTCTGGTATATGAGGGTATAGCCACCAAGACTATAAAGTGTTGTACCATTTTTTTAAGGTGAATTTTATGTGGGTTGAGGATTGATGTATTTGGAATTGAATTTATGTAGTTATGATAGGCCTAAGCTCACGTAGGTAACTTGTCAATCATGTTTTGTGATTGAAATTTCATTTTTGTTTCCCCAAAAAAAAAAAACGCTTTTGTAGAACACTGTGTCACTTTGCTAGTTGCAGTAATCTCATTATTGACTTGAATGGCATGATATATCAGAGCAATGTAATACAATATAACGAAATGCAAAATTGTATTAGCTATTTGGGTTGTTGATGACTCTTTCTTGCGATGCATATTAACAATATAGCATATTTGGTTTTCTTCCAGAATGGAATGCTGGAGCCGTGGTTTCATAGTAAAGGTTTGGGTGATGCAGACCAAGTTTTGGCATATTTTGCCATATCAAAGCTTGGCGAACCTCCTATTGACGGAAAAACAGCTACTAATCCCGAAGGCTTGACTGCTGCTTTCGGGAAATGGGCATCTGCAGTGGCAGCAAGATTACATGCTGGAGGCCTTTCTTGCAAGGTAAAGCATGAGTTTTGTATCATAGAAGTAATCAAAAACCCGAGATTAGGTAGCAGTAATGACTTCAGTTTAGGAGTAACCAAGAATAATCTGACGGCCATGTGTTTTGTGGAAGCCTAAGTGTATCTTCAAACATGGTTGTTTTGAGGTAGTGCATGTAAAAGCGTGATACTCCCACTGGCATTCCATTTCATGCCAACTATTTTCTTTCTTGGATCTTCACTTATTTGTAGTTTGCTGGTCAAAAACAGAAAGGGTGGTCTCCCTTTTCCTTTGGTAGTTTACTAGCAAGAGGAATCCATCTCTCTCCTCTCTCTCTCTCTCTAGGGTCACAAATTCTATCATTTATGTGTGTATCTTTTCTTGTACACATACATCGCTTCAAAATAGCTTCTTCTTTTTTTTCCCTTGTGAAACATGTATATCTCCAACTTTTGTGGAGAACAAATTGAAAGTTTTTATGCTACTAGACAAGAGTAGGAGGCAGAGTTGTCTTTATTTTAGTTATGCCGGATAAAAGATTCTTGTTTTAATAAATCCATTCATTTTTTGGTGATACGTACTTGGTCCTTGACAAGGATGCTTTTCAGAAGCAGATGCTGGAGAAACTTATATGGATATCGGCATTCATGCTAGTTGGGGCACGTCATCCTGGGGCAACTGTTGGTGTTGTTGAGAAGGAATTTTGCTCTGAGGTAAGGCAAGTGCTTAAATCTTCAAAGCGTATGGTATTTAAAATTCCTTCTTGTGTTAAGATTTTGCATGTTACATGTCGTTTAATACCAATTTTGGATGGTGTCTACTTGTATCTGGAGGTCATACTAGAAACTTTATTTGGAGGTCATGCTAGAAACTTTGGTCCTGACCCTACTGAGGTCCTAGAATTAGAAGCCTTGTAAGTACAACTTCAACATTGTTTGTATGCTCTAACAAAATCTATTTTGTGGACAAAAACTTTAACTACACCTCTTGCTACAACAATGATATTTAACTTTCTTTGCTTTTGGCGAAGAAATTTTTAGTTGGGTGGCTGGTTTTGGATTACTTGGAACCCGTTTATACGAATTGGGTGGGATCATCTTTTGCCCTGCTTGTGAACTTTTGTGTCACCTGTTTACTTTTGTTCCGGTTCATCCTACTGTTTCTGGTCCACACACTGCTGGTTAGGCAAATATAAGTATATGACCAACTGGAAGTTAAGACTTGATCGAACTGAGATTTCATCCTTCCAGGTTTTTAGCCTCGTCGCTGAACTAGCAGCAGCAGCTGATGAGAAAGGGATAGCTTTTGAAAATGGCATGGAAGATAGATTATGTGCTTATTCACGGGCTGTTGCTCACTTCCCAACAGTGGTTAAGGAGGTAAATAGTGTTAATCCCCAAGAACCAAGGAATAAAATTTCGTTCTGTTTCCATGAAACGGTCAAAAGTTTTCCCGTTTCTAGAAGACCAAAATGATACATCTGTTTCCAATGTTTTGACTGACACATAGATATGACAAAACATATCGAAAAATTTGCGAAACATACAAAAACTTTGAGTTGTTACAGCACCTCTTAGAACTACCCTACATTCCCAAGTATTTTTGTAACTTCCATTTTGTTTCAGCTGTTTTTGAAATGTTTCCGAAACGTTTCCTTTTCCTAGCTAACCAAAATAACTCTTCGAAACAATTTTTCTTTGCCGAGTGCTAATGGTGGTATTAGTATTTTTTTTGACTAAGCACTGTGTTGAATACCTAAGCTATGAGCACCATGGCTCTGATACCAAATGTACAGTTCACACAGAAAGGACCTGCAGTTCAAGTGGAGAAATGGTTGGTGGTTCTATTCCCTGTCCGAAAAGGCAATCGCAGAAGGGAAACCGGATCCATGTCCGCTACACACTGCATGGCTAAAAGAACTCGAAGTTGTCTAGAATCGTTAATAGTGTACAATAGTTATCATGGCTAATAATTTTATGAGTTCAAGACTCTTTCTAGTAACCATTCAGAAATCAGTAATTCAAAATTCTGTTGTCGAAGTGTGTCTCAAATTAATTTTTCTTGCAGTAGTGTTTTCACATAAATGCATCAATCGTAATACTGTCGATGAAGAAACCTCGTTGCATAACGGATAATTTACTGTTCTTTCGTTGAGTTAAATGATTCAATATTTCAAGGGTCGAATTTTCAAACCACTCTCAGATTCAAGATGGAATGGCGTAATCGAAATATGATTTGTTTTCAACAAATCTACTACACTGTGAGACTCTGACTGTCTATTTATTTTCAACACAAAATATGATTTGTTCAGATAATTAATAATATTCGATCAACTTAAATTTATCATAGATAATTTACATATAGAGACCAACAAAATGAATTGGGAAAATCATAAAATGGGGCCATAGTTTTATTTTTCATTACCTGAAATATCATTATACGACAATACATTGACTCCATGATACGGACTGGGATGCGAACTCCTTGACCACGAATTCCGATGAAGATTATGTTCTCAATGATCGGAAGGGCTTTTGGGTCAAATCCTTCATCCGGGTGCTCATTGTAGTCCCCTTTTTTTTTTATCACTATCCCGACCCTGACGTTATCTAATGTTAGGTTCTTATGGGTTATATCACGAACATAGCCACCCCAACCGGGACTGGTCTTAATCCTGACAGCCCTTCTTGAATTCCAGACACGGAGATACTCCACAGTGATATTTGAGACTCCACCGGACATTTCAGTGGCAATTGATACTCCAACACTGTTATGATTGACACTGATTTCAGTAAGAAAGTAGGAGTATCCAAGAAATGGTAGGGTACAGCCTGATAGAAACTTATGATTACTTGTATCTACTACACAACAATTTTCTGTTGATGCAATCAGGTCATGAAAGCATAATGAGTACCATGTGGGAATTCAGAAATTTCAAGCAGCATGCAAGAATGGTGATGAAGTCCAAAATTCAAATTGTGGCCATGAAAAATTTGAAAGAGTAGCAAATAGCCAGAACATTTCAATGGAGATGGCAGAACTAAGAGCTTATAAGTTATAACTCAAGTAGAGACTAACTTACCAAAAAAAAAAAAACTCAAGTAGCAACTAGTCTCAAGGAACAGCAAGAGGAGGAATTTGAGATCCTCTTCCACTGCGATTTGGAAATGGAAATTGTGTACAAGATTTCCATTATTCCACTTTGTTGTAAGCAAGATTCATACATGACAAATTCACTTATAAGTTGGCACCAAAGCGAGAATCATGCAAGTGCAGGCGAATGAATGCATGTATACAGATGTATGGTTTGAACCAGGATTTCGTGTGCAAAAAAACAGACACATCTGCCAAAATGGAATAATGATACAGAAAAAATCTCACCTTACCATAGAGCGTACAATTATGAGATTACGAATGAGAATGTTGGCGGAAGGTCAACCATAAGCAATTCCATACTGATCCCAGCCGCTCTTTATTGCAATTCCATCATCGCCAACACTGATATAACTATTTTCTATGACCACATTCTCACATGAATCTGAATGAGTCACCAAATATGTCAGTACCAGATGGCCGAAATGATAAAATGGACACTCAAAATGCATGCAACAATCATTGTCTGCAATGAAGCACAAGTTGGCCATTCGTTTTGAATCACAGTCTCTCTTCTCTGTGATATAGCATTACAATTTTTTTCACATTCGTGCCTCTTCACTTCTTCATGGGGTTTCATTTTTACATCTTCTATTGTGATCTTTTCCAAAGAGCGCAAGTTCATAGAACACTTGTACAACAAACGTCGTTGAACATCCATTGTGAATCCAAAGCAATAAGATTAGGTTTATTGACTGCACGCAGAATGCAGTTAAGCAACTCCACCAATATGCAAGTGTGGTGTAAATCCGTTTGCCTTACTCTCATGATGCATCGATGCTCATCATGTATTCATAGAAAAAAACACTACTGAATCAAGAGGAGAGAGGCTTAAGCCAACGGAATCAAGGTTTCTGGAATGAAACTGTCGAAACATCAAAGTCAACGTTAAGCCAACGGTGAGTTTGTTCTCATTATTTTGGGGTTGCTCTTTTTTTGAATTTTTTTCATGGATGATCAATCGCTGTAGAGGCAAAGAGATTGGGTCTGGAGTGTCAAATCAAATTGGATATCAATGTGGAGGAATATTTGCAGAATGCTGTGTTAGGTTAGCTTTTATTGTTGATGGTGTGGAGTGATGCTGGTTTGATGCCGCTACACTTGGCTTCGCACTTGAGAAAGAACATGCTTACCTAAAGCTTAATTGAGGACACAGGATTCCAAGTGTAGTCAAACAGGAGCAAACAAATAGTAGTAATGGCATCAAAGATTGGATATTATTTCTCTAAATGCTACTGGAAATAATATGGTATCACGTTGATGTTTTGAAAGTTGATTTTGGTAGGTCTTGTAGAACTTAAGACCAGCATTGCTAATTGCTTCTTGAATAATCAATGTTCTCCTTAGTTTTCCAAGTTTCCAACTATTTCTTTGCCACTGTCTTTTATTTGTGCCGTATCTCAATTCATCCCGATATATTTATTTCTAAATATGAGTGAAATGATTTTGCTTGCCCATCGTACCATGGACTGTAGATTTCTAGAGTTTAAAGATTGCAACAGAATCTTTTTGTCATAAAAAACCCGCCTTTGCAGTGTGGTGTGCGTCTGGTGTATTACACCATCCGTGCACAGATGACTGGCTTGGGGTACTTCATAGGTACTGATAGCGCCGTTGATGACAACAGGACTAAATCAGCTATTAACAGGTGTCGTACCTGTCATGCTCGCATGGAATGCAGAGATACGAACAGTCATATTTCTGTGCCTGTTCTGCACTTTAAAATGTGTTCGGGTGCTGGCCTGTATGATCATGCTAGATTGCGAGTGGTTGTTTTGGGCAAGGTTTGTAGCATTTTGTGCTTCTTGTTGTCTTTAGTTTGTCAATTCCTATTAATTGTTGTCCATTGAATGCTGCACACGAAATCTGGCTCATAACGGTGAGCGTTGGTTTCAGTTGATCGTGGTACGCTGCAGAATTTATTGTGCACGAGAGCTCGGTAAGTGGATGTCATCTCTATGTCATGGTTGTTTTAATTGTTGGTTGTTCTGAATATAGACTGTTTTTCCAAGCTTTTGGATTCCAGCAAGTTAGTATGGTTTTGGGGTAGTGCGATACATGTTAGCAAGACCATAAGAAAGAGGAATTTAGACGGTGGCTATGCATATTGCACTTGCCTATGGAAAGAATTTGTGTTCTACTGGTGTTAATCTTGGATTAGCATAGAGTGGTGTCAGATGATAAGTTTATTATAGCCTGGGAGTCTTGGACTTGGTTATTTAAAAAAAATAAAAATAAATTATTGATGGTGGTCCCTGAAATTTCACTATTTCATTTATGGTGGTCACCACTGAAGGATACTGTATCGTCCATGACACTTTGCAGGTCCCTCCAGTTTTATCATCCCGTTTTTCTAACAAAGATGGATCTCCTGGCATGGAATACCTAAGATCTTTTGCACTGCTTGGAGCTGGTGTATCGGGGCTTTTGAGTTTCACAACAATAGCATCTGGTAATGAGGCTGAACATGGTCTACCATGTCCAAACTATCCTTGGCCTCACCAAGGCATTCTGGGTTCATATGACCATGGCTCGTGAGTATTGTTGAGCCTATGAAATACTTTCTCGATGCTTTGTCTTAAGCTTTTAGTTGTGCTTTCTCTTAGCGATGCAACTTGTCAAAGGATGGTTGATTTATGGTCAACCCTTGAACAAAAACAATTAACCTCAGTTTGACAACAAGCTCCAAGTTGCTCATTTCTTGTTTCAGTCCCGCTGGCCATTTTTCTCCTATAGAGCACCACTTCTTCTCTTGCTATGTCATCATGTGATGTTTTTAGCCATTTGCATCATAGCTTTTTAACAGAAAATTTATGACCTCTTCCTGCGGCAGCATTGAGCTTTAGTATTTCCTCATGAAATTTCTTACTCTTAAGTAGACCATTCATTTCCTCTGAACACTGTATTGTATTTTTATGTTCTTACAGTTATTGGGCTTTTTTTATCTGCAGTACGCTTAATATATTCGATTTCACTGGGCAGAATTCGTCGTGGTCATCAGATTTACCAGCAAGTCTGTGCTTCCTGTCATTCTATGGGCCTAATTTTATATCGTGACTTGGTGGGTGTAGCATACACAGAGGAGGAAACAAAGGCTATAGCAGCTGAGATTGAGGTTGTTGATGGACCTAAATACCTAATGATGAGGGTGAAATGTTTACTCGCCCTGGTAAACTTAGCGATCGTTTCCCGCAGCCATATGCCAATGAACAAGCTGCTAGATTTGCTAATGGAGGAGCCTATCCTCCAGATCTAAGTCTTGTCACCAAAGTAATTCCTGTCTTCTGTTTCTAATTTCTTTTCGGTCCAATTCAGTATTGCCTGTGTCTACAAAATCTTACTGTTTGACATTTCAGGCTCGTCACAATGGTCAGAACTATGTATTTGCCCTTCTTATTGGTTACCGTGATCCTCCTGCTGGTGTTTCAGTAAGTTCTAATTAACAGTATCTTCTCTCAACTTTCTTCTTGAAATTCCTCCTTGATGTTTATTACTTTGTTTAATGGTATTTTAAAATAAAGAGTACTTCAATCAGTCAATAAAAGAAGAAGAAGAAGAAGAATGTATTTATCGCCAATTTGCCACAGCTCCAGTGGCTGCTATGGCAGCAAAATTGTAAAGCTTTTGTATTAGATGCAGCTTGAAAATGGTCATAAATTTGGAATGACTTGTGCCGATTGTAGTTTTCTGTGTGGGGTACTGTTTGAGGGTGGTAGTTAGTTTAGCCTGTTCTCCATCATGTGGAATGTTGTCATTTGAAACCAATGTTTGCCACTTTTGGTTGCATGTCACTTATTTGAAAATATGGGACGGAGAGCGAGTCGAGCCGAGCAAATCGGCGATGCGACAAGTGGTTATCTTGATGGCTCTGGTGAACTTTGCAAAACTCTTGGACACCTTGTTATGGCTCTGAAACTTCTTTCCTAGAGGAAGGGATGACATAATTGATAATAGAAGTGTACTATATCTAGTGATCTTCTGTGGATACAGGAGAGGCATGGTTCTTGTGGTTTCTTTTCTGTGGATAAAGGAGAGACATGATTTGCCTTCCAAAGGAAAAAAGAAACAAAACGTTATTCTCCCTCCCCATCGTGGCATCCTAAACTTCGCGGATTTCAATTAGATGAGTAGATAGTTTTCTGTATGGGGTTTGATTGATTACGACTATTACAGACCAGATTGACTGTACAATCTTCTTTATAGCTTTTTCGCCAAGAGAAGTAGTGACATGCAATTTGTAACAAGGTCGTTCAGTTGTGTTGGTTATGAAAGTGCTAAAGTTCTGTGTAGTATGAAATTCCTTTGGTGGTTCGTAGCAGCTGAGACTCTGCTCTCCCACTTTATTTTCCCATGATTCAACTTCAAATGGTCCATGGAGTACCCAATGTATGGAACCTACTTGAACAGTTGTTTGAATAGAAACTGTTTATTTAATATGGCAGGATGAACGACACAAGGTTCATAGGTTATCATGGGAGAAATACTGAAAAAAAAGAGAGATCGGAAACTAGCAGAGAAGCATGCCAAATCCTGCAAACATAAATGTGAGAAGTCAGAAGAGGAGATGAACGATGGATGTAATTCCGGTAATTTCTGCATACAATTTGGAAATTGACTTCTACACTCCCCTTTTTACCACATACACTCCCTTTTTTGTACTTATTCATGTGAATTTACCTTTTTACCCTTTCATAAGTTCACTTTTTCACACATTAAGGGGCAATAGAGTAAATTCACACCAAACAAAGACAAAAAAAGGAGTGTATGTGGTAAAAAGGGGAGTGTAGAAGTCAATTTCCTAGAATTTTTTGCATAATACTAATAGTTTGGCTTGTTTGGTTCATATCTTTCAACCATACTAGACCATGCTTTGCTTACTGGATAAAAATTACGTCATTCCAAATCTTTGGATACATTTCATGCTCTAGGACTCAACCTATCATTAGTAGTCATGAACAGATCTCTGTCTCTGAAGCTTCTAATCTTCTCTAAAAGATTCGATGAATCACTCTGCTCTCTCGTTCACTTCAAACAGTTACTGGAATTAGAAAAGAACCCAGATAAGCACATGCAGGTGTTGCCCCTGTTAGAAGATCTTGGAGAAAGAGATGATCTAAGCTTAAATCAGCAGGGCTGCACGGCTGTCATGAAAGTTTGCATAAGGCTTGGGCAATTTGAAATTGTGGAGAGCCTTTTCAATTGAAACAATCTGGATAGGATCCAAGTGTAGTTATGTACTCTACTCTGATTCATAGCCGTTTCTGTCAAAAGAAATATAGGGAGGCATTGCCGGTGGTTTGGGAAATGGAAGGGATGAATTGCCTGTTTGATTTTCCGGCTTACCATGTGGTAATGAAGCTTTTTGTTACTTTGAATGATCGCCCTAGGACTGTAAGATATTTTTCAAAACTTAAGGAGGCAGGTTTCTCTCCTACTTATGACATCTACCGGAACTTGTTCACCATATACATGGTTTCTGGGAGGGCAGCGAAATTCAATTATGTAAATATTCCGACAATGAGTTATCTCATATGATTCTATGCTTATACTCATGGCCCTAAATGACACGGGTGTTATTTTTTGGCTGTATCATGACAATTTCTTGGCTACTCTAAAGTATGAAATAAATAGAGGAGGTTTTTCTCTAATTTTTGTGATCAGTGTGGACGGGTAATGCATTTGCATATCGAAACTGTACAGTTTTAAGTTCATCAAATTTGATGCTAAGATGCAAATTTTCGCGATGGACCTGTTACGAAAAATTCACGAATGAGAGATTTTGCTTGCTCACATGCTTGCATACAGATTAAACCACAAATATGTAATCATGCATTCATCTATTGATGTGCTTAAAACTTATTTGCTTCCTGGTCCAAATATCTTAAGAGTCATGGGTTCCCTTTCTTATTATTGTTTTAGTTGCTTTCTTAAACTGCACTGGTGAGATCAATAAAAATCTTGCCGTTTGGTGAAGTTGGTGCAGCTTGTATGAACAAGGAGAGCACCAAGGTTAAGGCACTCAAAGAACAGGTGAATAAATCTCTGCTGAAATCAGTATAACATTGCATACCATGGGAATTTTGATACAACACCGATATTACTAGACAAAAATGAGACCCAATATTACTAGACAAGAATGGACCAAAAATTGGGCAAAATCTTTCCATCATTTTACTTGTTTTTGTTCCGTATGCTTTACTCCAGTGGTTTGAATTTGTGTTTGTTTGGGTTGCCACATAACATGACCTTCTCCTTCATGTCTTCTTTGATACCAAATACAGCCAGTTTTATTTCTTTTTTTGAAACAGTAAAAATTTATTAAGAAACTTGATAGGATGATGCCTATTTTGATCAGATCACGCCGTGCACATCTCTCTATGATTCATAGACTGCTAGAGATTTGCTCCACGGGAATGGAGTTCTCACTCGAGATGGCGAAGCTGCAACAGAAGCGGCGAGAAGTACTACTCCACTCTACGACAATAACAAGGTCTGAAAATCTCTCTCTCCACAACAAAGGCCGACACATACACACAACTATCAAAATAAGTTTATAGTTTCATCGATCAATTCTGGAAAATAGCCCTAATCTCCATTGATTGTTTGATTTCTGCTTAAATGGTGTTCGGTTCGTGGTTCCCTTCTGCTGATTATTTCAGGCCAGAGAATCCCAAAATGGTGTTGTTGGTGCTCATCATTTGCCGAAGAAAGCCCCACCTCTCTGTCAGGACATCACCAAGTCTATAATCTATTCTAAGGAGCCTGGGGTTTAGAATGCTACTTCTTCAAGTGTAGCATCCTTTAAGCTCGTGTTGCCCAAAACAACAACTAATGCATTTGAAGAACTCCGGGGATGCAGAGAGCTGAAAGACCGGTTGCTTTGGCAAAGCGCGAGGTCCCTCACTTGGACACTGCGGAAAAGCAAATGCTTTTGAAAGAAGTGAGGTAATCTAAGGCCAAGAGGAAGGAAGCTGAGACAGAAACGGAAAGGTTGAGACCAGCTTCCGAGTCTGGACGCGAGAGGCATTCGTTGAAAAGCATGTTGTCTAAGCATTCTGTCTAAGCATTCTGTCTCAAAATCGGAGGCTTTCTCAGATGGAAGAGGGGTGCGTTCCAATGCAACAATGGCATCACAGAGTGGAAGAAGTAGATCACAGTCAACTGATTTTGTTATACAGTACGAGGAATCTGAGCAACAAAAGGAACTTGAAGGTTTATCTCCACTTTATGATCAGCATTCGCATGAAGGAGGCAGAGAACGAAGTAAGTTCTCATCTTCATTGTGTGTCCCTTCTAGTTTCTGGTATCATCAATTTTCCCTTCTTACCATCAAGATTATGAGTTTCTTTTCTCCAAATGGTAAAGCATAAGACTTCATTTTGAAAATAAATGAAAAAAAGTCCGACCTGCATAGTGATAATAAAACAAACAAGAATCCGTTTGATCTTGATTAGTATGCCAAATGCTAATGCTCATGCAATAATAAAATTTATGTTCAAATTTTCTTTGACCCTGGCCTGAAATTTTCTTGTCAAGTGTTTTTAGCTGATGTTGGACAGTTGGAAGGTTGGGCTGATCTGAGCTGAAAAGTGCAATACATTAGTTGAACAACGGCATCGCCTATAAATACGATGACGTCCAGGAAGAAATACAGGCGCCACACAATGCAACACAAAACGGCCATCATTGATACAAGTGCTCATGCTTTCAAGAAATCAGTACTTTTAGAAGACCCATAAATAATCACCGTCTTTGATGCAATCCAAGTTCATTACGCTTTTGTTTTATAGCTTATCAATATGCAAGACCCTGCAAACCTATGTAACATACCATCTCCATGACTTCTTTGTGTATAATAAAATATCATCGTGGGTTTAGAAATACCTTTCCACTCGTTCAACATGATTGATTGCTACAACTTGATGAAACAACAAGAGAACAATTCAGCAAATTGATTAGAACCGGTGGATTTTGCGACTATGATCTCTAACAAACCTCTAACCACGTTCAGTTAAGTCCATTGCTCCAATAAAAATACTTAGTGAGCACAAGCCGACGTGTTTTGCACGTCGTTACTAACACTAGTTTCTTTATAAAGATTAATAAAATCTTTTTTGCTTAGAAAAAAACATAGATGAAAATAGAGATTACTTGCATTCCTGTACTTCTAGACTTGTTATACCCAACTTTAAAATAATAAAAAAAAAGATATCCATACAAACACAGAAGGGATCATGGACCCCAAATGAAATTCACCTCCACGTCCCAACGCCCCACTTTCTGACATTTAATGTAGCCCTAATCAGTAAGAAAAAAAAAAAAAAAACTTTCTGTAATTAATTAGGAGTACCTCAGCTGTTACCCAGGAAGGTAATATTTAGGCAATCATCATCTCCTCTTCTATTTCTTTGCTTTTCCTGGATCTCCCTGGCCGATTTCTCTGCAGAGGGAAGGCAACGCTCTATCATAATTTCGCGAAGTTCGTTTAGATTAGCAAAATCAATCGGGATCCGTTGCATAAAAAAGCAACCATTTAATCACTAAGACCTCAAGTCTCGGAAATTGATCTTCGGAAGCATTCCACTCCTCGATATCCATATCTTCTAACCTCAAGTATTTGAGTTGAGAGAACCCCTCCTCAAGTTCACTTGTGTTCCAAACTGGTCCCTTACAGGCTTTGTTTAATAATTTGAGAACCTCAAAGCTCGGCAGGGTTTGGAGAATTATTGACAGCTCCTCCCACTTCAAGTACATATATTTCAAAGTTAGCCGCGTAAGAGTCAGAGGAAGCTTCAGCCCAATGCTTCCGGTTTGGAGGATTATTGACAGCTCCTCCCACTTCAAGGATGTGGAATATGAAG
Organism: Rhododendron henanense subsp. lingbaoense; assembly: GCA_020567845.1. Classification (NCBI taxonomy): domain Eukaryota; kingdom Viridiplantae; phylum Streptophyta; class Magnoliopsida; order Ericales; family Ericaceae; genus Rhododendron; species Rhododendron henanense. The sequence continues at coordinate 3,315,915 of CM036324.1, forward strand.
GGGCTGGAGATAGAACCAATGACCAATTCAAAAGTTATAGACAACAATTTAAAGTCCTTATAGTCATGCTCTTGCTAGCCACATAGATTGTACATGAGAAAAAGTTTTATCCATATCACCCGGTAAACTAATGGTGTTTGGATTTTCAGTAGACTACATCCACGTCAGCCACCAAAACTAATCGGAGTTTCACACAAATAATTGGAGTCATGTTTTCTATGGAAACTCTTAAAAATATGTTGTGGTTGGTTTGGTTTTATCCCGTGGGCATAACATAGTGAGGAGCAACCTTCACAGGATGGAATATGCATATATGAATCCAATCAAGTCATCTATTTATATGTTCCGAAGAAACTCCAATAAACTAACCATGTAGTAAGCTACTATACACAAAGTCCACAAAATTCAAATGATTTGGAAATAGAGGATGATAAAGGCATAAACGATGATGCAGGCAAGGGGAAATTGGACCAAGCATTTTTTGAGTGGACACAGTGATACATGTTTCGTAGATCAATTGAAGGTGCTAGCTAGAGAAAAAGTCTCGAGAGGATGGAGATAAAACCACCAAAAAAAAAATCATCACCAATTATTTGAAATAACCCTACTACAACAATCTTATCAACTACAAACTGGACTAGTGGCTCAACAATCTCTTCCCGTTGAACTTGTAACGGTTGGTTTCTATGTTGTTGAGAAGCATAGACCATCTGGCTTGGAAAAGAATTGAGTTCATTTGAGGGATCATCACAGCACTACAAAAATCACAAATAGCCATTCTTAAAAACAATAGAAATCATTATAAGAATAAGGCTATCAACTTATAGAGGTCATCCTCACACAGATTTATCACAAAATATGAGCTTCATCTAAATTCAATAGAGAAATGAAATCCGGTGCTTCTACAACACAACTAAATCCCATGAGACAATCGAAGCTCATATAACTGAGATCGATAATGATGCTTCCAATCAAAGTTTGTATTCTTTAGATGTTGGGGTATGAAAAATGACACATTGTGGCATGAAAATGATATTGAATATTTCGGGGAAAAAAAGTGTTTCTGAGATCTTCAAAAAAAACTCTATGCAAATATCTCATCGACCAGTACTGGAAACACCCACCATTGACAGTGATGAGAGCAGAGCACAGCCTATGTGGTGGTTTAACAGATACTACTCCACTAGTTAGCTGGCCGCGGGCAAGGCCCACCATTGCGCAATTAAACAATGCACTAATTATGTCAGATCAGCAATTAAACATCACGTCGATTATTTTAGTCCCACATAATTGATACAACATCCAATTTTTTGGACGAAAGAGGGATAGTCTGATTTGAATAATAGCGGCAGCTATACACACTTAAATGAACAAAGAAAGAAACAATTAAACAATAACATAATACAAACGAAAATTATCATCGCTAGTTAGGGTGTGTCAGAGACTTAAGGGTTGTTCCCCCTAAGGTTTCATACAAAGAAAGAAACAAATAAACAGTAACATAGTACACATAAAAAATTAGGAGGGCCAAGGTTTGAGACTTAAGATTATGCTTGGTTTGAGTTTTGAGAAAAGTTTTTGGGGTAATGAGTGGATAGAGATAGAAGAGAAGTTGATTTTGAGACCTAAAACGATTTTTTCCTCCTAAGGTGCTATCAATTCTTTTGGGACAGTCTATACAAAGTTTTGTTCCGGCTTTAATTGTACTCCTAAGATTAGTTGGAGTAGGCATAAGCTAGCCCAGTACACTTGCATTATTCTTTTGCTTTATAATAACATAGATGGAAATTGAGATTACTTGCATTCCTGTCCCAACGCCCCCAAATCTAGAACCTCCGTTAATATATAGTAACCCAGTAAATGGAAAACCAAATGAAAATCCCCTCCACATCTTAACGCCCCCACTTTCTGACCCGACTCATCATCGCCCCTGACCCCAATGATGATAATTTAATTTAGCCCTAATCAGTAAGAGAACAAAAAACTTACTGTAATTAATTAGGAGTACCTCAGTGGTTACCCCAGAAGGTAGTATATACGCTATCATCATCTCCTTTTGTATATCTTTGCTTTTCCTGAATCTCCCTGGCCGATTCCTCTGCAGAGACACGGGAACTCCATATTGTAATTTTGCGAAGTTCGTTTAGATTAGCAAAATCAAACGGGATCTCCTTCAGTTTTTGGCAAAATCTAACCACTAAGACCTCAAGTCTCGGAAATTGATCTTCGGAAGCATTCCACTCCCTGATATCCAATAGCTCAAGCTTCAAGTACTTGAGTTGAGAGAATCCCTCCTCAAGTTCACTTGTGTTCCAAACTGGTCCCTCACAGGCATAGTCTAATAATTTGAGAACCTCAAGGCTCGGCAGGGTTTGAAGGATTATTGACAGCTCCTCCCACTTCAATCTCGTATATTTCAAAGTTAGTCGCGTAAGAGTAGGAGGAAGCTTCAGCCCATTAATGATTCTGGAGTAGATAGAGAGTATCTCAAGGCATTTTAAGAATTCTAGGTCGGCGAGGAGCATACGACGTCTAGAAAGTCTGTAAAGTCCTAGCTTCCTTAGATTGGGAGTCCTTTCCAGCAAACGCAGGCAATGCTCACAAGGACACATTCGGTGCAAGGTCTGTAAGCTATCCAACATATTCCCCTCCTCTTCATCATAATTACAAACATCTTGATGATATTCGAATACCCCATTTTTAGTATATAGATGCCTCAACTTAACCATCTTAACTATATCCCGAGGCAACGGAATGGTCTTGTTCGAGAAGGTGTATGGAACTACGAGGTTAAGGGTTTCTAGGTTCGAAAGGTAGTGAAAACAATTCGGTGCAAGCTTGTATGGTAACGTGAATGCTAAGTATCTCGAATGAACTAGATCTCGTATTTCTATTTCTACTAGGCTTGTACCGGACATTAAATGCAACACCCTGAGAAGTTCGAAATTTTCAACAAAGAACGACAAATTCTGTTCAAGCTGTGGATGTGAGGAATTTAGCAAAGAGAAGCACAGTAAAGATCGAAGGTTTCGAGCACGAGGCCTTGGTGTAATCTTACGAAAGAACATACCGTCAACAAAGAGGCGACAATATTTATTTGTAGCGGAAGGTGAAAAAGAATCATCCCCGTAATTTTGCACAAGAAAATTATCCTCCTCTGCTTTTTTCAAGCATAATTCACGCAGAAGATCATGGATACGGCATGCTTTAATTCCTTTATGGGATTTACTTTTCCTAGCTACCATTACGAGATTTCTATCAATAAGATCGATTAAGTAATCTTGTGCTATGGCCTCCAAGCTTTTTCCCCCTTCACTTTGCTGAATAAATCCCTCTGCAATCCATAACCATATCAACTCGCGTACGGGGATGTTAGAATCTTCGGGGTGCCCTCCAATGTAAAGAAAACACGCTTTTAAATGAAGAGGCAGGTGATTGTAACTAAGTTCTAGTATCTTCATGCAGCCCTCCTGGTTTTTGGCAATGATTGAACTTAAATTTTTGGCAACTTTCTCCCATACGTCAAGTGTCTTATCTTCCGTTGCCAGAATGCCAGCTATTGTGATAACCGCGAGTGGTAGTCCTTTACATTTTTTTGCGATTTGCTTACCGACGTCCACCAACTCCGGTGGGCATTGTTTCTTCCCGAATACCTGTTGGATATATATGGGCAATATTAGATGTCTATAATTGTAATTACATACAACTTGGTCCAAGTAATAGGAGTTTAAGAATTTATATGACAAGAATAAGAAATGTTTCAAAATAGAAGTACTTGAAAAGAAATTATAAATTGGAAACATACGACAACAACATAATGATGCACTTGTTTTAATCACTGTTTCTAGTTATATTACGTACAAGCTTTTGTTTTTAAAACAATTACCTTTTTTTGTAATAACTCCCAACAACAACTTTTTGGTAAGGGCTTTAACCAATGAGGGATGCAGGGGACGCTATCTGGTGTAACAGGTAATCGACTAGTTAACATCACTTTACTCCCCTTGCATTCCCTAGGGAATGATTTTTGGATATCATTCCAAGCTTTAATGTCCCATATGTCATCCATGACAATGAGATATTTTTTACCCTTCAAGCATTTATGTACAATTTCTCCCAACTTATCTTCACTACTCTCCCTGTAATCTTCATATTTTTCTCGGGAAGCTGATTCCAGAATACTAATCAACAAATCCCTCTTCATGGTCTTGTGATAGTCTTGAGAAACACTAGCCCATGCACGAATTTCAAACTTCTCCGACGTCAAAGGACGATTATACACTCCTCTGGCCAACGTGGTTTTGCCGCCTCCACCAACTCCAATGATTGATATAATCTCCAGCCGTCCACCTTCTCCACTATCATGAAGCTTTCCCATTAATGTCTCTACCTCATCCTCGAAACCGACCAACGTCTTCTCTTCTACTACTTTGGATGTGTTTGTCCCTCTTGATGAACTTGAACCTCCTGATGGAAATAAAAGGAAGGGTTACGATCAAGGGAGAAGCCAAAAGTTATGGGGTAGTAAATGTAACAAAAAAAAAACTGTGCGTTTTGGAATTGGACAATTTCTCATATCCCATGATTCCCATTATGAATGAATTATTTGACAGGACTCTCATTTAAGTAGTTGTACGTCTGATTGATATAATATTGCCGAGCGAAAAGGAAAACAATTGTGGTTGTATCAAATCAATTGAACTAATGCTAAATTGAGGGGTTTGTTGTAGCATTAGCCTGAATATTTTTTGTGGTTCATGTTACTCATTATTATGGTCCATGTTGTGTATTGTTATGGTTGATGATATGAATGATAAGTTTTTTTTTATCGGCTTTTATTAAGAAAACTCAATAAGGGTACATCGAACGGTACAAAATTTTGACTCTTAACCAAGCCAATATTTGTTTGTAAAGTCTTGCTTGGAATACATCTTTAAAACACAGATCCGAACACAACGGTGTCCAAAACAGTCTATACATACATGACTGTGTGCATAGGTGAGTCTTTTGACCATGTGTTATTTTAGCTTCTTTGAGTTGTAACATTGATTGCAATTAAAAATGTTCCCTCTGCTAAGAGTTTGTCAATATTTTTTCCGTTCTTCTCACATTTGATTATGATTTGTTGATGTCAGGTATAGGGGTGCAAGCTAGTGGATTTGTGGTAGGTGCCTAAATGTTCACAGAAGCGCCTCCTAAGTTATCATCGCTAAGTCCATTTGTTTGTTACTTGAAGTATTATGCTTGAGCCTATCCACACAAAAAAAACGTAGTATGCTTGATTTTGTGTCGTAGGTATTTGGAGGCCTAAACCTCCAATATCATATGTATGTTGAGGAGAAGATGACAAGAAATTATTTTGCTGTTGTATTCAATGGCTGCAACAATGTCATTACGGAGAACTAAAGCCAAAAATCACAAAGGAGGAAAAAAGCATTAGATCATTCCCCATGGTGGACCCAGATATTGTATAAAGTTAATTCTCTTGGAGTCCGTTTGATTAGCGAGAAAAATTTAATGAAAAGTAAAAATGATAGAAAGTGAAATGAAAGAAAAGAAAAGAAAAAGTATTTTTGTTCTCACATCCGTTTGATTAGAATGAAAGTTTTGCAAGAAAATAGTAGAGAAAAGGTGGACGGAAAAGCATAAAGAAGGAAGTTAGAGTAATGGTTGTTTAATTTCTCAAGAAAATAAAATTTTCCTGCACATTTTGTGAGAAAAAGTAAGGCAAGCTCTCAAGCTTAGAGCATCCGCACCAGGCTCAGCAAATTTTGGACCAAATTAATCCTCAAAACTTACTTTTTTCACTTTAGCTAGTGACTTTCACATAATTATACAAAATCAGACTCTTTATTCTCACTCTCTACTTAATAAAATATTCACACTTCACAGTGTACACCGGACCCAATCACAATTTGCTCCACGTGCCCTCACCACTGGAAGAAGTAATTCATCTCAGCCCTTCAATTAGTTTTTCCAAAGCACATCTTGTTCCACGTGCCCTCACCACTCACCATTGAAAGACACTGGAAGGCCGCCCGGCTTGCCAAATACGGAGTATCCTTCAAAGAAGAACAGAGCATATACCAAACTGCTCTCTCCCTCTCTCTCTCTCTCTCTCTCTACCAGGAACACGAAGCTGAAGATCGATCATCAAGGTCAATCCACTCCATCTCTAAAGATCCATCAACTTCAGCAATTGAAAGTGATAAGAGCAATAGGCATGGGTTCAGCAAGGTCCTCGGCTTCACCGTCTCCCCAATAAAATATTGGGGTTTATTAGAAAACGAGTGAATAGTGTCTCGTTTCATCAGCCGAGTAACTGTAGCAATTTCATAAATTCTGTAATTTGGTGATGGATTTGTTGAGTCTGATGTTGGGGCTTTTTTGAGTGTTTTGGAGGTTTTCACTCGTTAGTTTAGTTTAAAGAGGGAGGAGGCGAGCCTCGTGCGGATGCTCTTAGAGGGTTAATAGGAAAGTTCACTTTCTATCACTTTCTAGGACATTCTTGTTAAGTGAACAAAAAAAAAAGTATATATAGTTTTTCTTTCTTGCATTTTCTACCATTACCTCGCTAATCAAACAAACCCTTGGAGTCGGAGAAGAGAACAGTCGTGCAGTGTATACTTGACTTGCACGTAGTTACCAAATTGGTGGATTGGGCCTAAGTTAATTTGGTCTTATTAGGGCTTCCAACTTTGGCAAGGGATGGAATCAATTGAAGGGGCTGCTCGTATATAGGACGGCCTCAGTATGGAATTGGTTTTATTTTTCCCATGTGATTGTGTGTTTGTTATCCGCAGTATCAAATACATTTCATGCAACGGTTTATAATTGAATTCATGGTAATTGACTGTGATAGATTATGCTATCGTAAGACGAGCCGTACAAGTAATATGATTCGTGCTAGGCGAAAATAGTCTATGCCGCTTGATGGTACACGAATATTTTTAGCCCTAACGATATCCGGTGAATCCGAATAAGAAATCATTCGATAAAAGAAATCAAGGTTGCAAAGGGTCAGGTGGATTCGAAACCGTTAAATCTTATTACATTCAATTGCTTTTAATTACAACCTTTCTTCAGTTTTCTCAAAATCAAGAATTAGTTCTTTTTCCGAATTAATTTAAAAAGTTATTGAAATAATTGTGACTTAGCCTTCGTAATCCTTGATTACGATACTCGGAATATTTACCACTATCTTTTTTGTAGTAGTAATTGTTTCGTTTTATTACTTATTTTTGGTATAGTAAAACAACGATCAATTTGCAATGCCCCAAATAAGGAAAAGGCAGCAAGTTATGTCTTGCATTGCCTTGTGCAGGAGACGAATCCTAAAATAGTTGGATTGATTTATATGTGAAGATGTGGAGGGTATGCTTGTGAATCTGTGATATGGGTGTAAATGTGCCCATTAACGTCCCCTTAATTATTCTTCTTATTCTGCCGGCCAGTTTACTATATTACGTGGAGTTAATTTGATACTCATTTTTTCATTTCAGGACTCATGAAGTCGTTGGATGACATTTGGAGAGATAAGTCAAGGGTAAATAGTGTCACGAGGGTGCTCAAGGCTTGAAGAGAAGTGGAACAGGACAAAGTCAGCATATATATACCCCGTCCGGGTCCGGATGGGAGTGACGTCCCTTCGGTGGGGATTTTCAAGGGGTCAACTAATAAACTCCAAGTAATACAATATACGGATGTGGATGGTATGCTTGATGTTAAAATATTTTTAGTTGAGAAAAAGAGAAAAATGCATCTTTCTTTGGACAAGCATAGATGAACATATATTAATTAATTTGACTAACTTTTGAGCTCCGATCGATCACTGAGCAGTGTGAGAATTGACCTGGGTCTCTATGACATGTCTTTTTTTGGATTAAAAAATTGTTCGATGAAGTGCAAATTGTACAGTACATGCAGGTGGGTAAACTTTTTCGTTCAGTTCTAAATTACATGTAAGTTTCCTATTGTATTTCTCTTCTTCGAGAATGGTTTGAGTCTGGTACGTGTCTTTGATTATACTGGTACATTGAACTTCTAGCAATAACTCCTTTTGTTTGATTTAATTTACTCATTTATTTTCCTTGCCGAATAAGGCTGACAAGGAGATAAATCTAGAGGCTCTTCAATTTAGTGATTAATCTGATCATTTGGATTTTGAAAGTTCCTCAATAATCTTTCCAATTCTTTTCATGATGATTCACTGTCTGTAGAACGCATATTGTGGACACAGAGACAGACAGGAAGGAAAGTTTGTGTTTGACTCATGCGTGGATATGATTAATTCTAAAGATATTACATCCTAATGAGTGCTTTGATTTGGTTACTGCTGTATATGGTGGGTGATATTGTAGCACTAGTGCAAGCTTGTTTGGTCACAGTTTGAAAACCGAGATAAAAATACAATAAAACACGGCAAATATTGAAACTAAAAACATACAAAAACTAAAGTCTGTTCAAATTTACTAATTCTGAAATATTGAGAATATGTTCCAATAATACCTGATCCACTTGATCCGGTAAACGAGTGCGTGAGTTCTTTGACTGTTGTTTCGTTAATGTCGTACATATTCTCGTCGTACATCTGCTTCACCTTAGCCGTGAGATTCTTGATCTCGTTTTTGACACTTTCAAGGTCTAGGGAAAGATCATCCTGCTTGTTCTTGTAAGCACAACTTACAAACAATGCTACGGTGTTCTCTGATTCAAATACCACGTCTCTGATCTGCCTAACCAGATTCATCACTTCTATATGTTCGTTGCGTTTCGTCTCCATAACCTTGAGGAACTCTCCCAGATACTTTATCTCCATCTCAAGAGATTGAAGTTGATGTTTCTCGCCTATAATTAAATGGAGCTTGGAGTTCGTTACAAGCTGTTTCAAGGTCTCCAAAAAAATATCAACAGCAATATCACCCATCTCTCTCTCTAGCTCGCAGCGGATTGATGAGGTAGAAGGGAGTTATAGTTGATTGATGGTTGCAGGCAGATCTAGACTAGAATTGGGTAATTTGATCTCCTTCCAGATTAGATTCCCCCAAACAGTTAAGCGAAAAGAAAGTCAAGAAAGGCGGCATGGAGATCGAGGAGGGATTGTGGGCTGTCGGTGAGGAACGAATTTGTGGGATTGTGTAGTGTACGTTTGGGAACGAATTGTCAAGGATAGGGTTGGGAGTGAAAAGGAATTTGTTCCGGCTGGAGGGGTGTTTTGGTCATCTTGCATGCCTTGAGCTCCGACACGTGTCATTATTTTAGCCAGCCAAGGATTGTGGATTATTAACCGTTCGGCATAATAAGTCAAATAGCCTCTTTTTTTTTTGTCCTTATTTAATTTTTTTCACATTTGTTAGTTTTTCGTCAATTTTTTTAGAAATTATTGCTTCGTCAGGACGAAAGGAATTTAAAAAATAAAAAATTATTATCAAAATCTAATTTTTTTGGATAAAGACAAAAATAAGCCAATTTTTTCATCTTTATTAAAAAAAAATCGATTTTGATCATAACCTTTTACTTTTTAGATATTCACAAAAACTTGACGAAAAGCTAACAAATGCGAAAAAAAAAATTAATAAAGACAAAAAAATAAGCCATTTATCTTATTAGGCCGAAGGACCCTGGCTTATTGGACATCAAAAAGCCAATAAGCGTGGCTTAATTTTTAAGCAAACAATAAGTAATTATTTTTTGAATTAAAGGTGATGTATTGTGAGAGAATAACATGTCTCGTAAAACAGAAATAAGTTATTATTTTTGAAGAAGGAAAAGTGGAACGAGCTCTAAAGCAAAGTAGGGGGAGAGAAATTGAATAGAGTGAGAGAAAGTCCGGAAAGAGTGGGGGGTTTCTCCCCCACCAGTCCATAGTAATGTGTGAAAAACAATCGTTGTGTTTCTTAAAGAAGTTGGGTTCTCAAAATTGGATACATAAATTGGAAACTGGATAAATAAATTGGAACGGAGAGACTATATTATATGAATATATGTTATGAAATTACTGTTATAAAACTTATTCAAATAGTCTATTTTCATCGCCTTCCCAAAAAAATCTATTTTCATCACTATCCATTACACATTTAGAGAGAGAGATTTGGGGTGTTTTTTGGCAGTCTCCATTCAACATATACAGTGGGCATTTGTGTCATATGTGGAGAATAATTTTGTTCACCCTTCCTCGAAAAGGGTGAACATTATCCTCCATGTGATTGGTGAAAATTGTATAGGGTTTACGGAATCAATACATTTTTTGATAATAAAGAGTTAGGGGGCGTTTCCAAAAACAAAAGGCAAAAAAAAAAAAAACGTAGGCATTTTTACCATATCGTTCACACAAGTTAATAAGTTCTGGCATTTTATCAAGTTATTTTCCAAAACTAACAATTTGTTAACAAAAACTGTTTTTGCTAAAGTAACTCTACTCACAAACCATCTACAATTATTCACTATCAAAAACGACTTGATATTTGTCAACAACTTATTCACTATTGAAAACGCCTAACAACTTGATTGCAACAAATTCATTCGAAATACTTATTCACTTTTGGAAACGCCCCTTAGCTTATGGTGGAATCCACGTAATTTCTACCAATCACAAGGAGGGTAATATCACCCTCCTTGAAAGAAAGTGAACAAAATTATTCTCCTTTAGAATGGCTAATCTGTCACACCCCAAAATAGGAAGTGACCGGCCATGAACCACAAGATCCAAACTCGTAGAACATGCAGCCTAAGAAGATATTAAATTAAATTCCAAAACAATGAACCACTAAATAGCCAACCATTTTTTATTAGGAACAACTGGTACCAATTAAACTAAACAAAAACATGGGGCACAAACATCCCATGAACCAACCAATATCTAGTGATCAAACAATAATAAAATGAATTCGTTATCTGACAAATGTTTTGAATGCGGAAGTGATTATTAAAATAAAATTAGGATGAGACACCCTAAGGAGGTCAAACAAAAGAATCCTTGAGGTGCCGCCAGAGTCCTTGAATAACTCCCCAACTTGCCAAAAAGAGAAGTTGGAATAAATCCGTCAGCTGACGAGCTCAGTGAATAACAAGTATATATATATTAAATAAAGTTGAAAGCAGGGATGAAAATAATTTACCATTAAACATAATTTGGCATACGAGGTATCCAGCAAAATAATAAATTAATCAATGAAGTATTTAACCAATAAATATTCTTGGTGGTGATCTCAACATTAACTCCATCAACAATGAGGAACCACAATCAAACAGTACCATGGCCAAAATAAATCTCATCAAAATTGGATCCAATATCAAACTTAAAGTCACCAGGGTTAGCAGCCCGTGGTACTTTTTCCTAAGATGATCCGGCGAAAGAAAGTCGTTGAGCATTAGGGTCACCGGCCTAACACGGTCTTTTCCCCAATGGCCAGGGTCACCAACACGAGAAGGAATAATTTCCCTGGACTTCTGAAATAAATGTTCCCATTAATATCCACCAAGTTCTCACCAAAAAGAATATTAACAATTGATCTCAGAAAATTCATCGCATACCAATTTATAGAACTTATAAACAGTTTTGAGTCTCCAAATAATGTTCATATAAATTTCTGAAGGAAATACTTTTAAGGGACACATGGAACTTTCGAATATACGTAATATTTAATTACTCACCTGGATTCGAAGATAATGCAACACCATCACGCAAAGAAAGAGACTAACCTGAACAAAAGGATTATATGATCACCAACTGTATCAAGTATAATACCAACTATAGCAAGGTCGGGCTACCTAAAACAAACACTTATATAAACTTATAGGATTAAATTACCTAAAGTTCGAGACAAATACAGTAACCCAAAACTCTAACCTAAGTCCAACTAATTCTTCCTTTATTTTTCCATTTACGCACCATGTCAAACCTTCTGTACCTAAACTCTAGTTTGCACTTTCTTAATCATTAACCTTCTTATTAATCCACCAACCTCCACGTACCAGAGCAACCCTTTATAAGACACAAAACCACAATAAACCAAATCACCTCCAGCCCTCACGGTCAATAGCATGGAAGGTAAATAATCCTTGTGAACTCGTGCGAAACCCAAAAACAAATGGCAATTATCCTCCCACCTACACCACTGTTCAGTAGCATCCAATCAACAACAACCTTTTACTCCAAACCCGTACGTGTACAATAAATAGAATGGAAGAAGAAACAAGAATAAATTAAGGAACAGGATCACTTACCCGATTGATCAACAAGTTGCCAAACCTTTGACTGCCGCTTTGCTCTCTCTCACTTTTCCGTGCTTTCACAAAGTTCTCTCAAACTTCTTATCTCAGACGTTCTCTCCAAATAAAAATCCTACTCCGATAAAATATCTCTTAACGAGTAACTTTATAAAACTATCCACTAACGTAATATCCCTAATTTGTAGCTGACTAGTTAATTAACGTAACCAACTGATATAGACTAACTACTGTAATTAATAATTATACTTATACCCTCAAACTAATAATAACGCACTTAGTAACTATATTGCGCAGAAAAGAAAATTGCTAATTATGACCCACACAATAAAACTCCCAATTAATAAATGGCCAAAATAATTAATAAGATAAATAAAATTTCTTGGCCGTAACAAATCTGGTGAAAGTCGTGGGATTTACAATCCCATGGCATGGCATTGCCAAACAAGATTTTTGGATGCCCCACAGAATTCACAATCTTACCACCCTCCAAACCTGCTATTAAACAGGGTCTAAATGTTCATCTAATTTAGATCTTGTTCGTTTTGGGGTTTTAAAATTTTTGCGCACGATTTCCAATAAAAAATTTCTATTTATCTTTCTCTATTCATTATTTTGAAAATTTTTCCTCAAAATCCAAACCGAACTGGAATGTTTTGAACCTTCTGCGTACTATAAACGGTTGGGGAGCTAGTTTATTCATGGAGCTTCAGCTACAGTGAGTCTAACGGTACAGAAAAAGTGTACAGATTTTGTGTGGGGTCCACTACGGGTCCCACACAAATGATCCGAGCCGTTCATTAAATGTAAAACAGATTTTCAAGGGCCCCCGCGAAAAATCAGTTCAATCCGATACTTATAGATACTCAATCCAATCATCTAACTTTTGATTTAGATTACCCGGATAATGAAACATTCTATAATTGGATTAAACATCTATAAGTATCGGATTGAACTGATTTTTCGCGGGGGACCTTGAAAAACTGTTTTACATTTAATGAACGGCTCGGATCATTTGTGTGGGACCCGTAGTGGGCCCCACACAAAATCTGTACTCAAAATCTGTACCCTTTTTCTGTACTGTTAGACTTACTGGCTAGTGGACACCTGGACGGTAGACAGGTCATTGGATAGATTATGGACCATGCTAGATACGAGTGGCTCTATTTGCACACTCTTCACCACCAAACAAACCAAAACAGTAGAGAAAAAAATGACCCAAAAGCTGTGGCCTTGGCTCTCTCAATCTAGCCATGGCATCAACAATTACCCCCTCGACTTCTCCCCTTTGCTACTTCTACACTAGACCCATATCAAGATTTGCTTTCACCTTCAAAATCAGAGCGTCGTCTTCATCACCAACTACCATGGCCGCCGCCGCCAAGGTAGTACCCGCCGTCATAGTCGGCGGCGGAAGGGTCGGAAGGGCGTTGCAGGAAATGGGAAACGGCGATGATGTCTTGGTGAGGAGAGGGGAGCCTGTGCCGTTGGATTTTGCTGGGCCCATATTGGTTTGCACGAGGAACGATGATCTTGAAGCCGTTCTTCAATCCACTCCTCAGTCTCGATGGAGCGGTACTATTTCTAGCCGCCTGATTGATTACACACAGCAAATTCTTGATCTTTCTTGTATAGGAATTGGATAGATTTTGGGCTTTTTGGATTTGATTTTGTCGTTATTATTCTGGGTAATGTTTTTTTGGTGGGTTTTTTAGCTTTGAAATTTAGGTAGATTAGAGCCTCGATAACAGCATGGTATGGTGTATAATCCAAAAGACCTAGAATTGGTGTGTAATCCAATATTGCCATTTGGGTAATGTCTCGATGGAACATTTCCATTGTTTAGAGCCTAGATAACGGCAATGCCATGGTCATTCTTTGGTTAGCGAGAGTGCCAAAATGCCACTTTGCGAATGTCTGTCCTATGAATGGTCATGAGAGGGAAAAATATGGCTTCAACAATTTAATGTGGGCCTGTCAGGAGGAAAAAGAAGGCCTCTATATCAAAATTTAGCATAAGATTCTATGTATTGTCAATGGATTTAGCTACCCATTGTCGTTTAGTGATCAAATGGGAAGTGGGGTAAATCCATTAGAGATACTCTTAGGTTGCATTTTTCACAGTTGGGAACACTGAAACAGAAGAAAGTAATAAGATGCGAACTTCCTCTGGTATATGAGGGTATACCAATTTTTGAGGTGGATTGGATTGATGTATTTGGAATTGAATTTATGTAGTTATGATAGGCCTAAGCTCACGCAGGTAACTTGTCAATGATGTTCTGTGATTGAAATTTCATTTTCATTTCCTCCACACACAAAAAAAAACACTTTTGTAGAACACGGTGTCACTTTGCTACTTGCAGTAATCTTATTCTTGACTTGAATGGCATGATATATCAGAGCAGTGCAATACAATATGTCGAATATGCAAAATTGTATTAGCTATATGGGTTGTTGATGAGTCTTTCTTGTGATGCATATTAACAATATAGCAGATTTGGTATTCTTCCAGAATGGAATGCTGGAGCCGTGGTTTCATAGTAAAGGTTTGGGTGATGCAGACCAAGTTTTGGCATACTTTGCCATATCAAAGCTTGGCGAACCTCCTATTGACGGAAAAACAGATACTAATCCCGAAGGCTTGACTGCTGCTTTCGGGAAATGGGCATCTGCAGTGGCAGCAAGATTACATGCTGGAGGCCTTTCTTGCAAGGTAACACATGAGTTTTGTATCATAGAAGTAGTCAAGAACTCGAGACTAGGTTATGGGCAGCAGTAATGGCTTCAGTTTAGGAGTAACTAAGAATAATCTGACAGCTATGTGTTTTATGGAAGCCTAAGAGTATCTTCAAACATGGTTTGAGGTAGTGCATGTAAAAGCGTGATACTCCTCCTGGCATTCCATTACATGCCAACTATTTTCTTTCTTGGATCTTTACTTATTTGTAGTTTGCTGGTGAAAAACAGAAAGGGACTTGGTCTCCCTTTTCCTTTGGTAGTTTACTAGCAAGAGGAATCCCTCTCTCTCTCTCTCTCTCTCTCTCTCTCTCTCTCTCTCTCTCTCTCTCCAGGGTCATATATTCTATCATTTATGTGTGTATCTTTTCTTGTACACACATCGCTTCCAAAAAGCCTTTTTTTTTCTTTTCTTGTGAAACATGTATATCTCCAACTTTTGTGGAGACCAAATTGAGAGTATGTATGCTACTAGACAAGAGTAGGAGGCAGAGTTATCTTTATTTTAGTTATGTCAGATAAAAGATTCGTGTTTTATAAAATCCGTTCATTTTTTGGTGATACGTACTAGGTCCTTGACAAGGATGCTTTTCAAAAGCAGATGCTGGAGAAACTTATATGGATATCGGCATTCATGCTAGTTGGGGCACGTCATCCTGGAGCAACTGTTGGTGTTGTTGAGAAGGAATTTCGCTCTGAGGTAAGGCAACTGCTTAAATCTTCAAAGCGTAAAGAAACAGTATTTAAAATTCCTTCTTGTGTTAAGATTTTGCATGTTACATGTTTTTTTTTATACCGATTTTGGAAGGTGTCTACTTGTATCTGGAGGTCATACTAGAAACTTTATTTGGTGGTCATGCTAGGAACTTTGGTCCTGACTCTACTGAGGTCCTAAAATTAGAAGCCTTGTAAGTACAACTTCAACATTGTTTGTATGCTCAAACAAAATCTATTTTGTGGACAAAAACTTTAACCTCTTGAAACGACAATGATATTTAACTTTCTTTGCTTTTGGCAAAGGAATTTTTAGTTGGGTGGCTGGTTTCGGATTACTTGGAACCCGTTTATACAATTTGGGTTGAATCACCTTTTGCCCTGCTTGTCAACTTTTGTGTCACCTGTTTACTTTTGTTCCAATTCATCCTACTGTTTCTGGTCCATACGCTGCTGGTTAGGCAAAATGTAAGTACATAACCAACTGGAAGTTAAGACTGATCGTACTGATTTTTCATCCTTTCAGGTTTGTAGCCTCGTCGCTGAACTAGCAGCAGCAGCAGCTGCTGAGAAAGGGATAGTTTTTGAAAATGGCATGGAAGATAGATTATGTGCTTATTCACGGACTGTTGCTCACTTCCCAACAGCGGTTAAGGAGGTAAATAGTGTTAATCCCCAAGAACCAAGGAATAAAATTACGTTCTGTTTCCATGAAATGGTCAAAAGGTTTCCGGTTTCTAGCAGACCAAATGATACATCTGTTTCCAATGTTTTGACTGACACATATCTAGATAAAACAAAACATATCGGAAAAATTTGCGAAACATACAAAAACTGAGTTGTTACAGCACCTCTTAGAAATACCCTACATTCCCAGTTACTATTTTTTTAACTTCCATTTTGTTTCAGCTGTTTTTGAAATGTTTGCTAAACAATCCTTTTCCTAGCTAACCAAAATAACTCTTAAAAAGAAATTTTCTTTTAATCCTTGCAGAGTGCTGATGGTGTGACTTGGTAATTGTACTATTTTTTTTGACTAAAGTACTCTGTTGAATACCTGCAGTTCAAGTGGAGAAATGGTTGGTTCTATTCCCTGTCCGAAAAGGCAATCGCAGAAGGGAAACCGGATCCATGTCCGCTACACACTGCATGGCTAAAAGAACTCAAAGTTGTCTAGAATCGATATTAGTGTACAATAGATATCATGGCTAATAATTTTATGAGTTCAAAGACTCTTTCTAGTACCATTCAGAAATCAGTAATACAAAATTCTGTTGTCGAAACATGTTTCTCAAATCAGTTATGTGCTTTTGCATTCTGATTGTTTCTAGGGTTGTCTTGCTCTTGGAACAAATCTACTATGTAGTGTTTCACATAAATGCATCGTTCGTCGATGAAGAAACCTCGTTCCATAACGGATGATTCACTGTGTTCTTTTGTTGAGTTAAATGAATCAATTCTTCAAGGATGGAATTTTCAAACCCCTCTTGGATTCAAGATGGAATACATCGACTCCAGTCTCCACGTTTAACTCTCTTATTATATGCAGTCTTATAAAATGAAGACTGAATTTCACTGTTGAGATGATATACAATATTTTATATTCGGCTGATTGTTCCTTACTCATAAATTGAATCAACAGACAACTCGAAATTCCGAGGTCAGCGCGAGAAAAACATGTAAAATCACAAGTACTGAGTCTCTCTCTCTCTCTCTGCACACGCGGGCCGACGCAAAAGGGACAAAAGGAAATTGTGGGTTTGATTAAATTCACCATCATTTTCTGCCGATATTGGTCAGGAGCCTCCCTGTCCCAACTTCCATTTTTTACCCCACGGGCAAAAAAGAAAAACTCCAGGAGAGTATATGTAGGACACTTGCTCGTAAATTCTTTCTTCCAAGTAGGCTTTACTCGGCCCTAATTCAACTTTGAATGCTCCTCCACATGTTCAAACCTCCACATCATTGAATACAAACACGACGCAGAACGAAGCCATCAGTCCTCTCAATAGGCGAGTTAAGTCATGAATGTCGCAGGAGCTTCTATCAAGAACAAATGATTTCTGTTCTCAAATTTCATAATCAATATCAGTAATGTTCTGCGAGGTGGATTGCTTGACCAGCCTGCCTTGTTCATCGTAAAGGTCTAAATTCTCACATGCAGAAGGAAATATGCTTCCAATCACCCGGCCTTGAACAAAAGAACACTGGAAGATACGCTTCTTCTTGTATGTTATTCCAACAGACATGTCCCGAAAAGTGACATTCCTCACAGGAATTTCTTGGCTACCATAGATACGGACCGGGATGCGAACTCCTTGACCACGAATTCCGATGAAGTTTATGTTCTCAATGATCGGAAGGGCTTTTGGGTCAAATCCTTCATCCGGGTGCTCGTTGTAGTCCGTTTTTATTACTATCCCAACCCTGACGTTATCTAATGTCAGGTTCTTATAGGTTATATCACGAACATAGCCACCCCTACCAGGACTGGTCTTAATCCTGACAGCCCTTCTTGAATTCCAGACACGGAGATTCTCCACAGTGATATTTGAGACTCCACCGGACATTTCACTGCCAATCGATACTCCAGCACTGTTGAGATTGACACTGATTTCAGTAAGAAAGTATCCAAGAAATGGTAGCGTACAGCCTGATAGAAACTCATGATTATGCGTATCTACTACCCAACAATTTTCTGTTGATGCAGTTACAGAATACAGACACTTAAGGCCAAGATCTCCAATGCCTTGAAGTTTTGAAATCAGGTCATGAAAGCATAATGAGAATACCCTATGGGAATTTGGAAATTTCAAGCAGCATGCAAGAATGGTGACAAAGGTCAAAATACAAATTGTGGCCATGAAAAATTTGGAAGAGTAGCAAATAGCCAGTAACATTTCTAAGATGGCAGAACTAAGAGCTTATACGTTACAACTCAGGTAGCGACTAACTTACCAAAAAAAACTCAAGTAGCAACTAGTCTCAAGGAACAGGTTGAACAGCAAGAGGAGGAATTTGATATCCTCTTCCAACAATTTGGAAATGCAAATTGTGTACAAGATCTCCATTATTCCACTTTGTTGTAAACAAGATTCATGCTTGACGTTCGCATGACTACACTCATCATTGCATGATTTACAAAATGACAAAAGTTGGCACCCAAGCGAGAACCATGCAAGTGCAGGGGAATGAATGCATGTATATAGATAATAGATGTATGGTTTGAAGCTGGATTTTGTGTGCAGAAAACAGACACATATGCCAAAATGGAATGATGATACAGAAGAAATCTCACCTTACCATAGAGCGTACAACGAGATTACGAATGAGAATGTTGGCAGAAGGTCGACCATAAGCAATTCCATACTGATCCCAGCCGCTCTTTATTGCAATTCCATCATCGCCAACACTAATATAACTATCTTCTATGACCACATTCTCACATGAATCTGCATGAGTCACCAAATATGTCAGTACCAGATGGCCGAAATGATAAAACGGACACTCAAAATGCATGCAACAATCATTGTCTGCAATGAAGCACAAGTTGGCCGTCCGTTTTGAATCAGTCTTTCTTCTCCGTGAAATAGCATTACAATTTTTTTCACATTTGTACTTCAGGCTTTCAAGCACCATAGACAAGATTTCAGATCTTCCCAGAGCTGGAAAACATTGTCCCCTGCTAAAAGCTTAACAACTGCCCAGCAGAAAACAAAAACAAAAAGAGGGACAAAAATAGCCACATTCGTGCCTCTTCAATTCTTCATGGGGTTTCATTTTTTCACCATCTAGTGCGACTTTTTCCAAAGAGTGCAAGTTCATAGAACAACACTTGAGCAACAAACGTTGTTGAACACATTATGAATTCAAAGCAACAAGATTAGGTTTATCGACTGCACACAGAATGCAGTTAAGCAACTCCACCAATAAGCAAGTGTGGCGTAATCGAGGCTCATCATGTATTCATCGAAAAAACACTGGAGCAAACTTACCGGGATCTATTCCATCAGTGTTAGGGGCCTCGGACAATGGAGCCAGGATGGTTACATTTCTGATGGTGACATTACTGCAATCATAAGGATGGAGTGTCCAGAAAGGAGAATCACGCAAAGTTATGTGGGAAATCTCAATGTCACTTGACCACATGATCTGCACAAGGGGCCCCCTCGTGTGATTAAGAAGTTTCTTTCGATACTTCTCCCACCATGTTTTGCCTTGTCCATTTATGGAACCATTATGCCCTGTCAGCCATTTGTAGAACCATTAGTATGAGTTTTTTTATTTTCTAAAAGCAAGTATAAAATATGAAGCCCACTTCGTTTACAACCACATTGCATTCAAATCAAGTTGTAGTTCAACAAAACTTATGGCCTAGTATGCCACATCAACACAAATGAAACATGGTCTAGTTCATAGGAATCATTCTATCCATGCCAAACATTGACTGGCATAGCACATAAATAAAATAGAGCTAAAATCATTGTTTCAATCTGAGAGTCGATGTTTTACTATATACAGGCCATATATCATCAAGTTCCCTATCTAAAGCCATCAAAAACCAATTTACAACTCAAATCCACCACCCAAATCAAAATGTTGATACAACAGAAAGGAAATGGCACAAAAAGTGAATAACGGATGAAGGATTCCCGTGATCTAACCTGTTATAACAACATCCTTGAGATTTTGACCATGGATAAGACTCCCGTAACGAGGCCCAGGACACTCTCTTCCATACCCATATGATGGCAAAGGAGGCATCAGTGGCCAATACTTCTCATCCTGCCACATGCCATGTAAGAGAAAAAGTTTACAAAGCTTGAATAGTAAAACAACAGCTATAAGTTATAACCCAAGATTTGGGTGAGTTGAAGAGCAATTTCGACCATGTTTATGCAGTAATGATGCCCATGTACATATACGAAATGTGGCCAGAGAAACTGCTTATCTCATACAAGGAAAAGGGATGTTTCACCATCAACATTGAGCTGCAAATACCAGCAAATATGTTCACACAAGAAGATTTCCCCCCTTCTTATAATCTTTCCCCATTTTTTTATTGAAGTAAACCAAAATTATCAGCTTACATAGAAGATGCCAATTATGATACATGCATACATAGAACATGCCACCACTCTGGCATTCAAATTTGGTGATGGTCTGATGGTCATATCTATCTTCCAAAAATCAACTTTTTCCATTTCTTTTTTAGTGAGTACGCAAATCATCTCTCTCTTTTCCTCATTTCCAAATCTGGAGATTACCAAATTGGGCCAAGTACTATGACTTTTGACCAAATTCACCCACTTTATGCAATCTCACTCACAAACTTTGCAAACTTATAAGAGCAATGATGAATCCTAAAAACAGTAAGAGAGTTGATACTTGTTCTCCTTTTGATTTCCTACATTTACCAAGCAGCTAAAAAGAGTACAGGGAACATCTCTATTTTCTCTCTTTTCCAAATCCGGAGGTTTTGTATTTGTCCAAATAATAAGGGTTTTCACCAAATTTACCCACCCTATGCAATTTTACACATGAGCTTTCCAAATCATAAGACCCATTACTAATCCTAAACAGGACAAGGGGTTTTCCACTTTTGATTTCCTACATTTTCTATCCAGCTTAACAGAGTCCAGGAAAATGTATATATGTAGAAATACATATAGACAACATATGTCAATTATCAATTATAAAAGCAACGCACATTCGGTGTGAAAGAGTCAGTTCTGAGGCTGGCTCACACTTTATCCTTTAACTATCTAAAGAAACTGCCAAGAAGAAGAAGAAGAAAAACTACCGCCCCAAATTTATTCTCCCCTCTTTTCTACTTTCACATTTCAAGATTTTTCTCTTTCCATCTATTGGATAACACAATTTGCAATAGCATTGCATTTGCCTGGGCGTCTAATATATACTATATGAGAATGATTTTTGCACTACATATTTTATAAATGCAATCTAAAAGTTTTTTAAGTGCTTATCATTACACATTACTAAAAGACAAAAATCATTCCCCCTGTGAATAAATTTATATACATGTTATAGTATCTGTATTCATAAATTAAGCCAAAAAATGAAAGATATAGAATGGTAATACGCACATCGATTCCAAGTATAACAGCATTCTCCGCCAAAAACAGAGTCATGTGGCTCGTGAGATTGAACGGCGCCGTAAGCCAATACCCAGGCAGAACATTAAGCTGACCGCCACCTCTCTTTCTAATTTCCAACACCGCCCTCTCGAACGCCTCCGTATTTACCGTCACGCCATCGCCCACGGCGCCGAAGTCGCTGATGTTGAACGCCACCGTCCGGAGCCTCGGGATGGGCCGCGGCGGCGGGGCCCAGCGGCTGAGGAGCAGGAGGCGATCGACGGCGCTGCGTTGCCATAGGATGATGAGGGCGAAGCCGAGGGTCCAGAGGACGGTGAGCAGGGTCTGGTGGGATGAGAGGAGGAATGCGATCCAATGGTTGGGGTCGGGTTTGCGATGGTGGTGGTGGATTCTTGATGGGGTTTCTGGCATGGGGAGGAAGGAATGAGGAGAGTTTTTTGGGTTTTTAGGGTTTGGGATTGGGAAGATCGGGGGAGGTGGTGAGTGGGGGGAATGTGACAGTAGATGCAAAGTAGAGAGAGAGAGAGAGAGAGAGGGCACTTTCTGATAACTGATGAGAAAAACTGAACGACAAGCGAAGAATTTGTTACTAGCTTTTTTCCTTTTTTTTTTTTTAGAAAAAATATCTAAAATCAGTCCGTGTAATAAAGTATATAAAAAGTATACAGAAACACGTGTTTTCCGTGCTTGCCCAATAAACTGACAATAGCAAAATCATTTTTTTTTTGGATGGTGGTTTAAATCAAATCATACAAATCTGAACCGTTTATTACTGATTAAAATTCAAACCGTCATGCGTCGATTACCAAGATAAGCGTCCAAATCAACCGCTCAGCACCTCTACAGAAAGATGCTTGGCATCTCCCATTCTCAATTTGGTAGTGTGGTTCAGGAGGTATTCTTTACAAATTATTAAGTTGGAGGAACATAAAAAAATAATAATAGTAGTAATATTTAAGACTTGAGAGATTTAAGGAAAATACATTGGTCGGAAAAACGTTGTCAATAATCATTGACTACGCACCCATGCAGGAATTTCAAGATTCCTTCGGTAAAAAATATGTGGGTAAGTATTCGAGAAGACACTTCTGCTACATAATTCTTGATTCCCAACCCTTTTTTTTTTAATCTGAATTCTTGATTCCCAACTCTCAATGAAAAATAAATCATACTCGGTGGACTGTATAATTAGACAACGCCTATTTCAGAAAAAATAAAATAAAAGGGATAACATAACTGGAATACAAATCAAAATCGGCCCATCGGTCGAGGTCGAGCAGTCTATTATAATGGGACCTTCCGCCGGTGGATGGTGGGATTAGTTTTCCAAGAAATAAGCAGTTCCAATTGAGCAGAATCCCATTCAAGTAACCATTTAACTCTCCATTGGGAGATAGCTATTCATCGATGAGTGACTTCCCAAAGTGGATGCTAAAACAGAATGAAAGATCTCCTCTGTCAAAGTGTTACTCAATACAGTAGCTAATAAAGGCAGAATCAGAGAGGGGAGATGTAAAGAAGGCAAAAAAAAACCTAGCACATATACCATACCCTAGCCAGAAGCAAAAACACCCCGACTCCCACACCAACAATGGGTTACTTAATAAAGATGAACAAATACACCTGAGATATAATAATCATGCTTTCTCACAAGACGATTGCTGAGGTCGTTACGCACGTTTTGTCGTTTTCCCAAACAAAATTACAGCTGGGGCCTGATGTGCCTTTCGGTTGGGTTTCCATCCGAAGCTTACGAGTGTGATCAAAATCATTCATTTTGTTCGGCTAGTTTGTCATCCATGCCAAAAGTGAGACTAATAAGAGATTGGCACTCACATGAACAAAACACATTTTTCTATGAGTTTATTCTTAAAATCACAGCTATTAGTATTTTTTAAAAGGAAAAAAAATATGTTCTCATTCATGTGGGTGCCAACGTCCAATGAATCTCGTTTTTGGCATACACGACAAACTCTGTGGGCCAAACAAAATGAACGGTCCCGGACACACTCATAAGACCGCGATGGAGTTTTTGGCATACACGACAAACTCTGTGGGCCAAACAAAATGAACGGTCCCGGACACACTCATAAGACCGCGATGGAGCCCAATCGAAGGGCACACCACAATGTTGTAGGGCCTCCCAGTTCCAACAGAATTCTAGGGCAATTAATATACACTACTACACAATGATTGACAACCAATGAGCTAGCTCTTGAGAAGAAGAGAATCACCACCACTATCTGCTTTTCTATCACCACCAGGCTAGTAGAATTTCAGTTTTCCTTTAGCCAGAGTTTCTTTTGCTTGCTCCACGCGGCACAGTGCCTTCTGGGTCCCGGTCAAACCAGAACACGATTCGCCAGACCCTAAAGTGACAGCAAAATACAGGTAAATTGTGCAGAGAAATGCCAGAAGGGCGAGGGCTGTGAGGAGGAACCGGTGCCGCTGGAGGAGAGAAGAACAGCTTCCCAATTCATCTCCCTTCGAGTATTGCTTCCTAGATAATGATGATGAGAACATGTTTAGTGCACCCTGTGACCTCCGATGTGGAGAGGACACAACGCCGTCAAGAGGCATAACTTAATCTGACTTCCTTCTGCCACAATAAAATTCCTGCAATTATTGAATTAAAGATGATTGACAACTAATGGGTCAAACGTCAATCGGGACATTGAATGCTAACTAATAAAATCATAAAATCTAATATTTGAGTCCATTGGTGGCTCCAGAATAGGTTTAATCCACCTTTGGCCAAGTCCACAACAAAGCTACTACTACTACAAGCTTTATCCTAGAACTGAATCAGGAAAGCAAAACCAGTGATGGATAAGCAAAACAAAAATAACATGCACAAGCTTCAAAGTAATTCCAATTTACGACTTGGGGTCTGGGCCTAGGACACCAGTTAGAAACATGCATTACCAAAATTATAATTCAATGACAAAGTTTTCTCCCATACACATATTTCCACAAGGACTAGCTTGCTCACACTGGTCACCAAGAATAGATTATGTCGTCATACAATTAGTGGGAAAGGAAAATAAATCCTTCCTTACCGAGTGGGTTATTTCAGCAGTTGATTCCAGCAGGGTTCATAAATTTGGGATAGTAACACTGCTACAAAATGTTTTTCTTTTTTTGGCTCGGCTATTAAAAGTTGCCTGATTAACATCTCTACATGCTCCTTTGTATTGTTTTCAAGGCACAATTAGGCATTAAGAGGACTCATATTCATTCTTTCACCAGTTTGCAGCTTTTAGACCCTATATAG